>JAUTXW010001573.1:287500-345000 GCA_030620095.1 Kuschelorhynchus macadamiae
TAATGAAAAGGGAAATTTGTGAATTGTCCTTAAATAGACATTCGTTGTTGCCCATTAATTATTGTGTTTCTAGTCCTATCCAATGAATTTAGGTGCAGACAGATCCTTACCACATCAAATAAAGTAGATCCTACGGAAGAGCTAATAAACAGGGTATGTGATAATTTCTCTAACCAGATAGAGTCTAAGTTTATTAACTAGATCAAAGTACTTTCGAAATCGATAGATGGTAAAATGGAAAAGCAAATTCAATGGATTCAGATATAGTGAATGTTTTTAAGAAAAGCCTTGATATTGACTGATTTGGTGATTTTGATAAAATTTACCGCACCAAGAAAGAATCATCATCAAACCCTCTATACTAGTGAAATTTGTTAGATGCACAAAAAGTATTTAGTTTACAGTGGGAAAAAAATTACAGAACACCAAAATAATAATCTTCTGGTATCTACAAAAAAGAAATATGTTTCCAAAAATGTTTGGTCCATGGGTGGAAATATCACGTGGGATGAACAGAAGCAAAAGAAACTAGTTCTAAATTGATTAATCCTATTCATCGTCTGCAAATTTATTGCTACGACAGGACTATACACTCTTTATTCCACAATTTTTTTTCTAGAGAAACTAAGTTTACAGAATTATTTACACTTTCATTTATGTTCAATAGTTCTTTTAATAAAAAATGGAGGGACCTGAGACGTGGTTTGACTTTCTTATGACAAGAGATGACTTAAACAATACGGGATTTGATTTTCCCACGAGTGAAGCTTACGACATAATAGGCTTACCAGAAACATGACTCGGTCCGTCTCTTCGGACATTGAATTAGAATTAACAACAAACAAATATGTTTATAGCCGACTAAAGTGATTAAACATAAGGGGTGTCGGTACAGAAAAACTTTTGATATCTTTAACGAATAATTAAAGAAATTTAAATCATATTTATTAGTTAACAGAAGCAAAGTTGTATTTTTTATTATATACATTGTTTACTATTTTATGAATAAACTTTCATTTTATTAAAAAAGTGTCTCCATTGTAAAGGGACGTAAATACGAAATGCCGTCATTTTCGGAATGAACCAACAATGTCGCAATTAGTCAGCGTCTATATTACCACGGCAACCACTGGATTAACGAATCAGATTACCTATTCTCACCCAAGCGCCCTAATAATCCGACGTTGCCGCGTTCACAGAAATCATAAAATATAACCACTTATAACCGGCGATGGTGAAGATTCCGTATAAAATATCAGTAAAAAAACCATACCAGGAATGACAATAACTTCACTGCACTGCTGGAAACTTTCCATCTCCGATCTGTTAAATGTTACGATATTGCATGGCAACATATTAGCAATTTTCCAAAACACAAGTAATTAATTCGGCTATATGTATTAATATGTATAACATTCTACGACGGAACAGGGGCAGACGAGGTAGGAAGTTTTGTTCTAAATTTAAAACACTAGCTCTGTAATAGCAATATTTTTAAGCACTGTTGAATTTCAACTAAGCTAGGTATGTTGAGAACTTGTTATAGACCACCAAGCGCAAACTTGCCTTTTACTTTTTCTGCCGCGGTATTGTAATGTTTTAATTAAAAATTATGATTCACTCTTTAATAAAAAAAAAGGTTAAGAGTCGCTTCGAGAACCGGTTTTTAAGATAATATAAATGTTTTATTCTTGTATCTCATTGCCTTCCTTCACACTTTATCCAGCCTATATTTAGCCTGGAGCGTTTTTTAATTTTTTCGTAATTTTTTGTTTCCAGGTTGGCCATGACCATCATGGCCGCCGAAATGTCAAATTTTGCAAAAAAAAATCATAGCATGAATTCGATTGTAGACCGGTTTATTATGATTGTTTCGTTGATTTAACTTGGCGACATTTCATTCTCAAACTTTGTTATACTTAGCTGTAAAAGAAATAAAATACAAATATGTCTCGGACTCTACAAGAAAAAGTAAAAGTAGTTATAATATTTGGCGAGGCTAATAGAAATTAAAATGCTTTTGTCGTCATGTTCAATAAACGGTTTGCCGAACGTGCAATTTGCCGCAGTCTCATCTCCAAATTTAGAACGCTAGGGTCAGTTATAGACGCTCCAAGATCTGGTAGGCCGAAATTACCGGAGGCCATAGTTGAAATGGATACAAAATTTCAACAACCTACTACGCACGTGGCTGAAACGCGTGACGTTTCAAGATCGTCCATTAAAAATATTTTAAAAAAGAACAAATTTCATAGCCACAAATTTAAAATGGTAAATGAGTTACCTGAGGATGATCAGAGAAACAATTTGATTTTTGCGAAATGATGTCAAGCCAATTGACAGCAAGCCCTAACTGTTTTGACAATATCTGCTTTAGTAACGAATGCACGTTTTTTTCTGAATGAGCGTGTCAATATGGCAAATTGCAGGTATTGGAGTGATGTAAAGTCCCACATTTTTCGCGAGTGTCATACACAATATCCCCAGAAAGTTAACGTTTGGGCAGGCATTTTAGGAGACCATATTATATGTCCTATATTTTTGGCAAGAACTTTGAATGATCCTATTTATCTTGAAATGCTGCAAAATTCAATCAGTCTACTTATTACTGATGTTATTGAAGCAAATCCGCGTGAATTCGAAATGGACATTACCTTCCAACAAGATGAAGCACCCCCCATTTCCTTCGGGATGTCAGAAATTATTTAAATACATGGACATTACCTTCCAACAAGATTAAGCACCCCCTATTTGCTTCGGGATGTCAGAATTTTACTTACGTAAGCTTTTACATTATTTACGTCAAGCCAACTAAATATTCATCGAAGCTATTATTATTAATATATTTGGTGAAAAAAGGTGAAGTATGAATCCACGTTACGTAAAAGTGACCTTCATTTAATTGATCGCCATTTCAAAACGGTTTAATAAAATATTTTGAAGTTTTGGATTTAGATTACGCATAAAAATACTTTTAAAACGAGATATCACCCGCCATTTTGAAAACTAGAGCTATCATTTTTGATTTAAAAAATATTCAAATTTCGCAGCGATATCTGAAGAACCTCAAAAGTTAAAAAGTTACAGGGCTTATGTCCAATATATAAAGAAAACAGAAATGGTACAAATCTTGTTATTGTTACTATTTTATACACACATACGACATATACAGAAAATTGAATTCGTACCAGTTTATCCCTATCACATTTAATTTTTTTTCGCAAAATTTGAAGTAAATTTTTTTCTCAGTTTATCTCTGTATCACAAATGGCCAAAATTATAATTACAAAATCAGATACTACAGCTCAGTTTAAATATTTATAATTATTAGAAAAACTCGTAATTACAGATATACAATTAGTGTTTTTACTTCCCTTGTAAAGGGAAGTATTGTAATCGTGAAAAAATTATCCTCCGACTTTTTTTCAGATCTTCACGTTTCAGGGTCCCTAGATGACGAAAAACATGTTTTCTCAATTCCGTCGGCCTGTCTGTCTGTCGGTCTGTACGCGGCGTAGCTAAAAAACTACTTACCCGATTAACTTCACATTTTGGTCAAAAATTAAGGGTCACATGGGGACGACCTGATAATATTTTTGTAAAAATCCAATATGGCGACTTAGTAAACTAAATACTACGGAACTAAATATTTAAATATTCAGCCTGAAAAAAAATGCCTAATGGTTTAATTTCAAATTGAGTGCCATAACTAATTGTGGTATAGGGATCAACTAGTAAAATTGTGGTACTAATTCAAGATGGCTGAACAAAATGGCGGCCAAATAAAATGTTTCTAGTCGTGAAAAAATCAACCTCTCAGGTTTTACAAATCTTTACGTTTTGGCGTCCCTAGATGTCAAAAAATATGTTTTATCAATTCCGTCGGTCTGTCTGTCGCTCTGTCTATCTGCGACATACACAAATATTTCCCATATATTTCTGAATGGTTTTCGCTAACAACAGAGTAGGTAAAGACTGATAATATGGGTTTCAGGCAGGATATAAAATGTATGTGTCCCGAGGATGCAACAATAAAGTTGCGAAACGTCGATAATTTAAAAAAAGGCTTATGTTTTTATTTACAGGATCCTAACCCCAAATAGTAGACCACTCTAACACAACAAGAAAACCATTTAGAAACTTAATATCTGGGAAATATCTGCGGACCAACGAAATAGGTAAAGACTGATAATATGGGTTTCAATTTAAGATGGAGAAACGAAATGGTGGCCAAATAAATGTTTTAAAAAATCTTTTTCAATTGACTTTAAATTTTGCAGAAAAATTAAATGGGAAAATGGGATAAACTTGTACGAATTCAACGTAACAAAATGTCGGTATGTGTCAATGTAAAACCTACTTATTAAATTTATTTTAAATTATGCCCAAAAGTCCAAGTGTGGCATAGGTAGAAAGAAAATTAAAATATTGGTAGGAATCCAATATCATAAAACAAAATGTGGCCCAATAAAATGAAAACATATATATATATATATATATATATATATATATATATATATATATATATATATACTGTGACTATGTATTGAAACTGGGTCATACTTCACTATTTCTAACAAATGGAAAAAATCATAACGAGGGAAGTTCTGGGTAAAAGAAATTTATCGATTTTTTATATTTATTATAGCCAAGACCCTTACGGTAATTAACGCATTTAGCAAGCGCATGCAATTCTACTTCTCGTTGAGAGTCTTTTGGTGTTTCTATCAGCCACGTGAGCTCTTCTTCCACCCATACTGGTATTTCTTTTCGACACAGTAGTTGGTAGGACAGATATTTTTACGCCATATCATAAAGCATTTTTTTTACTGCAATGCACTCCATTGTAGTTAAAACAGGTATATAAGCCGCTAACTAAACTATTTCAGTCTTGGCATACTTATTTTTATTACTCAAGAATTGTTTTATGGCTGCACAATATGTAGTAGAATCTTCATCATTTTTTTGCAATATATCAACATAGTGTTTCTTCCATTCTTCTTTTATGTCATTTATTTTTTGGGGTGATTGAACACTTTTATATTTCATCGGAAAGCTTTCTGGCAATCTTCTTCCTTCCACGCTAGTTCTTATATTACTTCCCTCGTTAATGGGAAAAAGATCACCCTCTGAGAATTTTTTAATTTTTACGTTTCAGGGTCCCTAGAGGCCGAAAAACATGTTTTTTCAATTCCGTCGGTCTGTCTGTCGGTCTGCTGTTCGCGGCATAGCTAAAAAACTTCTTACCCGATTGACTTCAAATTTCGGACAAAAAATAAGAGATAATGGGGATGACCTGATAACATTTTGGCAATAATTGTGGTATATGTAATAATATAATATGTGGTAATCAAATCACGTGTTACATAGAAATGAACAGGTAACACTTTGGTATTAATCCAAGATTACAAAATAAAATGGCGGCCTAATAAAATATTTAAAAAATCAGCCTGAAAAACAACTTATTAAATTAATTTAAATTCAATTAATTAATTTAAATGATGGCGAAACAAAATGGCGGCCAAATGAATTTTTTAAAAAATCAACGTAAAAAGTCTTATTCAATTAACTTTAAATATTGCAGAAAAATCGTATATATGGATATTTGCAGTAGATAATGTCACTTTAATTCGATTCTTTACTTTTCATTTTATACTACTATTTATAATAATTGTAGTCCTAGTTATTAACTGGTGTGAATTCAACATGACGTAACAAAATGGTGGTGTGTGTCAATGTAAAAACTACTTATTAATTTTATTTTAAATTATTTTCAAAAATTAAGTGCGGCATAGGTAGAAACTGGTAAAATATTAGCAGGAATCCAAATGATGGAATAAAATGACAATTCGAGATGTCGAAGTTGAATGGAGTTTCTAGCACGGTGGCTGTTACTGTATATGCATGCCCGAAAGCAGACAGACCGATGAAATTGACAAAACCTGTTCTCGGCATGAAGCGACACTGAAACGTAAAGATCTGAAAAAATCTGGAGAGGGTGATTTTTTTCACTTTTACGAGGGAAGTGAAAAGTGTAGAACTGATGTAGAATGATACTGATTTTTGAAGCATAGTATTTTTCCACATATAATTTTAAATAATAACCATAAACGATTTTTCAAAACAACCAGCATTCCTTGAAAACTACTGGGGAAGTGAGAGGTCCTTTAATGCTTCTAAATATTTTCGATCGAGTCAAAGAGCGCGCCGCTGTCCTCCTGTATGATTACCAAGAAAAAATCCAACCGCATGAGGTGCCAGGTACTCGTATTAATCGTGTTAGATTTGTAGACGTATACATTTATGATCTGCTTTTTTCGTTGCGCCGGTAAAATTTTCTAGGCACTAGTGAAATATTGCTTACTTAATACTTATCTTGGTTATATATTAACCTGACAAAAGTTTATTTGGACCTGACCATCCTTCGTCTTATGACCGTCTATATTTTTATAGTTTTGAACTCCGCATTTTTACTTTATTTAGTTGTAGTTTCTTTATTATGGAACCTGTTTATTGGAGAGAAGCCAAGGGAAGATTACGTTTATCTACTCGCAGAAAAAAAGTGAATAGTAATGCTAAATATAATGGGTAAGTTTTATTGACATTTTAGTAGGTACCTCAAAATAGCACAGTAGTTACATAATCATGTTTTCGAAAGTTATAAACTTGAAGCAGATAGACAATTATATTAGTTATTAATTAATTAGCTATCCAAAATTTTGAGAATTGAATTGTTTTTTGTTTTTAGTACTCACAAAACTGATCATCCATCCCTGATCAAAAGTGTTTTATCAGTTTCTAATGAAATCGCATATGTTTTATTTAAATTCCTATATTGTCTGGCAAAAATAATTTTAAATATGTTTGTTACTTTATTCAAAATTCAAAAGTGTATTGAAACTAACTTTACTTATATTAAACAGAGAAGCAACTAAATGTAAGGCTGCATGCGTAAAAACCCAAATAAGATATTCAAAATATATTTTATGTAACATAAAACCTAAATTCAAAGGTTTCCAAAAAATAGCGTCTAAAACTGTCATATTTGACACTTTGAGGCGTTGTAATCAGTGACGGCTTCTCAGGGGCGGCAGGGTCGGCCGGGCCGTACTAGAAAATATACAGGGAAAATTCTCTTTTCAAAAAAGTAGGTAAATATTTTTGAAAAATAATTTTGAAAATATCCTCAAAAACGCATAAAACCAAAATGTAGTTTATTATTTCCTGGGCACATAGCAAAATAGGTAGGTATCCCTATTATCGTTGCTTGACTAACATACAAATAACGCCATTAACAGCAGTCTAAAACTGTCATATTTGACACTTTGAGGCGTTGTAATCAGTGACGGCTTCTCAGGGGCGGCAGGGTCGGCCGGGCCGTACTAGAAAATATACAGGGAAAATTCTCTTTTCAAAAAAGTAGGTAAATATTTTTGAAAATATCCTCAAAAACGCATAAAACCAAAATGTAGTTTATTATTTCCTGGGCACATAGCAAAATAGGTAGGTATCCCTATTATCGTTGCTTGACTAACATACAAATAACGCCATTAACAGCAGTCCGTGGGCCACCGTCCACAGATATTCTAACATATTTATTATAGACGGTGGCACGGCCACTATAACATTCGTCGTAGCTTATATCACCCAACACCGGCCCATCTCGATGTGGCCGTATCCCCGGAATTTTTCTCAATTGAATACTACCATTTTTGAGGTATTAATTGTAATTATTATAAAATGAGACTACTTATTTTTAAATTAATTTGTTAGTTCTTTACATTAGTCATGGCCATGACTAATGATGGCTAATATATTATATTCGTAATTTTCATGTTACATGTATAAATGTGGTGAAGAAATGTAAAGTGAATATTTTAAAATATCATTTGCAATTTGTTTTATAAGTCGGCCAGCCGCATCGTGGTTCTTGCTAAACAATATACTTTTTTGGTTGTGTATGTAGCTTTCACTTTGGCATCTATTTTATTTTCCTCTTGAGGCAAGATACATCAAAATATTAAAAAATTAAATTGACTGACTAGAGCGTTTTACATTTTTCTTTTCTTATTTATTAAATTTATGCTCTAGCCTAGATCTGCTATATATAGGTTTGGTGCCTACCTAATTATCATTGAAGAAAAAAACGGACGAAAAATAATAAGACTAGTATTTGACCATATTCGGACGCGGCACCAATTAACACCACATTGGCCTGAAGGGCGATTTTAGGAAACATTTCTGGGAGGAGGGGTTAATTTAAAAAAAAATAGTTTGTTAATATATTTTATTGTAAATGGTATGAGAACAACATAAATAACCATATTTTTTATCATACTTGTGGTATAAGTGAAAAAAAAAACAGCTTCTTAAAAATAGTTATAGAATAACGACCAATTTTTTTCCTGCAGCAAATTTATTAATTACATTGTTTATATTTACATCAACACTCTATCTGTGGATATGCAAGAGACCCAATCCAACAGGTGGCTGTTGTGCTATAATGGTTCCTAGCCAAGTTTTTAATCGTAATTTTCACGTAAAAATATGTAAGTTACACATGATGTTTGACCGGTCTGGGGGGGGGGTTACCTCATTACCCCCTCACCTTAAATCCGCCCTTGATTGGACCCTAAATTTTTGAGTACGAGCCGTCACTGGTTGTAATTAATAAACGGTTTTACACTAAAAGGTAGAAAGCTCGATTCATTTTAATTGTTCCAAGTTTAACCGTTTAGAAATTACAACGTTTCAAAGTGTTAAATATGTCAGTTTTTAGGACCCATTTTCTCGAAATTTTATGAATTTAAGTATAGGGAATGTCAACATAAAATGTGTCATAATAAAATTGTCTGCATGTAGAAACCAAATTGATAACCTTCTCCTTTCTTGAAGTCGGTTAAAAACAGTTTTTTCGGCATAAAATCGTGAATATAAGCTAAATAAAATAAGTAAATAAATAAATTTTTCCATATTAGTTATGCTTATAAGTTACATTTAAGGGGATATTAAAGTTCAAAAACCGATAAATGGAAGAACTTGATTTATATTTATTCAGGATTTTATTGTGGCTTATAAAACTGCAGTAACTCCAATCTTCTAAAATTTTAGTTTTTGAAAACAACTTTTTTGTATATTTTTAAAACCCTTGTATGTTCGACTTAATATTTTATGCGGTCATAACTATTTTTTTTCTACATGCACACAATTTTATAAAAAAAAAAATTCTGTATCTATATACACATTTTTCAGAATTTCATTCTAATTACTGTGTTAGATATTGCTAACAGCCCATCTCTTATGAGAACGCTATTTGTGCCAGACACGCATTATACCTATTACTTTTTAGCCTCTTCGCATTAAATTTCAACATTTTATTTTTATAGTAGGGATTCTACACCACCGCGTGTAGAAGCATGCTGTAAAAAATTTCGTTGTAAATGCACTCCCTCCTCCTATTTGTTTAAGAGGTAAATTGATATTCCGGGACTAATACAGTGCTGCCTATGGTATTATGATTTAGCTGTGATTTTTTTGGCAAAAAATGTGCTACCTAATTAGAGAGGCAGGTATCGTTTTTGACTTTTTTAAAAGTTGTATTTAATGGAACATTTTGTTTATTTTTGAATCTATAGAAAAATATAAATATATATTTTCCAAATGGTTATTCATACTGACACGTAAGATTACGATTACGTAAAGATAATTTGCAAGTTTGTAAACTGTGGTAATCGAGAACCAAAATGGCATTTCAAATATTATATAAAAATATGGGCTTAAAAATTCTTAGGCTCTAAGATTTTTTAAATGTTTGTCTCGTAACTTAATTAATTAGTTTTAATAGTAACACAATTTTTAAACTAAAATTAAAATATTACTACTACTCTTGCCTATCAAAAAGTCCACATCATTTGTGAAACCATTTTATTATTAATTTGTCAGAAAATTTTATTTTAGATACGAGTTTCTGCATGAAGAAAAAATCGTTTTAGTCCCTTTATCCGGAACTTTCATCATAACAGATACCACTACACATATAAAATAGTTTATAAATACATATAGTTATTTGGTAATAACTTTATACACATTATATAGTTTTTAATATGTGTCTTTTTTCTGGATAAAGTGAAAATTTCATTATGAGAAAAATTCTGTTAAACGGACTTTACCTATTGTTGTACCCAAGTACCCAGAACTTACCTTGTAATAAAACTGTGTTATCTGTGTGTGGTGGAATCCGTTACGAAGGATGTTCTAGGTAAACGCCAATTTATAATTGACAATACATCTGTTTTATTTACATATCTAACAATCATTCAGGTGGAAACAATTATACGTTTTTCATCTCAACAACTTTTCAGATGTAACATACAGACATATATAGGTATATATAAACGTTCATTCACTTACCATACCTGTTTAAAAAAAACACTGCTTCGATATTCCAGTACGCCATTTGATAAATTTTGTTTTTATAATTAATTTATTTTTATTTTAATATTTATATTACGTCGTCATTTAGTTTTGCCTTACAATATTGACAAAATTTTATTAGTTCATCGCTGTTTCACACGTGATTATCTTGCAAATCTTCAATTTAATTGGATAAGTAGTTTTTTATGCTAATATGTTAAATACTCAATTGGGCCGGAGGCAAATTATTACTAAAAAAATATTTAAGTTTTTTAGTAATAATTTGTTTTAACATTTTGTTGGGTCGCCATTTTGTTCCGCCATATCGGATTTATACGAAATTGTTACCATCTCATTACTATATGATCCTTAATTTTTGATGAAAATTTGAGGTCAATCGGATAAGTAATTTTTTAGCTATGCCACGAACAGATCTACTTATTTAGAATTCAGAAAACATATGTTTCGGCATCCTGGGACCTTGAATCGCAAAGATCTGAAAACACCTTGGAGGATAATTTTTTCACGATGAACGTTTTGACAGCATTAAATCTTAAGTTAGATATAGTGTTCAAAAAATTCAAAAAACTAGATTTTAAAAATGAAAACTTAAAAAAACTAAATTTCTAAATAGCTACAATTAATATGGTAAAACTTTAGTTGGCTTTTATTTAATTTTTTTTTATTGCCTTTAAAACTGCCGTCACAAAAATTGAATTTTTTAAAAGTTTTAGTTTTTGGAATACATTTTTTTGTATTTTTATAACACCTTATATATTTCACTTAAAACTCCATGCTGTCAAGTCTATTTTTCCTTCAAGTAAAAACTTTTATCAAGAATAACTTTTTCTGATAAATAATAAAAAAGTTTCCCATATTTCGAGCAAATGCTATTGACGTCGGAAAAAGTTCACTATTTTATACAGCGTATCCTCAAGTAAAAAAAAATGTAATTGTGTACATAAATCACTCTTTATCTTTCAGTTTTCACCAAAATCTTATTGTTATTATGTTAAAATAATCCAACCTAGAAGTCAAATATCACTAAATTTTCTTTGCAATATTTTTTTTTACCTAAACATAATTTTTTAGCGAAACATTTATTTTTTTAATTTATTTGTCCTATCTACCTTATCAGCGGATATGCTGTATTTACAATTATACGACTATATTAAACCAACAATATATAAATATTAACACCAAGTACACGTGTTTTTTATTATATAATGTTAAGTAATGATGATTTTGCTCACGTACAAACCGAAGCCTATTATACTCGGCATTTGCATGACCAAATCAGTTTATCAAATTTTAATTATACGTAAATTTGTTCAAAATTTAAATATCTTAAAGTATATCCATACATGAATGGATACCTGGAGAAACAGACAGGAAAACAAACTCATTTTTTTGCAGATACGCTATTGTTCAATGCTTTTGCTTAATTCATTAAAACAGTAATAAAATAACAAATACATATTATAAATAAACCACGGATGTCTAGGCAAAGTATCAAACTTACATACGTCGGCGTGCTACATGGAAACACTACACAGCTTTTTTTCCGAAGAAATGTCTTGAAACTACCAAATAATTAAAAGCGCTACTGTACACTTAAAGGTTTTAGACTGTCCCTGTCCAAAAGGAAAAAAAACCTTAAAAATCCAATAAACAAGTTAGTTGTAGGAAACAACTGAAATCCCGTCCTATTTTGATTTCCTCGATTCATGCATAGAAGAAACATTTCGAGCCAAATATGTTTAATGTGGGCCTCTCTAAAATTGATGGAGTGACGTATGCCGGATGCCCGCCTACCAACGTAACACCGTTTCACCCGACCCCTCTTCTAACTCTTAAGTCAATCTTATCTTGAAAATAGGCAAAACTTTTTTGCTAAAGTCGATGTTAAAAAGGTTTTCCCATTTGTTTTGTATATTTTGTTATAAAATATCCTGTATCCCCGTAAATTTTGTATATTTTTTTTTATAAAATATCCCTTCCTGGCAGAAGCATCAATAGAGGGGTAATATATCTGCCCTTTTCAAATACACAAAAAATGCGACCAAATATGAAATAGTCTCTATCTATAAAGCTACAAAATAGTTCCCTATGTATATAAATTGACAAAGACACATGTTACACCATTTATCTCCAACGGTATTGCCAACAGCAGCACGTGATTTATTATCAACACGCATCAATAAAGCTTGCTTCTTAAATTTAGATTTTAACTCCTAGTGGGATATATTGTGTATATATTTATTTTGATGTCTGTTAACGTAAAGGTTATGAAGGTCCCCTTGTGTTTTGGTATATTAAAGAAAAAAAAAGTTTTATTAACCCAATAAAATAAATTTGAAAGAAAAGAAAAGAAAATTCCTTGTATTTTAAATTTAGGGAAAAAAATTGGAATAACAAATAAGAATTCGGGAGGGGACACAGCTTTATAACTGGTTTGCGAAACTCACCGTACGCCGTTTCTACCGTAACAACTCGGGTGTGTTTTGGCCATTTGAATGGAGACATAATATCACTTTTTACAAGAATCATATCGTTTATTTGGATTACACCATTTCAATCGTTGCTGCAAAGTGTTTAAAAAACGGAGTGGAAGTTGCCAAAGGGAAAGGCGTTTAATATTTAAGTCAAACAAGTCAGGCTCAGGGACTACTAAACTTAGGGGTTCTAATGTTAAAAAGTGGCCTGGTGTTAACGGACTTTAATCAGTCGGGGCGGAACTCTGTGCGCATAAAGGACGAGAGTTATGTAGAAATTCTATTTGACACAGCAACGTTGTTAGTTCCTCGAAAGTCAAACACTGATCACCTACTACACGAATTAAGTGTAACTTCATCATCTTCACAGCAGCTTCTGCGAGTCGATGGAAATTTGTTCCCAAAGGAGGACTAAACTGCCACCGAAAACCCAATTTATCAGATACTTGTCTCGCATACTCATGGAATAGTGTTTGAACCTACAAAGTTCGTATCATTATCGTTATGACGAGCAATAACTTTTCCTCTTCGCACAACGTAGCGACGATAAGCAGCGACAGAACTGTCAGTTAAAAGTTCTTGCCTGAGTTCGAAATGCACATAGCTTTGGTAGCTGTACAAACAAAAACGCTTAGATATGACTTAAAGACTTTGACACCTCGAGTCCGGTACACAGTCAAGAAAAAAAGGCCACAAAAATCTACAACGACATATGAAAAAGGTTTTATTTGAGAAATTCTATAAGATGGCAAATCACCCATTGGAGGTGCTGCATAAAATTCTAGATGAACCCAAAGCATCTCAGACATTTTGAAAGTTTTCTGAATAGCTTTTCGTGCTGATATAATCTAAAATTTTTGCAGAAGTAAATTATGTAACGTCTTTATCCCTGAGTCTAAATATTCCTTATGTGTATATTCAATTATAAAGGTAGTTAAACGTTGCGAAACAGGTAACAATAGGGGATGTTTAATAAAGAATGATAAGTCGGATTTCTTAAGCGCCTATCAACCCAGAGGAAGTCATCAGTCTATGAAAACCGCGAGCTTTCGAAAAGGTTTTGGTAATAACTAATTTTTATTTATGTTAAAAACTATATCAGAAAACAAAAGTGATGAAAATTGTTCAAGAAAAGAATCTAAAATATGACACTGAACATTACAGCTTTACACTACTTGTCTTCTCTCCTCCTTTGTAACCCCCATTTCATCAGCAGAGGTTATGCAATTGGCTTCCTGATAAAGACAAAAATAGAGGTTCATTCCACCAAAATTTGGAGCGGAATTTAACCACGAAAAAACGATCTGAGAACCTGACCACTTGATCAAAAACTATTTTCTCGGAACCTTTACCAGTGAAATTAAATAAAATAAGAGTGACTTGTCCACTGACATATATAAGAAAAATAGTAATTTCAGTACTTGTTTCAACATCAAAATACACAATTGCACCATAACCAATCATTGACACAACGCAGAAGTCATGCATTTCATATCTCTGGTAACTATCTAAACTGCACCCAAGAAGAGACAATATCATCTTGGGAGGTCTCATCCCAATTTATTTTGGATTACCATAAACGTTGCATATTATGCAAATTTTGCAGAGAGCAGAACTGGGCAAAAAATCCCAACGGATCGTAAATTATATCAATGTCTGACAAAATAGTACGATTTGTGACCGGTTTGTCAGTCATCTGACAAAATTTGTATAGGAAGGAGTAACAAGAACTTGGCGAAACCTAAGAAGAAGTGAATATATATCCTTTTGTAACTTTGATTCAGAGAGTAAAGCGCCATTTAAGCTTAATCCTTAAGGTCCCTTTGCACAACCATACCACAATCGAAGTTTTGTACTCTCACTGTCTGGCTTCAGAACACGATGAGGTAAGTAAGAAAATAAGAAATATTTTTTTTTAGAATCTGATGGAATAAGTGACATGGCACTATCAATGTCTCATAAAACCTGAATATGCAGAGTATAATTTTGGGTTTTTTATTAGCCTCGACTCAAGCAATAAAAATCTTCAAAAGGCTTGAAGATAAATATCACCCAAATCAGGTTCCGAGATTTTGAATGGAAGTGAAACAATAAATTTTCCATTTAAAACCGTCATTATTGGTCAAGGGAAAATCCCATGCAAGTCCACCAGCGTAACCCTCAAAGGCGATTTAGTTTAAACGTATGGTGTGGAATATACAAAGGAAGAATTATTGGACCTCATTTTTATGAAGGCACCTTAAATGGAGACAGGTACCTAGAAATAATATCAGAAATTTTAGAAAATTGTGTGGACGATGTGTGTTTAGACGAAAGATGATGCATATATTTTCAGCAGGATGGGGGCTCCCCCTCATAACACTCAAGTTGTCCAGCAACTACTTCAAAGAGTGTCCGAGTACAATGTAATCCTAGTGGGGTCATTGACAAACGTTGAATGGTAATTCTGAGAATAGAATTTCCAACTTGATTAAAAAGTTTAGTATATCACCTGAGGGAGACCGATACAAACAGAAAACATATAAATTAAAATGTGAACAATGAACCGATGAAAATTCAAATATTCTTTCTTCCAAAAGGTATTCAAACTTACCAACTTTAACAAAGATATTCCTTTCTAGGAATTTGTTATGAACAAAAATCAGTTTCTATAAGCTGACCTACAATAATTATCAACTAATACATAATCTGGCAAAAATATGGGTTCATCCATCCTGAGCCAGTGCTCACACAACAATACTAAACTAGGATAATCAAAACTATCTAAAAACACCAAAAGTTCATAGTATTTAAAAAATCAAGACATCTCTTCCCACCCATTGATCTCTTCGGACTATTAAAATAAAGACACAACAATTCACAAAAAGCAGCCATATACCTAACTTATTTTCAATAAAAAGATTTTTTATGACTCGCACCAATTTAAATTTAGATTCGCATTTATCAGCAAATTTAAGAATTCTATCCTGAGCAAATGAGGTTGCAAATGAATATTCATAATATTTGAAGCACACTATTAAATTTGTATGTACTTGGTATTTTTTAAATCAAAACATAATACAACAAAATCATTTTGCGTGTATAACTTCGTCTGTAAAAATATATGTTTTGCTATTTTCGATCAACTTGCATAAGGTTTTACTAATCCCTCAATAATTAGGTTATGATTGTTCAATAATTTGGACAAAATAATTGAACAATTCCTGGCACTTTCATCTCCCAATATAAGCTCCTTCTTCGCTCTAGTCTTATCTCTTACCATTTTTTCTTGTTTACTGGTAGTGTAGGTTAGGTGTTGTAAAAGATAGGGATTGTAAAAGATATTTTGTTTTAAGGACAGCTAATTCATTTTGTAGTTTTCTCAACTCTGTAGCATAAAATTCATTTCTGCCATCAATGTTTCAATGCTAATCAATAATTTGTCTTTAATATCACTAAGGCCACCCAGTTTCTTTTGTAGTGATTCATTTAGGTTGTGAACTTCGCCAGTAACAGACATAGCAGGTGCTTGTACAAAAAATTTCAATAGAGATACGGGTTACGGTCTACATCACACGTAGAAACCGATCTTGACATAGATTCACGGTTCGGCGAGCACAAGTTGGGTATAAAAGCCCGCCTGAATCTCTTCGAGCTCATTCAGTGTTCAGATATCGTGGCGTAAAGATCCCTAAAGATGCCTCGTGCACTCGAAGGCGAAAGAACCATTATTTCTTAAATATCCTTATTAGTCTACCTGCGAGTGAGCAATAAAGTGATCCAAATTGGCCAACCGTAAAACACCATTAAACTGTTCTGCAAGTCACAATGCCCAATCTATGTAAGAACGAGTATTATCACAGAACAGCAATTTATTGTTGATTCCGTGATATTTTGTCTCAGTATGACGGCATTGCTGTTTACTTCGAATTGTACTATCTTTGTACAATTTAGGATCATGCGAAACCCCGACTTCTACGACGAGAAAACAAGCAAATTAAAAATACACAGAAACTTTTAACAACACTCACTTGAACCCCCAGTGAATAATATGATAAATCGCGACGTTTAAACTGATACTTTTCAAGTATTTCAAACGAAAAAACAGACTTTTCACCACCAACAAATATAAACAAACAACATGGACGTTGGTTTTTTATATATCTTGTATCCTCCTGTTTTTTATATAGATCCTATATCCTGCGTTGATCCGCAGATATTTTCCAGATATTAAGATTCTAAATGGTTTTCGTTAACGATCCTCTTGTTATGTTAGAATGGTGTGTTATTTGGGGTTAGGATCCAATAATAAAAACAAGGCATTTTTTAAATAAGTGACGTTTCGCAACTTTATTGTGGCATCCTCAGGACAAATATACAGATTATATATCCTGCATGAAACCCATATATTTTTTTCCTACTAGTTTTTTCCTACTTCGTTGCTCCGCAGATATTTCCCTGATATTAAGTTTCTAAATGGTTTTCGTTATCGATCCTCTTTTTGTTATGTGTGGTGTATTATTTGGGGTTAGGATCCAGTAAATAAAAACAAGTATTTTTTTAAATTGTCAACGTTTTGAAACTTTATTGTTGTATCTTCAGGACACATATATTCTATATCCAGCGTGAAACCTATATTATCCGTTGGTCCGCAGATATTTCCCAGATATTAAGTTTCTAAATGGTTTTCGTTAACGAACATCTTGTTATGTTAGGGTAGTGTATTATTTGGGGTTAGGATCCAGCAAAAAAAAAACAAACGTATTTTTCCAAATTGTCGACGTTTCGCTACTTTATTGTTGCATCCACAAGACATCTAGATTCGATATCCTGCATGAAACCCATATTATCATTCTTTATCTACTACGCGGGTCTGCCGATTATTTTTTAATATTAAGTTTCTAAATGGTTTTCGTAAACGAGCCTCTTGTTATTATGTTAAGAGTGGTATATTATTTGGGGTTAGGATCCAGTAAATAAAAACAAAAGTCTTTTCTTAAATTGTCAACGTTTCGCAACTATATTGTTGTATCCTAAGGATAAGTAGATTTTATATCTAGCGTGAAACCTATATTATCGGTCTTTACCTACTCCGTTAGTCCGCAGATATTTCCCAGATATTAACTTTCTAAATGGTTTTCATTAACGATCATCTTGTTGTTATGTTAGAGTAGTGTATTATTTAGGGTTATGATTCAGCAAAAAAGTCTTTTTAAATTGTGTACGTTTCGCAACTCTATTGTTGCATCCTCAGGACACAACGGGTACGTAGTTTTTTAGCTATGCCGCAAACAGACATACCGACGGAATTAAGAAAAGTTTTTCGGCATCTAGGATCAATGAAACGTAAAAAATCTGGAAGGGTGATTATAATACTGCCCTTTTACGAGGGAAGTAAGAAAAGGAGGATATAGTGGCAGCCGCCGCCTCCCTAAATTCTCGTAGAAATTTACTGCGTGTCGTACACCAAAAAACTACAGGTCGAAGTCCCGGAAAACACCCTTCCCTATTATTGTCGAGAAGGAATATAATACGATCAAGAATAAAGCCGAAAAAATAGGTAAATTTCCTTTAAGTGTGAATGAAGTGTGACCCAATTTAGTTCAGTATATAGTCATTTAGTAACACAGATATACTGTCTTTCAAAACATTTTTATTCGGCGCCATTTTGTTCCATCGTATTGGATTGCTACCAATATGTTACCGGTTTCTACATATGCCACACTTGATTGTTAAGCATAATTTAAAATAAATTCAATAAGTAGTGTTTACCTTAACACACACAGCCATTTTGTTAAGTCATGTTGAATTCGTACCAGTTTATCCATCTCATATTTAATTTTTCTGCCAAATTTAAAGTCAATTTAATAAGAATTTTTTCCCGTTGATTTTTTTTAAAATTTTATTTGGCCGCCCTTTTGCTCCGCTGTCTTGAATTTAGACCACAACTTCGAAATTAATCTAATAAGTAGTGCTTTTAGACTGAAATTTTAAATATTTTATTAGGCCGCCAATTTGTTTTGCTATCTTATATTCATACCAAAATGTTACCAGTTCATTCCTATATAACACTTGACTTTTGTGCAAAATTTGAGGTAAATTGCATAATCGGTTTTTTCAGCAACACTTTTCTTAACGTTTCATTAGGCCGCTATCTTATTTCAGCATATTGGATTTTTACCAAAATATTACCAGGTCATGCCTATATGACTTTAATTTTTGACGACAATTTGAAGTCTCTATGATATGTAGTTTTTAAGCTATGCCGGGAACTGACAGACAGACATACGGAACGACGGAATTGATACAACAATACATTTTTTGGCATCTAGGGACGCTAAAACGTGAAGATATTTAAAACCTGAGAAGGTGATATTTTAACGATTACAAATATTATATTTAGCCGCCATTTTATTCCGCTATCTTGAATTAGTACCAAAGTTTTACTAATTCATCTGTATACCACAATGATTTATAGCAGACAATTTGAAATCAGCCCATTAAGTAGCATTTCACGCCAAATTCTTACATATTTTACTAAGTCGTAATTTTGTTCCGCCATCTTGGATTCGTACCAAAATTTTACAAGTTGATTTCTACATAATACTTGATTTTTGTAAAAAATTTGAGATAAATTGAATAAGTAGTTTTTTAGTAACAATTTTTTATAACATTTCACTAGATCTCCACTTTGTTTTGCCATATTGAATTTTTACCAAAATGTTACCAAGTCATCCCTATATGACCCTTAAGTTTCGATCAAAATTTGAAGTCCATCGGGTAAGTAGTTTCTAAGCTATGCCGTGAAATGACAGACAGACAAACCGACAGACAGACTGACAGAATTGATAAAACATATTTTTTATCATCTAGGGACGCTGAACCGTGAAGATATGTAAAACTTGAGAGAACGATTTTTTCACGTTTACAAATATTTAATTTTGCCGACATTTTGTTTCGCCATCTTGAATTTGTACCACAGTTTTACTAGTTCATAATGTATACCATAATTATTTATGGCACACAATTTGAAATAAATCAGTCAACCGCAATTTTGTTCCGCCATCTTGGATTCGTACCAAAATTTTTAATTTAATTTCTACAAAATAATTAATTTTTGTGCAAAATTTAAGAAAAATTGGATAAGCAGCTTATTAGTAATAATTTTTTTACCATTTCACTAGGTCGCCGTTTTATTTTGCCATACTCGATTGTTATCAAAATGTTACCAGGTCATCCCCACATGACTCTTAATTTTTGACCAAAATTTGAAGTCAATAGGGTAAGTGGTTTTTAGCGATGCGAACAGACAGCCAAATAGACAGACCGACGGAATTGAGAAAATATGTTTTCCGGCATCTAAAGTCCCTGAAACGTAAAAATCTGAAAAAATATCGGAGGGAAGTAACGAAATTATTTACTACTATGGAGATGGACAGTGACTAGCGCATCGTTGAATCTACATTTGAAATAGATAACAATGAAATGGAAAGACTAAAGCAAAAATACATGGAATATATGAAAAATGTTTCAACAAATGAAAAAATTAAGAAAGAAAAAGGTTAACATAGAACGAAAGCTTTCACGGCGTTGGCCAATTAAAAAATTATAGACGGACTAGGCCGTGTCAAATTGGAATTTCTATCTGAATGCTCAGATTTCATGGAGTAAAGATCCCTGAAGAAGCCTCGTGCAATCAAGGCATGTACTAATTTTCAGCCCTCTAGTAAAATGTCAATTTTTTAAATTTTTTCTTTTTTTTATTGGCAACAAAATTGATGTACAGTAAACACTAATTAAGGGTTATTTTTAATTCATCTCTAGCATCACTATAGGTAACTTGGTTTACTTATGTGTTTACTTAATAAATAATGCAAATTTTTAACAAAAATAATAAAACAAGATAACTTTAAATTAAGGTTGGTCTGACCAATTTTATTTGCGCATTTTATTTATTCGTAGAAAAACTGTAGTTACAAAAACTATTGGCAATAACAAAACAAGAATAGAACTACCAAAAGAGTGAGATGCGTTATCGGCTGTTCAGAAAATAAGATGCAATTATTTCACTTACAGGGTCATTTTCTGGAAGAAAGCCTGAGTTAATTTTTAAACCAATTAGGAAATAGTTAAGGAAATCACTTATAAAATGTTGATTATTAACGTGTTGTTAAATGAGTTAATTAAATATAGGTCTTCTACGTATTAAAAAAAGTGCATTAAAATTTCATATTTTCATGAAATTTTGACGTTCCTTTAGTATTTCTAAATACGTTTTGTATATTTTTTAGAAAGAAAAAATATGATAATAGATTACTTTAGGAAAATGACTATAGACTGGTTTTGGATTTTCTTAGAAACAAAAACATGTATTGCATATTTAGTTCCAGAAAATCGACAAAATCGTGATAAATTTCATGCGTATATTCACCCTTGAGCAACTATGTAAAACGTAAATTGCCGCTAAAATTTTATGCCGCTATGATTAGAATTGGAAAATTATTAAAATACGACATATCTGCGCTACGACCTGATGGGTATATGTCGCTTTTCACTTTTTGGCGATGAGCAATCAATTTTGTTATTTGTGATTAGCAGTGCCCTCAAATCTTTTAAACTTAATTTTTAGATTATACCTTAATTGTTATTCGTTTTTAAATTAAGGTCCTAATATTTAATTACTTCGGCATTTCTTTCAAAAAAAAAAAACTACAGTCACTTTATACCAAAAAGTTTACTTATATCCGAGCGTATATCCGTCATGTTTTAATAAAACCTCTAAATAAAAAAAAACACACACACTCCAAGGATCAATGTGAAGAAATACTGTAAATATTTCAATATGGATTGTCCCCCTAAAAGTCGAAAATGCATTACAATCGACCAGAAACTGAATGGTATTAACGTTACGTCTGCGAGTAAAAGTACAGCGACAGAGTGAAAAGAAAAACGAAAATTGTGTTCTCAACCCACCCTCATCCACACGAAAAACTATAAAAACAGGAGAATTTCAAAAAGTAGACAATGGCTTATATGTGTATCTTACACAAAAGCGATAACATGGATTGCTAGTGGCTGCACCAATTTTACAGAAAAATCTGCTGTAGTTAATTAATTTTAAAATCAACTTCCACAAAATGATGTTGAATGAAGGTTTTTTATTTTAATTTACAGCTGTGATGAAACGGGGTTAAATTATGAAATGCAAAAACGTTGACTTCCACATTTGACCCTACCTATCTGAATGTTTACGAGCTGCCATAGGATCATTCAATTAACACTCGATAAATGAAGCTGAAATAAAACATGAAATTGCTATAGGCTGTCATTACATTGAAAGTTAACTTACTTGTCTTCCATGCCTTTGTTCTTCAACATGTAATTAACCTCTTCGGCGGTGTACGGACCTTGTAGTTTTTGGCCATTAAGCATTTCATCTTCAAGCTGCTTAATCGATTTCCCTGTTTTGACAAAAGCCTCACTTACTTTTCGGTTTCGGCCACCATAGCAGGTAGTAATAAGATCGGCAACACCGCAACTTTCAAAGAATGTCGACAGTTTTCCACCTGGGTAGAATACATCGACGAATTTCACCATCTCCATAAGACCCAATCGAATAACAGCAGCTTTTGTATTGTCTCCAAGGCCCAAACCGTCAACGAAACCAGCCCCGCAGGCAACAATATTCTGGAATTGATACGGTTATCATTTTTAGAGTTTATCAACTTAAAAACATCTTGTATACAAAACAGATTAATTTTTTTTTGTTAATTATTCTTGTCACTTAATTTACATTATATGAGTACACGTACATTATTGATATAATATATGGGTTATACAGAGGAAATATGTTTCAAAAAAATTATTTTTTGAGTGTTTATGATAAAAAAATCAAATTTTTAGAAAAAAATTATGATGTGTGCAAGGATGTGTGTAAACTAAATTGTAGCGCTAGATAAGTTAAGAACGATTAATCCGATGTTTCAAATTTGCACGAAAAATAATCTACGTCAATGTCTCGCGGGGATTTTGGATGCTCTAAACCGTAAAACGATATTTTTGAAAGTATAAAATGAAAAATCATTGAGAACGTCAAAACCA
The DNA here is from genome assembly GCA_030620095.1 of Kuschelorhynchus macadamiae. Classification (NCBI taxonomy): domain Eukaryota; kingdom Metazoa; phylum Arthropoda; class Insecta; order Coleoptera; family Curculionidae; genus Kuschelorhynchus; species Kuschelorhynchus macadamiae. Next base: position 310,489 of record JAUTXW010001573.1, read on the forward strand.
ATTGCACTAAAATTTAATATGGAAATTGTAAGGGTAAATGCTTTGACGTAAAAAATTGCCGGTTATTCGCGGCAAAGCATCTAGGCTTCTTTGTGATCAATTCGTAATTCATCTAAGTGAGAAAAACACGCCAAACAAAAGATGGAATTTTTAAATGAAACATCCTGTATTCTTAAAGTAATCCCCGTTAAATTCTGAGTAAAAAACTATTAGCATTCTCATACTGCCGTCGGAAGTTAAAAGGCGGTAAGTGAAGTAACCATAGTTTCGAGAAAAATGGCAAAAACTTTAGGATGTTGTCCTCCACACACTAAGATTCCTATGTTACTTTTTTTGATTTAAGATTAAGTAGAAATACTAAATTTAATTATTTTTATGTACTTTAAGACAATAAGTTGAGTTTTGTTTCAAAATTTGTTGGTTAATTCTTTCTGATTACGTTTTATGTGATTTCGCGAGTAGAAAATTGAAGTTAAAAGGCGGCAAGCGACAAAAAATAGTTACAATACCGCTTTTTAACTACAAACCCTTTGAAGTGCCGCTATTCTTAAACAAGCAGAACATGTGATTATTTTAACTCCAGAATGGTAAGTTTTAATGAATATTTTAATATCAAGTATGTTTTTTTTTGAATAATATATTGGTTATCTTGAAAATTCTAAGTAGTTCTATTATCACAGTTATTTCCTGAAGGAAAAATAATTATTGAATTAATCAGCATGCATGTTTGGTCCACCTGCGCCTTTTTTTTAACTAGAATGAGATGAACTGCTAGAAAGAGATGAGTTTGAATAATTATGTTTTGTTTATATCTCAAGTACCTACGCTTAAAATAAAAGGCCTTTTTGCACTAAATTCAAGTAATTTATTATAAATCAACCATAAATTCCAAAACATACCAAACAATAAATCCATATTTAATATTGATTAGTGGGTAAATTTATTAGCTATTAAAAAAAAACAACAAATTGCAGAAGGTACACACACTAACAACAAATAAAATTGCTATCACATTTTTAACAATAATAGCAAAGAACCAAATTTTATCAATATTAACTAGTATTATATTTTAGCTATAATTAAAGAAAAGAAAACTGTCCAGGTAGCATTCGAGAATTGTTTGATTGATGATTTCCATATACATATTTATACATGGTGATTCAAATTCGACTCTTATCATATGGGAACTCGGAAACTGTATGAGTTAGCATACTAGTTTTGAATTTATATGCCTAACCGTTTAAAATTGATCTTTTATAGTTTTCAATTTCCTAATAATGCGAGTCGAATTTGAATCACCTTGTACATATATTATTAAAAAAAACTTTAATACTCGTATTCATGATAAACTAAGGCTAAACAATTTAAATCTAATAATGCACAAATAATTAATATAAACTAGTTTTAATTTTTCACTGTTCTTTGGTTTAGATAGGAATAATAGAAAATTGTAAATAGAACTCAAAATCTCTTACAAAATAGTTTTAAATAGTGAAAATTAATTTGTACTAATAAAACAATCATAGTTAAAAAAATAGGTAAGTAACACAAACAATTTTTAATCGAATGATTCATTTAAATCATTGACAGTAGAGGTTTTAAGTTGTTCCCAAAATACTCTTCTGTCTTGGCTCATTAACGGACATAAATTTTTGATAATAGCTTGTTTTTTTGACTCTGGTATTCCCCTAGCCTCTGTATGGGGAGTTGGAAAAGGAATTCCAGTTTTAAGAACATTCGCTTTCAAAAAATCAAGCTCAATATAACTTTCCGACTCTAAATCAGTCCAGTATTTTAGTTTGTATGAACCCCTAACTGCGACAAGTTTAACGACATCGCTGAGATATGGCCGAGGATGAGATTTTTTAATTTTTGCTTGTGAACTTAAATCAGACCAATTAAAAAAGTCATTGGTTTCTAAAGATTTTACAATCACTTTCCCTGCATTGCTGACTTCTACAGAGTTTGTAAAGTCAGCAAAGTCGCATATTTTCTTGTTTTTCATGGATAGCTCCACTTGGTGGTGGAAGCTATCCGCACTCATGAAAGTGTGGCCGGGTTCAAAGTATTTGATAGTAATTTCCTCGGTTTTAATATTAGGAGAGTTTATCATAAATAATAGGAATGACAAAAAGGCCCAGTTTTTGTTCTGGGACGAACAGTTATCAAGCCATAACGTAATTTTTTTGGCATCCCTATTATTTAAAAAAAAAGTGATAAAAAGAACTAATGATCTCTTCCTTTTTCCGTCCTGCAATGCCCTCATGCCAAAGAACTGCAAATGGTTTATTTGTTGTTTTTTTACCCAAAGGCACAAAGCTTTCGTTGAAAGCAATGATCCTTTGGGTAAACAAACAAACTTTGAACTCCTCCATTCGCGGCAGCATTATGACTTTTTGAAGGTCTGCAGAAAAATATACCTCATCAATAACCTCTACCTTTTCCGCATCAAGAGTGTACATCTTTCTGGCCGATGTGTATTTAACCTTGTGTTTTCTGTAATTTTTACAAAGCTGACACTCTAAGTCGAAATTTTCCTCACTATGTCCGTGATTTTTGAATGATGTACACTCTTCACACTCCTCATGACCTAAGCGAGTAAATGATATATTCATTTCCCTGATGACCCTGCGGTATATGTCGCTGGAACATTTAAAGTCCTGATGTTTTTCTTTAAAATCTCTGTACATACCCACAGCAGAAATATCACTTGGTAAATAGAGACGATTTGGGGCATGCTCTCGCCTATAGTGAGATATAGATGGTCTGTATGATAAAATATGTTCTTCAATAACGGTTCTCTGAATTTTTCTGTTAGATGGATGTCTCCCTAAAAATATTGAAAAAACATGAGGGTGAGTTTTTAAATGACACAATTTACCTATAATACCTCTTTTGTCTATCTGTACCATTGGCATGATAGTATGTTCAGGATTATTATTATTGTTGGAAGTACTGGCTGCAGCAGCAGATAATGTGTTGCTCACCATTTTATCGTTACCAGGCAGATATCCGAGAGTAGCGAGGAAAAAAACTTTACATATTTGAACTTTTGTTCCACCAGAATTTGTAGGTAGGAAATACTTATACGTAAAGTTGCGGGTTGAATTATTCTTTTTTCTTGTTACGTTAACTATTTCAGCGTTATTTATGACAAACATTCTTTTTGTTTGCCAATTAAAGGTCCAAAATTGAGCATTTATGGATTCCATTTGCTCTTTTGAAATTAATTCTGAGCACTTGCGTTGACATTTACATGCCGGTTTAACTCCAAATTTTGTCACTTTTTCTTCCAATTTAAGCTTCTTTCTTTCCGCTAAAGGCACGTCATAAAATTTTCGTTTCCGTTCTTTCCCACTTTTTGTAGTCTGTTGTTGTAAAATTGTCTCTGGTGGTGTATTTTCATTATATAGAGTCTCTTGTTGTTGTATAGGTTGTTCATCATTCGGTTGATAGGGCTGTGATATATCTAACAGTGATGCTGTTTCGCAGTCTTCCGGAATATTTACGTTACTAAATGAGCTCTCCAATATATTAACATCTTTTAAGTTGTAATCCTCAAGGTAGATAAAATCATTTATTTTTTCAATATCAATTGTTTTCTCATTACTAGTGCTCTGTTCAGGGGATTTTTGGATCGGGGATGGTATAGTATTATTATTTCTATCTGGTTTTGGACTTATATTTTCCTTGTCATGGTGTTTGATTGAAACTAAAAGTTTTATTTATCTATTAGAAACAAATTGCCAAAGTTGTACTTTTTCGAGTAAAAGATTATGTTAACGCGCACTGCAAACTTACAGATTTTTATGATATTAGAAAAACTTTTATAATTTTTTTGTTGTCAATTAGGAGAATTTGTTTTTTTTATTAATTTTTTATGAGCACACAATAATGTAACATAACGTCTGATTTTTATGGTGTGTCCTAAAACTCTATTATTACTGCCAATTTATTTCTGTTGTCCTTTATGTTAACTTGAGAAATATTTTAGACATATAATAAAAAATCAAAAAATAAGCTGTTACCAGCCAAACAAACATACCCTGCTAAAAAAGAAAGTATCTCATTGATTTTGTTCGCTATACGATTCATTAAAATTTTATTGTATTTTTTATGTTAAATAATAATTCAAAATAGAGTTTAAAGCTTATAAAGGGTAATAGAAAAAATCATATGGGTGAAACATGGATTTTAAATATTTCAATCAAATTATCAGCGAAATCTATTTATTATTAATGCAACCAGATTCTGATACATACCATTATTTGGCGATTTTTCAATTTCCTTATGAGCTTCTAATGCTTGCAGGACTAATTTTCTCGATCGTTCTGACATTCACAGTAATAATAAAAATCTCTATATATAAAAGAGTTTGTCCTGACTGACTCATCAACGCCCAGGAAAAACTATTAAAGTTAGAGACATAAAATTTTGTGGATATGTTCTGATACGTATTTGTAGGTGTGCTAAGAAAGGATTTTGCAAAATTTTGATTTTAAAGGGATGAAACCACCCCTTAAATATTACAATATTTTTTATTTAAAAAACAGTGAGTTTTTCAGAAAAACGCTTAAACACGTGTGTTTTAATTTATTTTTTTACATATTTTAGGATTTTAAAAAAAATAATACAGGGTGTTCAAAGGGATGAAACCTTCCCTTAAATATTACAATACACTACAACTACGAGGTCTGCAAACTTGAAATTTAACATGTCACTTTATTCTGGGGTCTACATTGGGGATAAAAAACGATTTTTAAAAATTCGCCCTTTAAGGGGGTAAAACCACCCCTGGAGGCGTTATTTTAGGAAAAATACAAATTTGCGTAACGTCACTAAAAATATTCCATCTTGGTCAGTCGTAGGTACAGTATAAACATTTAAATGCTGTATAAGCTAGTAATGTAATAATTAAAAACTTATTTTCGTATATAGCAAGTAGAGCCCCGTCGGGGAAAATTTTGCCTGATTTTCGTACAGCCCTATAAAAGCTTAGGCTCTACTTTTAGGGTAACTTACTCAGTTAATTAACTAAATTAATTAATTATATTAACTCAATATTAGTTTATTAATTGATTAACTAAATATTATTTGATTAATTAAGCAAATATTATTTAATTAATAATAATACTTATTAATTTCAAAAATCATCAAATTTTGTTATTATGTTCTTTAACTGTTGAGGCTCGTGTAATAATAATAATAATAATATTAATATTGAACTTACCTTTGCATAAAAAAACGTCTAACACTATTTATATCACAAGTAATAATAATAATAATAATTAAATATATAAGCTCCCAAACTTCGATTTCTTACACGACGCGTCTCATCTCACAATGAACTAAATCACACTGACGCGAAATATACCGCCTTTTAACTACCAAATTCGTTTAAGTCAAATATCAATTTGACCGTTAAAATAAGCGCGAATGTCACTTGCCGCTTTTTTACTACAAGTTCCGTTACGAATTTCGCGGTCTTGTTTAAAATAAATGGTAGTATTTTACATTGCCACCTTTTAGCTTCAAGTTTTATGGCGTAACACTTTCATTTTTTATGTTAAAAAGTGCTTATGCGGTTTGCCGCCTTTTAATTTCAAGTTGTATTACGTATTGGTTACACATTTTTGGTAATAAATTTATAGGTGTATAATGTCGCCTTTTTACTACAAAATATACATTATTAGACAATCCTTTTTTTAAAATAAACGGTATATTTGCAAACATGTCGCCTTTTAACTAAAACATTTACACTTGCCGCCTTTTTACTTCCAAAATGGTAAAGTTATGTCACTTGCCGCTTTTTTTAATTTTCAAAAATCGTATAAAAAAAATTTTTGAAACTTTTTTTCTTGTATTTTTAGATAGAGTAGGGTCAATTTAATCCAAAAATGCAAAAATCTCAAAATCGCGAAAAATTCACTTGCCGCCTTTTAACTTCCGACGGCAGCATAGATATGTTAGTCAATTTTTAAATTTTGACATTAATTCCAATAGTAACCAAAATCATGCATTTTGATCACAAGTAATCAAAGTATGTTCTAATTAAACTAATAAAACTGTATCTAGAATGTATATAAAATATTATTAGATACACAAATTTTATTTTCAGTTTTTAATCTAATTTTATTTAAATTAATTTATTTAAAATTAAAATTAAGGCATTTCACTTATTAATTAACAAGAAATCAAAAAAAAAATTTTTTACAAAAAACAAAAACATCCTATACAACAATTTTAAGACACTTTCAAATATTTTTTTGCACTCTTGTGCAGTGTTGTTGATTTCTTATCTTGATATTTATCTGACCCAGAAGATGTTCTCGGATATTTATAGGTACCCCATGTCCCATCATACACTAGATTTTTAATATAACCCCACATAAACAGCCTAATAACTAAATAACCTAAATTTATTTCAATGTACTTTCGGTAAATAACCTACAAACATATTTAACATAATTTAAAACTAAATATAATAATGCAATTAAAAAAATACAAAGAATAGCGTACATTTAAGGGGGAACTACACGCAGTATTATGGATCATTTGCAAGCCTTCCGCCGCTGCAATATTATGTTAAAACTATAAGAGATATCTATTAGCTTCAATGTGATTTCAATAGGGAAATATGTATAGTTCGGCGCTAAATGCGATTTTTTATGAAAAACTCTAATCTAGAATTATAAAATAGAGGTAGATACAAATCTACCATTTTCGACCATTTTTCGACCACTTTTTTACGCAAATGCCGTTTCATATAATTTTTTTTCCACAAAATGGCTCTTTAGCGCCTTGCATTGGTCCTTTGTCTACGTAACTGCAAAATTTGAAATGGTAAATCGTACTCATGTCTTTGTATTTCTGTAGCGCGTGAACCCTTTTGAACCCATTTTTAAACGAAATGTAATTTAACTTGCCTATACATAACACATTTTTTTGAAGTCGGGCGTGCAGGAAGTTTTTTCTAATACGTAGGTACCTTTTCATCTTACTTTGAAACTGACTAGACCTTGTTGCTAGTTTTTCACTTTTTGCGTGCAGTTCTTCCTTAACAGAGTACTCTTATGTTTAAAAAAATATTTTTTAGTGTTTAAAGATTTTATTGCAGTTACTGTTCGAACAATATTCAAACATTTTTTTTAGATCATAATATTATAACATTTTTAAGTTTGGTACTTTTCACCAAATTGGACAAATCTTGGGATTTCGAACGCGGGGCTTTTCATTTCTGAATATAGAACGAGCCACGACGTTATCCAAATAAAACGAAATATTATTTCAACGACAAATAAGCTTTTAGGATTCTACCGACACAGGTCATGTGGAATATACGGAAAGACAAGAATCAGTTTTCAATGGAGAGTTCTGTCGTTTCAGTTACTATGTCACATGTGAAAAACAGAAAAATTTCAATGAAAAAATCTCACTAAAAAAACAAGATGTTTTTATCTCCCACAGGCTCATAGTATTATCGAACCCGACTCTCAATGTATTACTGTTCTCAAATATTCCATAGAACGTTTAAAGCTCAAGAAAAGAAAGAAAATGTCAATCAGCATGCAGTTTACAGAGAAGCAATGAAGCAAATTTAAATATACATCTAAGAAAAGGTACAGTCTATTATTTTACTAGTGTTCGAATTAAACATTTGGCCGCTTCGAGATGGGATTTTAAAGTTATCAGCAATCTGATGGATTGGTTGTTTTGGTTATGGTAATTTGGAAAAGAAAAGGACTAGGTAGGTTCAAACCAATTTAAATCTTTGCTCAGACACTAAAAATACAAAGTGAGGTATATATAAAAACAGTGTGTAGAAATCATTTACAACTCTCTTGCATGTAGTACCTAAGTAGGAATGATGGAATTTTTTATATCTCAGATAACTACATAAAAAATTTCAAATTTAGAATTATTTACAAGAGACTTTTTTAAAAAAACATGGTTCTTGGGATTAGACTGTGTCAAAATGGAATTGAATCACTTTCCGACGTTTTGCCTTCGATTGCTCGAGACATCTTCAGGGATCATTACTTCACGAGATCGGAACACTGAATGAGCTCGTAGAGACCTATGCCGGTTATTTATAGTCGACTTGTGTTCACCGTGATCCGTATTTCTATTTTGTTAGGATGCTTATAAATTTCAATAGATTCTCTAATTTTCCGTTTATGGAATCCCGAGGTCGCTACAAGAACTTTGGTAAGTTTTGCATTTATGACATGTCCAGTGGATCGTCCAGTTTCTCCTTTCTACATTATAGACATCGCCACAGGAACAAGAAATTGCATACTCCTTCCGTTTCCTTTTTCAATCGCAAACATTGTCCAGTTTTCTTGTGTGTGTGTTGAAGATTATACGAATGTTCGACCGGCGAAGTAACCTTGCAATTTTATCTGTGGTTCCGTGTATAAATAGAAGAACTAGACTTCCTATCGGTTACTACTTATTAGTTTTTTTTCGTGGAGTAGGATTGTTATATTTCCTAATTAGTTATCTAATATATTCAGTGCAATATGCATTTTCGTTTTTAAAGCTTGAGTAAGTTTCTGTTTCCGATTGTAAATAATTTTGGTCACAAATAGCGAGGGCTCTGTAAACCAAACATATAACTATTGTTTTTGTGCCTGATAATGATGTGAATTTGCATTTAGGTATCTGTTCGTATGTGTTTGGTTTTTCTATATACAGGGTATCCTAAGGAACCATCCCCTTTCCTTTGCAGCACAACATCTAGAAAGGAAATCGTACCTTCTGATTCAATTTCCATTGTAAATTTTATATTAGATGTTGCTGATTTAGATGATTAAGAAACACGGGGAGGTTTTCTGGATCACGTGGCCATATTACAAAAGTATCGTCTACATATCTGAACCACGATTTTGACTTTACTGAAGAGAATTCTAAAGCTTCCTCCTGAAAAGCTTTCATGAAGATATTGAATACCATGGATGACAGCGGAGATCCCAAAGCTGCTTATTTGTTCATAGAAAGTTCCTTGAAAAACAAAATAAGTTGATGTGAGACATGCTTCAATCAGATCAAAAAGTTAGTTGTCAATATAATTATGGTGAAATAAGTCTGATATTATGGAAATTGAATCATTAATAGGCACATTCGTATATAGCGATTCTACATAAACACTAAGATATCTTTTGGATCTAATTGGATTGCTTTTAATTTCTCTACAAAATGCGTAGCGTTTCTAATATATGAATGTGTTTTTCCTGTAAGGTGATTAAGAATATTTTAAAGATATATACCGATTTTGTAAGTGGGCGATCCTATTGCACTGGCGATAGGTCGAAGTGGTACATTAACCTTGTGTATTTTAGGTAGCCCGTAGAACCGCGGGATCTTTGAGCTGCTTGGCCTTATCGTCTTCTTCTCCTCTTCTGGCAGGTGGATGCGTTTATAAGGTTGTTATCTGTTTTTCGATTTTGTTGGTCGGGTTTGCTTGGATTACTCTGTAGGTGCTGTCGTCCAAAAGTAGTTATATTTTCTCCATGTATTCTGTTTTATCTAAGACAATAGTGGCATTTGCCTTGCCTGTTGGAAGGACCAGATTATCTGTACTGTTGTTTAAAATTTTTATCGCCGTTTTTTCTGCAACTGATAGATTCGACTTACGCAGCTTAGAATTTTTGATGTGTTCTACGGGTATCTCCCTTGGCTTTTGGAGGATTCCCTACTCTGTAATGTTCTGCTTCAGGAAGGGCTTTGGACGACAGGCTTATTAAGGTGTTCTGTGGCAGTTTTACTGGCCTTTGGTTGTCCAGAAGTCCATTGTACTTTTTCTGCTGCTTAATGGTAACTGTTTGATGTATCCTTTCTGCCGGTGATGTCATAGAGAGCTCTAAATATTTTATGTTCAAGTATAAAAGCTAATTTTAAGTGAATATTTAATAAATTTCGAGCGTTTATATGCAAATTACGACGAGTAGTTTTTATCTTTTCTTTTCCTAATGCCATACTAGCTCTTTTGTGGATGTTCCTTGCACCTCTCGATGTAACGTGGTGTTTTCTTTGTAGATATTTTGGTACTACGTCTTCATCTGGGCATCTAAGGAGAAAGGCTAGTTGGCAAAATAGCTTCTTCTTGTAGTTCCTTGATTTCCTCCCCATAGAGGTTAGCTAACATAGAACGAAAGCTTTCGGGTGTGGTCAATTAAGAAGCTTTCGTTTTATATAAAAGACTTCTACTTCACATAAAAAAGATTATTATGTAATGTTAAGAGAATTATGATTTTGTTCTTTAAGACTGTTTAAATTTTGGAATTCTTGTCACATAACCTTTACAGCGATAATCTTATATATACCTAAGATCCATCACAAAACTACGATTTTGCTCCTGAAAATCAAGTTTATCAAGATTTATGTAAACCCGGATTTGAACAAAGTTTCGAAGGCATTCAACAAGACAATTCTGAAAATTTTCAAGTAACAGATTCGAACAAGCCATTAACTTAAATAACATTGCCTCAAAAAACAAATTACACTATTCATTGATTCAGACGAATCAGACTCTATTATTTCACCATAAATAGCGGAGTTATATAAACAATATATATTTTATGAACCCTTCGAAGTAACGGCCTGCAAAAAAACGTATAAAAAAAACCAAAATTTGAAATTTCTTTTGTTAGAAAAACTAGGTATAAAATAATATCTTAAATTACGAATAATCTACTGGCATAATGATTTTGATGTTTTAATAGGCACAAAGGACATTAAAAAACTTAAATTCCCTAAGATTATGAAAACAAAGTGCTTATGTTACAAAATATAAAAATTCCACTTTCTCTTGCTTATAATAAACCATTATTAAACCCATACAAAATTTTCAAAATAACGCCTGAAACTACGAAAAAGGTTTAGCAATTTTGACCTCTTTTATTTTATTTATTTCAGGACCATATAATACCCGATAGCTTCCTCGAAGTAAAGAATGGTTTTTGCAAAATTCCTAATCATATTCCTAATATAAATATAAAATTTCGTCAAAGAGTAAAAGTGATCCCGCAAGATCAGTTTGATATATTAGATCCCCCACGTACTAAAATTTAACCCTGAAAAACAATTCAAATTAAATCATTTAACCCTCCTCTAAAATTTAAAATTCTCCTTTCTTGTCGTAAGTTTAAACACATTATGTACTACGAGAATTGCGATTTAACATTTACTAGCCAAACCAAACATTGCATTCTTACCACTAATGATGGACCTACGTAAAATCATTTAGACATCCCCCAGCCATGAACCTCGAAATTCAATCCCTGATTCAAAAACTTCTTGACAATAAGATAAAACGTCCCTCAATTTCGCCTTATTCAGCACCGGTATGGATTGTGCCGAAAAAGGACGACACCTCTGGTAAAAAGAAATTCCGTTTAGTCATTAACTACACACGTCTCAATGACGTATCCTTGGACGAGATCTGGCCACTTCCTAGAATTGAGGAGATACTAGACAGTCTCGGCAAATGTCCCTATTTCACTACCCTTGACCTCGTACAAGGATTTCATCAAATTGAAATGGAACCTAAGTTAATTGAAACAACTGCATTTACTGTAAACAATGGTCATTATGAATATCTAGAATGCCATGTCGCCTCAAAAATGCACCCGCTACGTTTCAACGTACGATGGATGAAATGCTAAGAGAATATCTTTACAAATTTTGCTTCGTCTATATGGACGATATTGTCATCTTTTCAAAATTCCTGTTCGAACATATTGACCACATTCGCCAAATATTTAAAAAACAATCTAAAAGTACAACCAGACAAATCTGAATCTTTGTGTAAAGAAGTAGCCTTCTTAGGACTCAAAGGAATTAAACCTAACCGCACAAAAATAGAAGCCATCCAACGTTATCCCATTCCCAACACACAAAAAGAAATTATTAAAAATTTGTCAAAAGTAACTTTTCCTATAACTAAACGCTTACGAAAAGGTAGCGAAGTAAATTCCGAAAATCAAGAATATAAAAATGTATTTTTAACATGTAAAGAACTTATTACGAATTCCCCTGTATTAAAATACCCCGGCTTTATTAAGCTTTTTAAGCTTACCACAGATGCCTTCTAATATAGCTATAGGTAGTGTTCTATTACAAGAGGAACATCGAATTGCTCTCGAACTCTTAGTTCCCAGAAATCAACGATAGAAAGAGAGCATTTGTCAATAGTCGACTCGACTAAAAATTTTCGTCCTTATTTATATGGCCAAAAATTCATCATAGAAACTGACCATAACCCCTTAGTATAGCTTTCCAAAATTAAGGAGCCCAACACTTGTTTAACTCGGTGGAAATTAAAATAAGACGAATTCAATTACTTACCATTATAGACTCATTCTATAAATATGCCCAAGCCTATTACATTCTAGATAAAAACGCAGTCACGATCCTAAGTAAACTAAGATACTATTTTTCACACCACCATACTCCCCAAAAAATTGTTACGGATCAGGTGACATAATTTCAAAATCATCTTTTTAAAGAATTTTGTCAGAAGTGCATTATACAACTCCTGGGAACTCATCTTCTAACAGCCCTGTCTAAAGATTACGCTTTAATTACGCACTTTGCAAATGCAAAACCCAGATGAAACTCCCGGAAATCTAATGACTTCTGCTGTATTAATTTATAATCAAAGGCATACACACGACAACGAGACATTCACCTTTCTCTATTTTGCATGGTCCTTATTTTAATGAACCTAATTTAAATAATGACTTAACTATTTTCGAGCAATATAATGAAAAACGTAAGGAGTTAATCGAAAGTGTATATAAAATCGCCTACCAAAAACAATCGGAAAATAAAAATGTCGAACAAGCTCCCGAAATTCAACCAGAGCAAATGGTATACCGAAAAAATACGCTCCGAATAAAATGAACCCCCCGTATATACCTACAAAAGTTACTGAAATTAGCCAAAACCAACTAACCGGTATATTTAAGAAAAAACCAGTAACAACACATATCGGCCTCCCCATCCTGACCTTATCAAGCCTGCAGAACTCATGCCCAGCACTTCAGGCACACAAACTTCAAAATAATGGATATTACATGGAAGACATCTCGCATTTTTTAGTAATAAGTCATTATCATACTACATATATTCCGTTTAATATAACAAAAGTCAATTTTACTTTAGGAAACTTATATAGTAATCTTTTAATTATAAGTGATATAGTAAATAATCAAAGTAACAATTTTACAAAAATCCAATTTCAGCATGTCTTAAAAGCTTTAAATAACACATGATACTTTTGCAAAGTTAAATGTTTATGATATCAGCAGCTTACATAAAAACCGCAAAAAGCGTGGTTTAATAAATTACTTAGGTAGCATCGTCAATTGCAAATACATACATAACCAGTTAAATACTATGCGTTAGATTAATGACCTAAGCCGTTATGAATAAATTCGAGGAAAATGTAAAAGTTATAAACGAAAATTCAAAAAATATTCTATTAGCACTTATCGATTTATATATCAAATTAATTTGGTACCTATATTACAAAATTAATATATACAAATAACAACTTTAAATCAGTTCTTAGAAAAATTATTGCGGATTTTCTCCTTTGCGCATTTGGAAACATTAGATTTAGAAAAAGAAAAGAGAAATTACTGAAATTTGGCAATATCTAGAGATGAACTATCCTAAAAATGCATTATTGTCGATATGACAATTTTCAGAATTAACCTGAATTTGTAAAACCGGGCTTTTAATTTTAGATGGTATGGCAATTCTAGCAATTAAGATAATCATTTTTGAACAAAATGTATGTAACCTAAAATATGTATATCCTATATGAATATATGAATCCAAAATACTCAGTCCTAGCAAGTACTGCTGCAGCACATTATGGTACGACAATTGCAAAGAAGTCAATTCAAAATGGATCTGCTCAGGCCCAATTGATAATAGTTGTCCTTTGATCAAAAATTGTCAGTATACCACTGTGCAAAATAATTATCAAGTGCATACTTTAACCCATACAAATTCTCTGCTTTTCTGTACCAAAGCTCCAGAAACAATTTACGAAAATTGCCTCCAAATAATTCTAATGCATTGTTACCTTATACAGAGCCAATGTGACGTCATCATAAACCAACATAAGTACACCGTGGCTGTTAATAATATATCCTTCGAGTTACCAGAAATCATCAAAATTAAAAATACAAATTTGCCCTTATATGTACAGATCAGACATTTAGAGAATCCGAAAAAAATTCAAGATCTTATGGAACCCATCTATTTTTAGGATCCTATCCCACAACAAAATACACATATTCCTTTCATAATTATTTGCATAATATTTATATGCATATTAGTTCTAACTATATATCTCTGGCAAAAGCAAAGAAGGAAAAGGCAACCCCTTTGAAGACCCTACAGGAACTATCAACGAGGTCGTTGAAGAAACTAAGGGTGGAGGAGAAATATCCCTGCACCAGTCCTGATATATATATTTTTTGCAATGCTGGTGAATGTATATTTATTTAGTATTTAAGGAAATTTGTTGCTATCATCGGTAACATTAATATAGTGTCAAAGCTTGATTGCTTTTCGTATTTTTGTTCATTAGTATTAAGTTTTGAAAATGACTTTTTGAAAATAAAATTGTTTTGTTTTGTGTTTTTTACAAACTCCGCTGGACGACGTATTTAACAGGATTGAACAATTTGTTTCATACTTATACATCTTTCATGTTCCATAAGTCAAGTCGACACAGACCCCTGAGTTTCACCTATATGCACTTTCTCGCAGAAACAAGGGATTTTATATACTAACTCTGATTACAGGAAGTGTCCTTTGCATTGCCCAATCTTTTCGTTTGTACTAAAAATTGTGCGAATGTTGGTTCTACGCAGAATTCTTGTAATTTTATCAGTGGTACCCCGAAGAAAAGATAAAACTGCACTACTTAATAGTTGAGTATCCAATACTGGTTTAGGTCTGGGATTATTATAATACCTAATCGAACTCCTAATATCTTTAATATCTTCAGTGCAATATCCGTTTAATTTGAAAGCTTCAGTCAGTTTTTTGTTTCTTCTGGAATTGAATTGGCATTACATATTAACAAAGCCCTAAAGACAATGAATTGATGACGGATTGTATTTGAGATGAAAGATGCTGAGACCATATATCACATACACTTGAGCAACTTGAATGGTTAAAAATGGACAAGCGCAGACTTCATCATATGGCTACCATTGTGTTAAATATTTTAAATAACCCTGATGCATCTATTCTATTAAAAAATAAATTGGTCCCTCGTAATAATATTCATAACAGCACTCGTTTCACTCATTTAACTATAACTTAGCATCGTTCAGCCATTTTTTAAAAAGTCATTTACGTATAACGCCGTACGACATAACTATTTGCAACATAACCTTATTTTACTTAATATAAAATGTCCGCCAACCAAACTAACGGTTAAAATTTAACATTTTTATTACAAAAAAAAAATGACTTTGATCTAAAAGAAAATACTAACAATCATCCTGTGTTCTGGTAAAGCCTTTTTATTATTACATATACCATTATATAGCATTAATTTTAAACTGTAATTTTACATAGATCTTTTCTGTTTTTGTACATTTCCTTTTATCTATGTTTTGTATTGAGATGACGACAAAGGTAGGAGGTTGGGAACGTTATTGCACACTTGCCACGAGGGCCTAGCCTCGAGGCGAGAAAATGATTAGATACCCAGGAGGGGCCCCCTAATAATAATTCCAATGACTAGTGAACATACCTAATACCAATTAAAGAGCACAAATATGGAATTTGAAAATGATTCTACACCAATATATCAGGGAGATATGCCCAATAAAATGGACAATGTTGAAAGCTTTAACAAAAACATTATAAGGTACAAGTATGATAAAAACTCTTTAGGTCCCTACCAAGTTGTTATTCAGGGATCAATTGAAAAAAAATATAGGAAATTTACACCCTATGGGCTTGGTCAAAACCATTTTTGAATTAAATATACAAAATAAGAGGGGGCCGCTGAGAAAAGGGAAGAATAAAGTAATTATAGAACTTAAAGACCCAGAGTTAGCAAACTCACTTCTGGACAATATAGAATTGAAAACAGGGGATATACAACTTATATTCCTGAACATAATGTAGCTTGCAGGGGAGTAGTTAGGGGAATTTCGAAGGAACTAACAGAAGAAGAAATAATCAAACATTCTGAATCAGTCATAGAAGTATTAAAACTCAAAAGATTTAACAGAAAAACAACTAATGAGGAAGGTGAAGTTGAATATTTCAAAACAGGAACTTGTTTGATCATATTCAAAGAAAGAACAATACCTAGAAGTATCAATATATATGGACTGGAGATACAGGTGGAACCTTACATACTTCCGGTAACACAGTGTTATAATTGTGTGCTATATGGACATACCAAAAGCAGTGTAGAGGCAAAACGAAATGACAGAAATGTGGTGAAATTAAATATGAAGGAGAATGTAAACGCAAATTCGAAGGTTATCAACATGAAACTCAGTGCAACAGAGGAAAAAAAATGTATAAATTATGATAGCGAACTACACAGTTCAATTTATAAACTATGTCGAGAATACTACCGCCAACAACAAGTCCCTATACATTAGTCCCGAAAATCAACAGAAACAAGGGCTATACTAGAAGAAATGAGGATTTTCCTCCATTGAAGAATTCTTACTCAAATATATCAAGTTTTAATATAATATCGCAGAATATAGAGATATATACATATTGGAAATAATAGAAAGTAAAGCAATAAATTCACGTCAATAAAAAAAAAAGAAAAGTTTCTCCCTAAAGAGAGACCAGATGTTCTATAGACTAATTTAAGGATTATTTATTTCCTCAACCAAGCAGAACTAGGGCCTCTGGGATATCGCAAAAAGGTAGCTCGATAAGAATTATAGACACTCCAATAGATGATGTAGAAAGTTATCTAGATAAAGAGGATCCGGGCAGGGAAGAAATAATTAACCAACTGATTAAAGAAATAAAAATTTCCAAAACTAACGACCTTAAGGAAAAACTTAAAGAATTTAAAGATAAGAGATCTCCCTTCATGTTCATGTAGGAAGACGAATAAATGAGGATACTGCAGTGGAACATTAGAAATGTATCTTCAAACATAGGCAATCTCGCGTTTATGATCAGTGAGCACAATCCAGGCATAATTACATTAAACGAAACATCGTTAAGACCCGGGAAGACCTTTAGGGTACCCCTCTACAAAATAATACGATGTGAGAGAAATGATGGACATGAAAGAATAGCAGTATTAATAAAAAAGAATATTAACTATCATACAATAGATACATCAATAATCCTATTGGAACAGGACATCCAAATCCAAGCAATTAAATTAAGAGACTCGGGGATCAGTAATTATATATATATATATATATATATATATATATATATATATATATATATATATATATATATTATATATATATATATATATATATATATATATATTATTTTGATAACCCAAAAATAATATAATGGGAGACATGAAAGGCCAACACCCAACGTGGGGTAGTGATACAATAAATACCAATGGAATCATAATAAAATATATACTTGATGAACTCCAACTAACAATCCTGAACGATGGTAGCTCCACACGGATGACAGCCCCCCATCAGAATAAATCCGTGATAGACCTCACACTTTCTTTGCCCAGCCTAGCAAGGAAGTTAAACTGGCATGTAATCCTGGACTGTAGTAACAGCGATCATTTCCCTATTATATTGGACATGGAAAGAGAAAGTAGGGAAACTGAAGATAGAACAAAACAAAGAAGAGATTATTCAAGGGCAAATTGGCAAGAATATCAAGATATAATAACAGTCGACACAGCTTTAAATAATCCGAGAACTTAAAACCAATTGGAAGAAATAATAACGAGGGTAGCTGAAATGTCTATACTAATAAAAAAACAGATACAAAGGATCAAATCGTAAAAAAATAACGCCATGGTGGGATGACGAATGCTTAGACGCAGTGCAAGCCAGAAGGAACAGCATAAAAAACATTCAAAATAAACTTTACAATGGAAAATTACATTCAGGCAAAAAAGTAATTATAGTAACAAAAAGAAAATTAAATAAGAAAAAAAAGAAAGACAGCTTGGAAAAATTTTGTACTGGCGTAAATAGATGTACGCTCATGGAAAAAATATGGAAAACAGTAAAAATTTATTCGTACACCCAAATGCATATCAATAAAAAGAAATTACCGGACTCGGAGACCGCCTTTAACATATTAATTGACTTGGAAATAACGCTAGTAAAGCCGGAATTCCAACTAAACAGTATAAACGATAGATTAGTAGAAAACTTCACCCTGTTAGAGATGAACTATGCAATACAAGACAAAAAAGACTCCGCTACTGGATTTGACATCAGTCACTTGATGATAAATAACCTACCAAGGAAAGAAAAAAGACTACTCTTCAATCAATTCAACTTATGTCTACAGGGTCAACCAGTACCCAAGAAATGTAAAAGAACTCTATACCCACTCTTAAAAGACAAAAAAGACCCTAGTGTGTCATCAAACTACACAGCCATAGCACTAAACTCGTGTGTAAATAAAACATTAGAATGCATAATAAAAAATAGAATTGAATATAAGTTAGAACACGAAGAATTCTTCTCTAAGTACCAAATAGGGTTCAGAAAAGGTAAAGGATGTATGGAAAGTCTTACAACTTTGGTGCTAAATATCCAAAAAAAAATTCCAATGTAAACATATATAAATTAAAGACATTAATACAGAATAACATAACCGAAGAACTAGCAAATCTAATACTAGGTATATTAGAGAACAGAGAAACATACGCTTTGGAAAAAAAAAGGTAATATGATGGGACCAAAATATCTCTCTACCGGACAGGCACAGGGATCGCCCCTCAGTCCTCTTCTATTCAACATTTCACAACAACATTAAAACACTACAATATGCAGATGATTTAGTTTTCATCGTGGAAGGCATGGATGTACAAACCCTAATGGAAAAAATGAGCAACCATCTAAAGACTGTAGCAGAAATATTCCAGGATTTAAACTTCAGAATCAGTGTAGAAAAATCTGGAGCAGTGCTATTTCAACCAATCACCCACTTGGTACCATTAAACATACAATATCAAAATAGGAATATTCCATGGATAAGAGAACATAAATATCTGGGTGTAATTCTCACTGATAAACTAAGTTGGTCTAGACAAACTGAAAAAAATGGTGAATAACGCGAGAAAAGGAGTTAACATAATGAAAGCTCTAACAAGAGTATGGTGGGGAGCCGACCCCAGTACCTTCCTAACCCTTTACAATGGAAGAGTCAGATCACACCTTGACTACAGATCCCAACTCTTAAGCCCAAACACCCAAGCTAAAAAAATAAAATTAATTCTGTACAATATCAAGCTTTAAGAATAGCACTTGGGTGCATGAAAACAACACCAACAAACTTACTTTTATCTGAAACTTGTGAAACAGACTTAGAACGCAGAAGACTATGGTTGACAAATAAATTTATTTTAAAAAAATATACATTTAAATACTAATCCTATAATAAGAGAAATTGAGGAACTAGCGAGGTTGGATATATCCAGGAGATATTTCTCATATCAACAGTTACCATACTTTGTACAAGCTTTAACTAAAATTCAAGAATATGAAGAAAATGTGAAAAAACATGATAATATGCGATGCTTCTAGCACGATAGAATGTTCCAAATGAAGAGCGCCCCTATAATCAATTTTAACTTATTTAAGAAGGATGTGCTCACTGACCATAGATTTAAGAGTGAAAAGAGTAAATGGGAAAATTATCACCATATCTGCACAGACGCATTAGTTCAAGAGAACTCGGCAGGATTTGGAGTCCACTGCCCTAAGGAAGAATTTAATTTCTCATTGAAACTCCCTAATATGACTCAGATATGCACAGCAGAAATAGCAGCTATCCACAAGGCAGTAATATTTATCCTAACTAAAGATATAAAAAATCAATAATTTTCACGGATTCGCAAAGTGCAATAAAAAAGATAAATAACAACAAGAACTAAGACTTTGATCATATAGCCTTTCTGACAAAACAAATAATAATTGACTCATTAGTAAATCAATATGACATTAAGCTGTGCTCGATCCTGGGACACTCAAATATTAGGGGCAATGAAGTAGCAGATAAACTGGCAAACATAGGAAGGAACCTTAAAGTCCCACTTCCCATAGAACTTGATAGAACGGAATTCCTCTAAGATTAAAAAAAAAGTCTTTTTAATATGTCTTGGCAAAGAACTCAAGAAACTAAACTAACAAAGAAATTAAAGGCCAACAATATAAAAATAACTCTCTGGAGTTGCCTAAACAGACTCGGTTTAGTAATATCGACAGAAGGCGCATATCATAGTCATTGTGAGCACCTAAACATCTTAATCGAATGAGGATCAAGGACCCCCCCTATGTGCGAATGCTGAATGCTGGGTAATCTCCAACATATTTTTTTTGAATGTCAAAATAATAATTCTGATCTTTATCATGATCCAATATTACAAAACATAGAAACCCTTATCTCAATATACACTCTATTACAAAAACTAAATATTAATTTATTTAAAAAAATAATTCAATTTTTAAATAATAATATTAATTTACAATGCTATGGGTGGTAACACTCCCTACTTTGAACCTGATCCTCTTAATCCGAGGTCTCATTTCAATTGTAACAGCTTCTCAGAGACCCGGGAGCGAGAAGAGTTATATCCTATGTTGTGCTATCTGTATAACTAACCTCCTGTCTTATTAAAAAAACAATAAGAGAAATAATAAAAAGTGTAAATATGTAATAATACAAATAAAATAATGGATAGGAGATCTCCGATGCGATTCAATTCGCAATTCGAAGAAAAACAAGAACCACTAGGCTAGGTACCTCATGGTGTAGGCCATATCAAACGAACGAACAAATAATGTAACTCAGTTCAAAAAACAATTTAAAAATTTTTTATTCACACTTCAAAATACTTAACTTAAAGTCTTTAATAACACAATTTCAAATGTTTCCATAATTTGCTTATATTTTAAACTCTAATCATGCAATTACTTGTAAATTATTTTGGATATATTGATTTTTTCTATATTTGTTATATATAGATTTTACCATCATCACCATTGAAGTTCACAATTACCTATATTTTCATTTATTTATATACTTATAAATTTTCTGCATTACTTTTGAGGTTATGTAGAGTAGCCCACTTGTGCTAGATCTAGCCTCATTGGGGTGCTATACACTTTTTTTAAATATAATTACACTGTCTATGTAAATATGCTTTTTTGTAATACTAATTATTTATTTATTTAAATATCTATTCGTATGTGTCGGTTTCCTGTAAATAGTATGACCTGGGGGTGCCATTCTCTCTTTTGTACTAACACATCAAGGAAGGGAACGGCACCATCTGACTCAATTTCCATAGTGAATTTCATATTAGAATGTTGTTGGTTTAGATGATCTAAAAATATACTTACCTTTCAAAAGTTTCATCACATCTAAACCAACATTTAGTTTGTAAAGGCCAGAGCTTAAAGCAATACCCTCGAAAGCCTGCATAATGATGTGCGCTACTATAGGAGATAGCGGAGATCTTCTCTAGATCTGGCAAATCCAAGACATTAATAAGGCTGCAAATTTTCCTTTCAATTGTCTTAATTGGATTGTTGTATTGTCCCATGGCAGTCATTTTGAAGTAAGGTCTCTATTTTCTCTATGTAGTTGTTTTTGTCCATGACCCCCGTTGCATTTCTTTTATTTGCAGGTACAATTATAACATCTTCTTTATCATTAAGGGTCTTTATGGCAGTTCTTTCAGCAGCTGACACGTTGGATTTTGATGGTTCAGAGTTGCAAAGAATTTTTACTTTTTTATATTGAACTGAATCTGCCTGTTCTTGTAGTGAAGTAGTGCAGTTTTATCTTTTATTCAGGTTAACACAGATAAAGTTGTAAGAATACTGCGAAGATCCAAGAATCGCACAATTTTTAGTACACATAAAAAAATTGGGCAATGCTTAAGGACACCTAATTCCTTTGCAAATCAGAAGAAGTTTATAAAATTCCTTGTTCCTGCGGTAAAGTGTTTATAGGTGAAACTGGACGGTCTGTGACTACTAGACTTAAGGAACATGAAAGATGTATAAGTAACAAAACAAATTGTTCAATCCGCTGTCGCTGAAAACCAGCACATAACAGGACACATAATTAATATAAAAGGTTCTTGCATCAGTCTCGAGTTATTATAAACGAAAAATTGAATTGGGTGAAAACCAAACATCACAGTGAGTCACGCGTCGATGGGCACAGCTCTGGTATAAGTACCTGAACTCTGCTCATCGGAGCTCATTCAGTGTTTTGATCTTGTGCAATGAAGATCCCTGAAGATGCAAACAATTAGTTTATCTATCATATAATCGATTGTCTAGTAACCCTAATAGCACCTTTCAGTACAATTATCAGAACCGGCCTCCCTCATCAAACAATTGTCTTTTCAAGAAATCAAATTTCCATTCAGTATTTGTTTTGAAAAGAGTAGACACAACATTTTTAAATGTTTAAAGTGCAGTAATCTTTGTTTCAATGATAAATTAAATTTTGGTAAAAGTCAGAAACTCTGTTTTAATTGCTTCGCACCTAAACACCAGATTAAAGACTGTAATCCCCAGGGATATTTTCTTTTCATGCAACGACATCATACATTATTAAACGACATTAAGTCAACTTACAACTAAGACACAGAAACCCAGTGAATTTCTTGAGGAATTTGGGTCTGACATTAAATTATATTATTATAAGAATGACATTTCCTACATCGGGTGAGAAAATGCCATAATGGATGACAGTATCTGCATTTGTGGATGGAGTAGACCTCAAAATTCAAGAGAATTAAAAAATTACAAGTTAAGAAAAATTGTCGACGTACTTGTTCGTGCTTTAGAGTTAGAAGCTGTGTTTAATGTCCCAAAATTTAAAAAACTAGATCAGCCGATAATATGCAGCAACGTAATACGACCAAATTCTGTTTTAAGCAAAGATAGTATGTTATTATGTAGAGTTCCACAGGGTACAGTACTTGGTCCCATTTTCTTTACAATTTATTTTAATGGTTCAGTAAGTATACCTTCTACAGTAAAAATAATTTGTCTCTTTTATGTAATGGAGAATGTTGGAATGATACATGTGATAGAGCTAAGAAGGCAATATCTCACTCCTCAGGGGACTTTCGTGTCGGACCAAGGCCCAACACAAAAGTTACGGAGTACGACGCTCCCGGGCTCACCTGAGTCACACTACCACACCACTCAACCACTCACATACACCTGCCTCACATTGACACAAAACCACACATACACATACACACATACATACATACAGAAACACACTTACGCATATAGTCGAATGCGGTCTTATCGTGCGGGTCCAAATGTCACCAACATTATGAATCAAATCAGAAAAGACAGTGAATACCAGAACGTTGTGTGATTCTTTTATCGAGCTATTAAATCTCGATAGGCTATTTACAATTATACAGGGAGAAAGAAATTAGTTTTTTTTATTATATTACGCAATATTATTAAGATAGCCACTTAATATTATTTTATATGTATATTAAATGCCGAGGGATTAAAAAAGAAAATTCGCTAAATATGTATTTGGTTAAAATTTTTTGGTGGTGGCAAGCGTTAATAAAGTTGGAAGGCGGTTCGAATCAGTGAAACAATCAGGATATGTTCTGTTTATACAGCCACTTAATGAAAGTGAGATTTTTTTATCAATCACCAAAAATTATGAGCCCCGCTTGACCTAAAAATCTAACCACTTATACAGTGTAATTTATTTAAATGCGGGCCACCCCTGTGCAAAGAAAACTTGTTTGTTTTTTGTAATGTGATAACAAAAAAAATTTATTTTGCAAAAATATTATACACTTTTGTTAAAAACACAAGATAATTAGTTATTACTTCCCTCGTAAGATTTTTTCAGATCTTTACGTTTAATGGTCCCTAGATGCGGAAAAACATGTTTTCTCAATTCCGTCTATCTGTAGGTATTTTCATACATTATGCGAAAAATACACTACAAAATAGCCTGTATTTTTCGTTAGCCCCAAGTTTCTGATTTTACCGATTTTTATATATCAAATTTTGTCTTATAATTAATAAAAAAATTTACTTATTTTAAACACGCTTTAAAATTGCCAAGATACCCTGTGTCTGTCTCCTCTCACACATTAATTACCTCGAAACTCAAGAAAGAGAATTTGAAATTAAGAAAATCAGAACAGTTGATAAGCTATCATACTTTGAGGCAAAAAAAGAAGTTTTTTGTCCCAAACTTTTCTTTCACAACATCTTATAGGTCTAAAGTAGCTAATTCCAAGCTCCCCCTGACGAACCTCTATACCTGTTCTAACTGCCACTTAGCAGTGGGACCTCACCACTTCCCCGCCTTCGTATCTTCCTAAATCTTCAATACCTCCTCCCCTCCTCTTACCTCTTTCTCTAATCCACCTCCCTCCCATCTTTCTGCCCTTTCTTCCATACCTCTTTCCTCATCCCTTCAAAGTCCCCACCCTCTTTACTTACCAGCACTAAATCCTCACCCAACTTTATTTTTATTAAGAAACCTATATTGTCCAGTCAACCCCTTTAAAAACCCGACAAACCGCCTGTAAAATAATCTTCAAATCCACCTCCCACTCTCACTCTTCTTCAGCCCATAGGAAGCACTATTCCAATAAAAGCCTTTCTAGTCAATCTTCTAAATCCTTAAACAAATCTATTAATAAAATGGTTATAGATGATCCTCCTCCAAGAGGATCCTCAAACTAGTTTTATATACATAAAATTAAATTATCCAATCACCAGAAATAATTTATTACAATCTCTATACACAACTATCTTCACAATATATTCAGTCCTTTCACAATAGAGTGTGAATGGATTATTTCCTAGAATAGAGGATCTTAAACTTCTTATATCAGAATACAAACCTTTCATCATCTGTATCCAAGAAATTAATTTTAAAGCAAATAATTTTTTTTACCTCCTTTTCTAATCCTCGGAGACTTTAATGCTGACAACCCGTTATGGGGATCATCTCATACTAACCAAACAGGAGCTATCATAGAGAATCCCCTTAATACCCACAATTTATCTATTCTAAACCAAACCTCTCCCACTCACATCAGCTCCTCTTCAGGTACCTACTCGCAAATTGACATATCAATAAGCAGCCCACAATCCTCACTCGATTTCCAATGAGACATCCTGAAGGACACCCATGGGAGCGACCACTTTCCAATCGTTTTTCGGTCCCCCAATTTCCCATCTGAGAGTTCCCCTGAAACTGTCAAATGAAATATTAAGAAAGCTAATTGGCCCCTTTCTAAGCCTGTTATTGAACTTCCTACCAGTGATTTTAATGGTATTAATCTTTTTCTATCTTTTTCTTTCTACTCTTAAATTCTGACAACTGCCTCAATTGCAATTCCCAGAATTCATTTTTCACAAAATAAGCCTCTGCTCCTTGGTGGAATGAAGATTGCAAAAAAGTTATTAAAAATAGAAAGAAAGCCCTAAGCCGCTTTAGAAGAAACCTTTCACTATCTTCAAAAAACATAGAGCAGCAGCTAAACCAATCGTTAAAATTGCTAAAGTAACTTCTTAGCATGCCCTCTCTTCCTCTATCAACTCCGCTATGTCCAGTCAACATATCTGGAAACAAATTCGAAAGGTCAAATTCTCCTCTTCAAGATCCATCCCAGGGCATCTACTAGAGGGAACTTGGACTACCGACAAACAATCAGCAACATTTCCTCAGACAATAATTATAACCCTGTCTTCTTAAGGTTCAAAACATCACAAAAATCAAATCGTATTGACTTTAGAACATCTGAGAACCTTTCTTACAATCTCCTTTTCAGCCTCACTGAATTAAATTTTCTAAAAGTTCAGCTGATGGTTCGGATCGTATCCTCACTCTGATGTTAAGGAATCTTCCTGATCACTATCTCTCCATTACTCTGAAATTTTTTAACCATATTTGGGAAACAGAATTTTTTCCGCAGTCATGGAGGACCTTAATTTTAATTCCAATTCACAAACAAGGCAAACCAAGAAATCAAATAGAACGCTACCATCCAGTATCCATGACTAGTAATATCTAGAAAGTCCTAGAAAGACTGATCAATAATCGATTAACCTGGTCCTTACAATCGAAAGCCCTTCTAATCCCTAACCAATATGGATTTCGTAAACATAAATCCATAGCAGATTATCTAGTTGGCCTGGAAATGGATATCCAGTCAGCATTTCAAAGAAAACGTCATCTAATTGCTTGCTCCATGGCATTATCCCATGCCTATCACATCACCTGGAAACACAATATCCTCCTTCAATTTAAAAACCTAAATTTTAAAGGACATCCACCATCTTTTAGTTCTAACTTTCTGTCCCACAGATCCTTCTCTGTTCGAGTTCACCTCACCCCCCCTTTTTCAACAGAAAATGGAATTCCTCAAAGCTCTGTCCTAAGCACAACTTTATTCATTATTGCAGTGAACTCTATAAATTTCTCTATCCCAAACCAAATTTTCTTCAGACTATGCCAATGACCTTATTATCTATCACAGCTCTCCTGTTCCCCATACTAGTGAGCGGCAAATATGTCTCAATTGTCTGTGACCTGATCAAACTGGCTTCTCTTTTTTCCCATCTAAATAGAAAGTTGTAGATTTATGTAAATTAAGAATCTGCTCTAAACTAAACTCTCTTCATCATGATCAAATTAACATTCTTAAGTCCAATGAGCTAAAATTTCGAGGCCTTCTTTTTGACGACAAACTTAAGTGATTTGTCAAGCACAACATGGGGATCAGAACTCCTAGCTATCCGAGAAGGTCTTAAGTATACAATAAAGCATTTTCGTCAAGGAAATTCCGTTCAGGTCTCTGATTTTTTGAGCGCCCTTAAAGCAATAAAATCTCCTCACACTTCACACCCTTTGATCTATCGTATCTTGGATCTCTTGCATATGGCCAATCTTTGTTCTATAAACATTTTCTTCATATGGGTGCCAATTCATACAGGCATCCCTGAAAACGAAAAGGCCGACGAGGACGCAAAAGCTGCAATGCAGGATGGGACAACCATCTCTTCTCTATAATTTTTGGTAATTATATATCCAATGTTTTCAAAATTTTCCTCCAATTGGAATGGGATATGTATAAGAACAGCAATAAACTCTTCAACATTAAAAAAGCATAATGTTATATATGAAAGAAATTAGCTATAAGTCATACATATATTACGTATTTTTATTAAAGGGGGATCCCCTCCAACTTGCTACCTCAATCAAAATCCCGTTTCAGTATCACACATTCTTTTTACCAGCCCTCAATTTAACAACGTAAGACAACAAAACTCAAAACAGGTGACATTGCTTTGGATATGAAGTTCGATTCCCTTCGATCTAAAAACATTATAAATTTTATTAAAAGATTGACATGCACCATCTTATTTAAATATTCTTCCCAAATCACATGAGCTAAGTTTGTGTTTACGTTGTATATTTGTGTGTATTTTGATTATTTACAATATGTATTTACTTAAGTGCTATTTAAATCCAAAACTTTCATGGCGCTAAATGATCCAAGTTATTGACACACCTAAACTCAAATTTCATTCATTTGCAATATCTCATGTATAAACATGGATAGAATTAAATGCCTTAACATTAAATGTGAAAAAGAATAATTTCATGTGCATTTCAATAAAGAACAGAAGACTTCCAAATAATACTATCATTAAGGTTCACTCAGTTACTAAATGAATAATAAAGGCTGTGGCTAATGTTAAATACCTAGGAGTATATTTTGATAACCTGTTAAAACGGAATACTCATGCAGAATACGTAAAAAATAAACTAAGGAAACTAATATATTTATTTTTTTAATATACAGAGTATATTAGATGAAGAAGCTATTTTTTTTAATAATATAGCCATTATCAAAAATATATTTTAAAAATTGTGTTTTTTCAAGAAAAAACTGTTTTCTTCTGACGATATTTCTAACGAGTGTGATATTTTACCATGCTTCTAGTATATATAAAGAATATCCCTGGATTTTCACAAAAAAATATATCTCATATTATTATAAAACAATATTATAACTCGAGTTAATACAGAGCTTAATATGGTTGTTCCAATACTTCCAATTAATTATTACGATGCTACGCAGAGCAGTATCTCGAAACCTGAAATCTTAAATATATTGCCTCAACAATCTAAAAATAAACCATTTAGAAATATAAAGAAAAAACTTCTCTTTATATTTCTGTGACTGGATTAAAGATAATACTCAACGGATTAAACACATGATTGCATTTTTAGTATAATTATTGCATTAACCTTAAATAAATAAGGGGAATATTCTTGCTATTTTTCTTAATTGCAATAATAATGCAATGTTTAACAGTACACACACATACTCTTATCTGTTAGTGCACTATTTTTGTGTAAAAGTTATTGAAAAATGAAACTATATTGTTGTTAAAATAAATAAAATAAAAATGTTAAACATAACACTTTGATTTTTTTAACAGCAAATAACTGACAATAATTCTCTTATTGTAGCCGAATATAACGTTTCCTGCTTGGTCAGAGTTCTAGACGTGCTCCGTACCATATCAAAAAATTGTGTCATCACAGCACAATAATAACCACTATTTGAATTAAAAAGAAAGTCATGTTCAAAGTTTGGACTTGTCAAGATTGGTGCCCAAAATATGACATTTTTATATATCTGAAAAAGCCTTCTCACCTCTTCATACGGCTTGCTATAAACGCTGACTTAAACATATAATCATATCTAAATATGATGGTATAAATTTCAATTACCAAGACTGCAATCCTATAACTTTTCGGACTTTAGTGACATTATCCAGGAGCAGGCTTTTAGTAACTGCTGCAACCTTAGATAGAACTACAGAAAATCCATGTTTATTTACCACATAAACCAAATCTCTCAACTCAGAACAGCAAAATTTACATTTCTCATTATTTAATGTGCCCCCTCTCCCCATTCACCAAACGATCAAAAACTTCGGAATATACCTTAATGTGTGTATCAAAATCAGAAGCAATAACTAGCACAAACAACTAAAAGTTAAAAAGTACAGTGTATTTATTTTAAAGATATTTATTACTGGGGCGAACGGTAGCTCTGGTTTGTAGGAGAGGTCGTGAAATATACAACAATGTTCCGTGTTAGGGGCGCCATACAGTTTAAATTTAAATTAAAAAAGAAAACAATAAATTGACAAACTGTTAAATTCAGCTGAAATATTAAAAATGATATCCACGTACCAGAGTTGCAGTTCACCTATAAAATAAACATTTTAAAAAAATACAAGGTATGTGACATTATTTGAGATAGTACGAATAGGACTACGATTGGGGTCTAAAGTCAAACTCACACTACTAAGTTTTCTTTCCCACACCACACTACACACTCACACCAAACCACACCACGCACTATAAACAAAAAAAAAGGATACTACTTCTTTTTTTTAGATCAAAAATATACTCCAACACCACTTATTTGATTGCGTGCATTTTTGTGTCAAAATTTTCAATTAGAGTTCCTCTAAACCGAAACAACCTTGAAAAATATTACTACTAGATTCTTACCTTCAGAGCGCCACAAACCTCTACAGTATCTTCATCATCGACCACAACTACTCTGAAATAACTCGTCTGGATAATATCTCTTAACAATGGTCCTGCAGTAGCGTCCTTACAACCGATTGTCGTCTCACAGAACATCTCATCAGCCACTTCGCTGGCGAGATTGGCTCCCATAAGTACTGAACAGGGGATTTTCAGGTGCCTTGTGATGATGTGGGAGATAAGATCGATACCGCCACCTTCAGCACGGTCAAAACCCTAAAATCATTAGACGTTTATTATAAACAAAATACGGACGTTCCTTACAATACACAAAAAATTAAAAAAAAAAAGGTTTTTTTTTTCTAAAGCGATTACAACATCACTGGTGATGTACTTCTGAGATATGGATAGTGAACACCCTTAAGTAAACATCCTGTATCTTTATATATACATGGGTGTTCAGCTAAGGGTTTATTATTTTTGGGTGTTCAGCTAGATTTTATTTTTTTTTCCTAGCCGCTAGATGGCATTTTATGACAGAGTCGCAAACTTTTGTTATTTTCTTTAAAATTTCAAATATAATGGTATTTGTTTCTTTAGAATATGCAAAATACATAAACTGGAGAAAACCGTGGGTTAATATCTTTATTGGCGTCTGAGTTATTTTGAAATAACTTTATTTTTTGACAAAATGTGATGTCACTCACTTTAAATTTGCTTTCCGCATTTATTAGGTATGCTGTCATCTCATTAAGACTTGGAATGAGCTACGCTGAGCATAAAATTATGCATCATGTGTGTAAAATGAGTATTTTATAATGAATATGAATATTGTAGCACGAGTGTTAGCGAGTATCTGAAGTAATTTGTTAATTTGTATTATAAATTTTTTGTTGCTCTTGGCACTGCTTTAAAAATGAAATTTAAGCGTCTCGAATAGTGCATAAGCGAGTACCTTACGCACGGTTGTAGAAATATATGATAGTATGTTTTCATTCCACGTACACCAACGTCATACCAAGAAAATGATCCTTGTTTGGAACATGTTCTGCATCCCAGCAGGCACAATGATCCATTTTAGTCAAACGACGATCGCGATTTCTCTCTTATTAGAGCAAAGGCACATGCGATGCGCATGCAAATGCTATCTTGTGAATATTATCTCGAATTCAAATAGAGCAATAAAAGGCCTTTCCAAAGAGGTATAAGAGTCATCGTTTCGGACCTATTGAATAATATGCCTTATCTTACATAATATTATTCGTCTTCATTATTTGACGTATTTTAAACCAGCATCTTTAAGATTTTTAGCTAAGTTCTAGTAAATCTACCTGGACGACAGAACTAAAAACTAAATTTATGTTTCATATAATATCTAGTACCCATCTACCCAAATAAGAAAAGACAAGTATCTTCAGTATTCTTGAGTAAACATTTTATTAAGAACATTATTAACAAATCACAAAAGAATCAATTAATAGAATTCACAAAAAAAAACCTATTTATCTCAACAAGTTTAGACAAATAGCAAGAAACAACGGATATCAACAATATACAAACATATATATATATATATATATATATATATATATATATATATATATATATATATATATATATATATATATATATATATATATATATATATAAATATATATATATATATATATATATATATATATATATATATATATATATATATATATATATATATATATATATATATATATATATATATATATATATATATATATATATATATATATATTATATATATATATATATTTATATATATATATATATATATATATATATATATATATATATATATATATATATATATATATATATATATATATATATACATATATATATATATATATATATATATATATATATATATATATATATATATATATATATATATATATATATATATATATATATATATATATATATATATATATATATATATATATATATATATATATATATATATATATATATATATATATATATATATATATATATATATATATATATATATATATATATATATATATATATATATATATATATATATATATATATATATATATATATATATATATATATATATATATGTATATATATATATATATATATATATATATATATATATATATATATATATATATATATATATATATGTATATATGTATATATATATATACACATATATATATATATATATATATATATACATATATGTATATACATATATATATATATATATATATATATATATATATACATATATGTATATACATATATATAAATATATATATATATATATATATATATATGTATATACATATATATATATATATATATATATATATATATATATATATATACATATATATATACATATATATATATATATATATATATATATATATATATATATATATATATACGCAAAAAATGCACAAAAACATCATTTAAAATATCGGAAGGTAAACAGAAGGATAAATCCCCAGGCGGGTAGCGCTGATCGCGCAGAATCCCGCCCCAAGCCAAAAGACTTGGGCTGCTCCACGGATTCTGGGGGGAGCAACCAACCGATAATTATGGATGACATGTTAGAGAGGTCAATAAACCCATTTGAGAGGCGTAGCTCTCTCCGTAGAACACCACCCCGAAACAGTCACCCAAGAAAGCTCTAACACAAAAAAAGAAACAAGGGAAATAGCACAAAGGCTAAGAAGAAGCTCTGAAAAATTACAGAAGAAAGGAGTAATTGACTGGTTAGAAGAGCGAAAAAATAAAGTGCTCGGCACAAGAATGACCGACATAGCAATACAGGCGCTCGCTTCGACCGCCGAGTGCGGCACACAGACTATAACACAAGGAATAGATCAGGGTACGCAGGCAACGCCACACCACGAAGAGATGGAAGAAGAAATCGTAAACAAGTTTGACCGATGATAGAACTTACAATACCTTTAAGAATATTGAAGAAATAAAATGGAAGGAAGAAGTATTCACTAATACTGAGATAAAAATTGGCAATCCTTTAGATACTAAAGCATCTACTGCCAAAGTCGTAATCGTCGAGCCGACAGACGATAAGATGGAAAAAAGTATACAGTCGATGTATCGCAGAAGATACCCTGAATTAATAGAACTTGAGGGAATTTTTGACAATATACACATTCGAGAGATGGACGCGGCTACCACCAAGGAGGAGGTTCTACACCCTATAGAGTGTAGTCGGAAAACTAACGGATACCCAGTATAGACTCAGCAATCTCAGGCTGAACGCTAACAGCACTATGTCGATAACCCTAAATATACTCCCGGAACTTGCAGAAAGCCTATTAAAAAAACAGTATATTAGGATTGGTTTCTACAAATGTGGCCTCAAAAAAAGGATACAAGTAACCAAATGTATGAAATGCTGATCCCCAAGACCATAAAGCAGAGCGATGTAAGGGACCGAACAGGCGTGAACTCTGTTACACACACACACACACACACACATATATATATATATATATATATATATATATATATATATATATATATATATATATATATATATATATATATATATATATATATATATATATATATATATATATATATATATATATATATATATATATATATATATATATATATATATATATATATACATATATATATATATATATATATATATATATATATATATATATATATATATATATATATATATATGTATATATATATACAGGGTGTTTCCTAAACATTGGTAAAAAATTCGTAAGGTGATTCCTAAGGTATTTTTATGAAAAAAAGTTATTACAAACATTTGTCAAAAATGCTTCCTAAGGGAGCTACGCCCCTTCAAATGGGGCACCCTGAAGACGGTTTTTCCTACATATTTCCGAAACCGTTCATACAAAAATCATGAAAGTTGGTACATCGTACAAACTTTGAATGCTGAATCAGAATTTGGGCCCAGAGTATCAAAATTTTAATCAGGGGTGTATCATACCGGGGAGGTTGAGGGTAAAAACAACCCCATTTTTTATGACATACTTACTTTACATTCTGATATCCTGATATGATACCTGGAGGTTTTTTTACGTAAAAAAGGTACTCTTAGTTCATATCAATAGGGATAGTAGTTTTCGAGAAAATCGCAATTTTCTACAGTGATGCATCGGCACCCTAAAGACGGGTTTTCCTCAAAATTATTGAAACCTCTCACCGTGAAATATTGAAATTTGGGATACTGCATAAACTTTTGACGCCAAATTAGATTCTGATCTGAGAATTCCCAAAAAAAAAAATATCGGAGGCGTATCATACTTAAGTGGTTAGGGGTAAAAATAAACCCAATTTTTTGATGATTAGACTCTTGAAGAATTTTTACGTGAAAAAGATACTCTTGATATTCATTGGGCTAATCATTTTCGAGAAAATTGTATTTATCTGCTGAAAAATTTACAGTTAGTAAGTATGTGTTGGGTAGATCTCATCTAAATGAAAAACTAAATGTGCGTTAAAAAGATATTCATTCTAGAGATCAACGAAGAAAAGTAATTGAAGACTTGAAGTAAATAACGGGCTAAGTGCCAAAAAATCTGAAATTAGTTTTATTTGCTTAACGTGGTCTATGTACCATTGCCTTTAACGTGCATACCGGGCATTATTTCATAGTTAAGTGACTTTGACATAGTGTCATTATTTGTCAAT
>JAUTXW010001575.1:0-34173 GCA_030620095.1 Kuschelorhynchus macadamiae
GAATATCATCTCTTTGCTTCTATTTGTAGTCACTGCTGCAGTATACACATTACAACTCCACCATATTTCCTTCTGATCTACAGAAAGAGGAAGTTCTGAATTCTGAGGTGTGTTATTGCTTCTTGGGACTTCCAATGTTCTAATGCACAAATATTATGCAGCCTTTTGATTCTCAGAAAACACTGGATTTCATTTAAGCAATTTTCCAATCGACAAACCTCTTTAGGTATTGACAGTCTGGTAGACTTATTGTTGGTTTTTGATGTATTCTGTTGTATGCTTTTAAGCATTTATTATTTACTCTTTATGATTATCAAACATAAATCTCTTGATATCCAGGCAAGGCAAAACCTCGGCCAAAACTTAGTATTATATAATTCATCCTTTGTATTTGCAAGGGATATCTTTATGTGAATTTGGTTTAAATCCAGGATGTTTTTAATATTTATTTACCCTATTTATATAAATCCATGCCTTCTGTGGGCAGCTGTAAATGAATCGACCCTATCAATTTGAGCCTCACCTAGACGTTTTCTATGATTTCTTTATTGTACCTTGGAATCATATTGTTCACTACAAACATCCCAGCCTTTATCATCTGGGTCTGGTTGTTTAAGATTTGAATTTAATTCAATCTTCTACTTGGTAACTGCTTCCATAATAGCAGTTTTCACTTGTAGAGGTTGAAATACAGTATTCAGGTTTGTTTTTTGTTCATCAGGATGACCTGTCACATTTTTATGAACTATGTTCAACAAGCCTCCAATGGCAGAGTTGCGAATTGATGCTTTGATTGTGGCTGTGAACTTAGGTGGTGGTAGCTACAACGGCCTTGGTCCTGATTTAGAAGATGTAATTAGATGATTTCATGAATTGAGGAGCAATTCCCAATTTGCACGTCTTAAATATACAAAAACTAGGTATAAAGTCAAAGATTTGCCATAAGAAATCTATAAATAGGTTCATAATGATTTTTTTTATATTGTGAATTTTTCTAAATATCTTATTAATAATTTTATAATCACATAATCCAGTTTTACTAATTTGTAAAGACAATGTAAAGTTCAACATTTATTGTTAGATATAAATCTGTAAATTAAATTTCCTGTGTTTCATATCAGTTTAATTAATTATTATTAAAACTAGATAGAAAATCATTTTGAAAGTAGGCAGCAGTAATTCTATTATATCACATTCTTACCCTGAAGTTCCTCTTGCAGTTTCTTAATTGTGTTCTGCAAAAACAAATTTATATTAGATAATTTCACATTTTCTTTTTTTAAAAGCTTGTTTTCCACTTTCATGTCTTCAAATTCTCTCTGCTTTCTTTTTCTACATCTACTCTGTGCCGCTTTGTTGGCCTCTCTCTGTCTTCAGACTTCCACCAAATTGATTTGGCTTTTACTATGACTATTTGTATCCTGTTTTTGGTGATCTATCAATTTATCAATTGGTACAGGCGTTATTCCACTAGACTTTTGAATTATAGCAGCTTTAATTATTTCCTTCATATTTTTTGTTGCATTATTTTCAGTTACAGACATTTTTCCTTGTGATGTAATATTTAATTTATCTTTATCAGGATAATTTGAAGTTTCACTATCTTTTTCTGGTTCAAGAACTATAATCAGAGGATTATCCTCATCATCTCTTTGCTCAATGCTAGAAATAACACTACTTAATGTATAGTCATTTGGAGCAGCTATGGTGTCATTAGAAAACTTTGAACTCTCCTCTAAATCAGGATATATTTGTGGAGTGTGTAAAGTGTCATCTGAATTACTAACAGGAACTTGTAAGTTGACTGCCGTAGGATTTTCCACAGCTTTTTTAAAGACTTCATCGAAGGGGTTAACATTCTGAAGATCTTGAAATAAACCTACTTCTTCACAGTTGCGAATAAACCTTGTGGGGGTCGGTGTTTGATCTAAATGAAATTAGAATGAACAAAAATTAATTGCAAACCTTAAAACGTTTCTAAACATCGTAAATTTTACCTGTCTCCGAGTTATTTGCTAAACCCAAATTTAAAATCATATCTTGTTTCTTTTGATTCCATTCTAAATTATCAGTATTAGAGAACGATATTTCATTGTCGCTGTTGGTGGATGTTAAAGAATTGGCTGCCATACCCTTGTTTATAGATAGAATATTTTTTATATTTCCAAAATATTTTAAAGAAAATCAGTGTTTATTTTTCTATAAAAAACTTAACCCCAAACTGTCAAACTAAGTTTTGCTGCTTTGTTTCGGGGTGAAGCGGAGACAACGGCTCAGTGTGGAAACTAACCCCGTTATACAGCGAGCAGACGCTGTGAGCGTGTGAGGCCTAGTTGTTCCTGTATTCTATCCTGTTCGTCTGGCTAATTCTACATATAATATTAGCGTAAGCGTAGCGTAGGAGGGGTGAGTGGTTAGCTTGAAAGATAAGGTCATCTCGTGAGATAAGTAGTACTCTCAAAGATCACCAATTGGAAGCCAAGATGCTGTTTTAAAGATATTTGTAAAAATCAAGGTATTCCGGGAGCTTAGACCTCGTTATCCGGACATCTCACCGATAACGTGGATAAGGTGTAAATCATCTGGGAGTATCGTCCTAGCTCTAACTAAGCCCCAGACGAAGAGCAATCTGGCGATTGCAACAAAGCCATTAAAACAAACTAAAACGAACATAAAAATCCGCCCCCAAATGCTACCAGTACCAGTTCATCGATCACAACACAGATTCTTCAATGTGCTTGTATCCTATTGGTCCGTCGTTTATTTCTGCGGAGTATAAACAAGTGACGATATGGTTTTCGGCTTTTAAAGATTTTTTTAACAAAACTATAATTAACAAAAATGCGGATTAGATCTCTAAATTCTGGTCACATACGCCGATCACAACACTTTAGTGCGCGCATATTTCAAATCGGAGTTCCGATTATTTGAGGTGTGATTTACGGCTTCAATGATAATTTCATCAACGAACCTGGACTAACCTAACGCTAACTACTCCAGCATCCAATCTGTAGAAGTTTCTCTTTTTTTTTAACCAAACAAAATTTATAAAATCTCACATTGTCAGTAGGATTAAAGAGTTTAGCGGTTCTTTAATATTAAAAAATAGAAAAACGTATTGAGTGTTTTGTTACACTTTTACCTGGGAAAATATATATAATTTTTAAACTACTAAAATAGTAAAAACGGTAATCTAGAATATTCCGCTGAAAAATACAACAAATAAGAAAACAAGCAATTGAAGAAGTTGCATTTGATTTTGTTATATCTGCTTCCATTGATTAAAATAATATATTATTTAAAAAGAAACATTAGCAGGTGTTCTTGTTGGAATTTTGGCTTGTTATATATTACCTTAGCAAAAATCAAGCAAGGTTGTCGGTTCCAATCCTACTTAAGGGCAGACTTTTTAATACAAATTAATAAAACATAATACCAAAAAAAAGCTATCATACGTTTTTTCAAAAGTAATAAAAGTTGTATGTACAGGGTTTTCCCGTATATTTTTCCATCCACCTAGAGAGTTTATTTGAATAGATACGGAAGTGTCGTAAATAAAAAAGTTGTTGGGTTTTTTATGAGGATTTAGAATATTATATCAATAGTGCGAAAATATTATTGGAAATGTCAAATTTTGACAGGTTGCAGGTTTTTTAAATAAAACACTCTGTATATTAAATCATATTCTTGTAGATCTTTTTTATCTAATTTCAAATATATATACTTTTAATATATTCTGTCAATTAGTTTTGGATATATAAGGGTTTAAACATTAAAGAAATAGTAAGGTAATTTGCGCTAAAACATAGTGAGCCATGGTCAAGACAATTGCAATGAACGACGCCTTTTTGACGTTTACTAGTCAGAAGAAGAGAAACTCGACATGATAGAATTATTTTATTTACATGGTAAAAATGCATCGATAGCTCGTAACGAATATCATAGACGGTTTCCAGTTTGGTAACTGACGCAGTTTTTGTACCTTGCAAAACAAGAGTTAGTTTTTCGTGGCCATGATGAGAGCAGCGAGTCAATAAATAGGGGGAATTTTAATAAGCTTTTAGGTCTATTAATATCGAGAAATTCTCAAGAACTAAAAGATCACGAAAACATTAAAAATGTTTTTACTGGTGACTCGAAAACTATTTAAAACGGAATAATTGAAGGCCATTCTGGTTATTTAAACAATCATGTAAAAAGTGGAATAATGAACACACAGTTTTTTTCTGTGCACTGATATTACGCAAACCTCCCAGTGCTCCGTAATTTTAAGATACGTTAATTCAGAAGGTTCAGTCTTCGAGAGATTCTTAGGATTTTATAATGTCAGCTCCGACAGAACGTCGGAGAATTTACATTTGACCAATTTGACTATAAATATAAAATAGGACAATGTTACGATAGCGCAAGTGTGATGTCTGGCCATCTAAATAACCTTCAAAAAAAAAGCTCGGCAGGCTGTATTTGTCTATTGTCTTGCGCATTGTCTTAACCTTGTGATGCAGCAAAGTTTAAAAATATATCTAAATGTCGAATTTTTTTTGCAAGCCTTAGTGGTATTCTCTCATTTTTTCGTCACTCAGTCAAACGAACGTATGCTCTTACATCTACATCTACGAGGCGTATACTAACAATTACAGAAACTCGTTCCTCTTCAAATTCGAAGTTAGTAAATGTGATTGTTCAAGACTGGAATAAATAAAAAGAAGTCTTTGAATTTATTACAAACTGGGACCAATCTGATGAAAAATCAATCCGGCTTGCGAAAGGATTTTTATGTGAGATGAACGATTTTGAATTTACGTTTCTGGTATTAGTGTTTAATGACATTTTTTAAATCACGGACATACTATTTGCGTTGTTCAAAAAAATCGCTTGACATTCATTTTTGCATATCCAATATAAAACGCCGTCGTGAGGCGCTGTGTAAAAAAAGAAATGAACATTTTTTTAATACCATGTTTGATAAAGCAAATTCTATTTCAGAAATAAAACAGTACAAACGTGAGCTTGCTAAGCTTTCACTTGAAGAAATTAGGGCTAAGTATAGAACCCTTTTTATGAAATATTGGACCATATTTTAATGGAAATGACACTAAGCTTTCAAGACTGTGAAAAACTTAAATTTTTATATTTGGCAGATTCTGCTAAGTTTTCCGAATATAGTTTAAATTTTCCGACTGGCTCGTTTGAAAATTTGTTACAGTTATATGGGGAAATATTTTCAAAAAGTCAACGACTTAAAAATGAGCTTGGTCTTATTTTTGCCAATGACAGTAATTGGAATATATCGCTGCAAGAACAATTAAAAAAAATTAATGAAAATAAAGATATTTTAACAAAAGCATATAAAGTGTTTTCCCTTATTTTGACAGTTGCTTCAGTGGAAAGAAGTTTTTCTTGCTTCAAACGTGTAAAAACTTATTTAAGAAATAGAATATCTCAAGAAAGACTTACTTCTCTAGGCAATATTTCAATTCAAAAGGAATTTCTGAAGGAGATTAGGGCAACTCATCCATTTTATGAGGATGTTATAAATAAACTTGCTGCTATGAATAGGAGAATTGATTTAGTATATAAAATATAGATAAGTTGTAAAAAATATTCTACTCCTTCCACATATAAAGAAAATTGTGGAAAAAAAATGATTGCGATATTTTCTTGCTTCATTTGCACTTCACTTACTTTTTCACCCGCGAGCCGCCACTGATCAAGAACTGTCATTACTTTCGCTTTGAAGTCACAGTGCTGCCAATGTGCGGGCAATTGGCTCACCTTTGCGGGTAAGAATTTCCGTGCGAGTAAAAGCGGGTAATTCAGGAATCTAAGCCGCAAGCAAAAATCCCAGGTTTTAATTTTGTGGAGGCAGATTCTCTTTTCAGATACTCATGGCAACGTCGAAATGCACTGTTGTCGGTTGTACTCATCCACGTAAATCTCTAGACTGCTAGAAGAGGCCACTTTCTGCTTGTGTTACGTATGTTAGCGTCTAATGCCTCTTCCACTTCCATCTCTTAATACAGCCAAAACATGCGCTTGTGCGGCATAGGTAACTAGGTGAGACTCTAAGCTTTCTAGAAATGTATGCTATTGTTGTAGTTGAATTTCTATTTCGTCATTTGTCGTTCTCGTTCTTTCTCCCGATTTTTATTAAACTAAGTTAAAAATATTAATTTGACTCGAAGGCTGATGGTTTCTTTTCTTTATTAATTCCTACTATTGTTGAAACAAGGTGTAAGTGGTGTAAGCATTTCGTGATATCGTGTTTATAGGTCCTATTCATATTTGATTAATTTTATATAATGTATTCATCACGTTGTTTATATTGTAGTTTGTGGTAGTGTTAGTAATCGTGGATAAATGGTTAATAAAATTATTAAGTCCTTAATCATAAACAAAAATCTTTTTTGGCTTTTTCGCAACTGAATAAAAATATTTAACTTTAAATTAATTGAAGCAGATATTTAATATAATTACATATCTCAACATGTAGACTAGTCTGTCTACGGAATGTTTCGATACATAATATAAATAATATTATTTAAGCAAGCATAAAAAAATAAATAAAAAATAAAAATCCTTAATCATACTTAGGTATTTAGGTACTTATATGGTTTATTTTAATTCTTCATAAGCTATTTGTATTTGCAATATGTATCTACTTTAGCTACGTAAACAAAATATATTTTTAAGTATATAAAACAATGTTTTTTTTTATTAAAATAAAAGTTTCTTTTAAATGTACAATTATTGAGATACACCAAATAGGTTTATCATATTTATGTGCTTTGGTATGGTATCCCATTATCCCAATGAAAATGTTGGCAACGTTGGTGTGGTCCATGCAAATTAACCTTTCGTTCGTCCTATGGTACCTCGAAACGGAATCGACCACAATAATTCGTTTGAAATTAGTTTTATTATTGTCAATGAATTAATAAAATTTTATAATTGCATCAATTCTATACTTTAAATTCTAATTTCATTCGTGTGGGTAAAATTGCGGGTAATTAGAAATTAGGCTGCGGGTAAAAGTGGGTAATTCACAAACACACCCCGTACAATCCGAAATTTGAGATTGGCAGCACTGGAAGTCAATCTATTGGTTTTATTCCACATAATTGTTATCATAGTTGTTGTTATAGTTATTTTTCTTTATTATTATGTCTACGGTCTAAAGTTTTCTAATGTAGAAGATAAATAGTTATAAGCCTTACAAGTATTTGACCGTTCAAAAATTGGAAGAAGACTACAATACAAGGTTAGAGATTTGCAGTAATGGATAAACATTTTTCGGAAAATATTTTCCGCAATACTGTTTGGACGGATGAATCCATATTTACGACTGCAAGCAAGGTATTTAACAGAGAACATCTATATTACTAGAGCAACAGAAACGAAAAGAAAATAATTGAGGTGAAAATTGGCGCGCAATTTGGCTA
The DNA here is from genome assembly GCA_030620095.1 of Kuschelorhynchus macadamiae. NCBI lineage: Eukaryota > Metazoa > Arthropoda > Insecta > Coleoptera > Curculionidae > Kuschelorhynchus > Kuschelorhynchus macadamiae. The sequence goes on from JAUTXW010001575.1 coordinate 7,443, forward strand.
TCAAGAATTTTAGGCCCAGTATTTTACGTGGAAAATTTAAATGCTAGAGTGTCCCAAGTAGAATTGGGAAATTTAATATGGCAGCAAGGTGGCGCTCCTTAGCATAGGAGCCAAGAAATATATAACTACCTGTCCAATCGATACCAATATTGGATGGAGATTTGAGAAAACGGTAATCTTGCCTGGCCGCCCAGAAGTCCAGACTTGACTCCCATGGACTACTTTTTATGGGGTACCTTAAAGGAGAAGCCAAAGACTGTAAATTAATCGCGAAAAAGAATCCAAGGAGGTGTGCGTTTTAGAAACAGTTTTTACAACATGTATTTGCAATAGTTCCTAATTTTTTGGTTGCTTATTGTAGTATAAATAAAGTAATTTTGTAAATGTATTATTTGTAATTAATTAGAAAAAAAGTTTCGTTTCTGTTCAGTTTTTGTTTTTAAATATCTATAAGATAATTTTTTAATAAAGTTTGTTACCCTATCAATGCCATTTCATTTCTTTAGTGCTCGATTGTGTTTTATTTCAGCCGGGCCGTCATAGCCAACTAATTGCAAAGTTTAAAAGTTGTAAGTATAGATTTTTTTCAATAGAAAAATGTTAAATTGCCAATATTTCGAAAACTAAAAATTTTTGAAATAGGCATTCTTCACAAAGTCACCCTTTAATGCTTAATGAGAAAAACTTATAAACTTATAACGATTTTCTCATTTAATTTTTGAACGTTAGTTTTTCACCACCCGGTATTTGTTAATTACGAACATGTTCACAAAATGGATAATTCTAAATTTGACCAAAACTGACTTACTAGGTTTTTTCTTCGCATAGGAGTGTTGGTCAGTGTGTTTTAAAAAGTAATATTTATAAACTTGAAAATTTTTACCGTGACGAGGTCTATTAAAATTTGCCGCTTAGGGCCCGTAAACTATTAAACCCGACTCTGCTTTTTTAGCACACCCTGTAAAAGCACCTAATAAATTCAGCATTTTCGCGAATTGAACGTACACGGACAGAAGTTTGTACATAATTTAATTTCAGCTTGTAACATCCGAAAAAGCGCATGTGTAACAAAGATGACAAAAAGGAAACAAGCGATGTTCGCCAAAATGTTTGTGCAGTATTCACGGCCATCCACGATCCAGGAGCTCGCAGGAAGATAAATCGCGATTCGAGACGTTGGTCTTTGTCCTGATCTCGGGAAAAGTTTGTTTAGGTTTAGTTTTATTTGTTTATTTTCAGTTGGCGCTGAAAGACCGTGAAAATGATCGAGAGCATTGTTTGAAAAAGCTTCCCAAAAATTCAAGACCAGGATGAGTTTTAATTAGGTGTATTTGGTAAGTATATTATTAACTATGGTATTTAATCATTTTGCATCTCTAGTTCTTGGCCTAAACTACCACTAATTGCCCCTTTATATGAGTCCATTGCCTCTTTTATGGGATTTTATGAGCGAAGAACCATATCTAAAGAGTTCCCTTTTCTTAGCGCGCTCATATACATACACGCATTGTTATACAGCTAATATACTAAATTAATTAAAATAATCAAATAACATAATAATAAACAATCCTAAAATAATAAATAATTCAAAATAAATGTTGCACGTTTTCATAATTGATTATGGAAGTTTTTTAAATACTTTTGCTACAGAACAACTCTAATTAATTAAACCTTTTCACATATTTTTTAATTAAACTGCTCAAGTTCTTTGCATTATAATATACACTGTGTCCGACATTCGTTATGACAGTATTGGGATATCGGAAACCGTACGAGATACAAGAAAGTTTAAATGGGGAATGTTTTAGACAATTATGTTTGTAAATTAATGCCGTTTTGCTCACGATCCTATCTTTTTCGGTTTTTGAGAATTTTGAAAAAACTAAAACTGCATTTTCGAAAAACCCCTCATAATTTCTTTATTTTTCAAAATATTCCTAATCCGTAAACACATTATTTGAGGTAACTTTTTACGTAGAATACGCCTGTTTAGTCAAATTTTATTTGCAACGTTTCGGTTTTTTAGAACCATCATCAATTTCATATTTTCTTATGACCAGTATATTCGATTTTAACATTTTCTAAAACAATGCCTGAGTCAACTGAGGGATTCATTAGAAAAGCTTGCAGAAATCAAATCTCAAAAAACGTTATTAACAAGTCAAAATATATTTCTCTTAAAAATACTGAAGTTATCCAGGGACTGAATAAAAAAGAATGTTTTTATTTAAAAACTGACAAAGGAAATAAGGTTGTTATACTAGACAAAACAGATTATTTTGAAAGGGTAGACAATTTGATTCAAAATGGACCTTACGATTTAATTGAGAAAAACCTGTTATCAAAAATGATAACAGAAGTAAATAGTACCTTCAAACAATGTAAAAACCTATATCTCGTCCGATAAACTAAAATTTAAACTAACACATAGTAACCCACAGTTATCTAAACTGTATTGCCTTCCCAAAATCCATAAACCTGGGAAATCTATGAGACCTATTGTTTCAGCTGTTCGATCACCAACGTACAATATTTCAAAATGGTTAGTAGAAGAATTCAGCAAATTAAATATCTCGTACGATAAATTTGAGGTTACTAACTCGTTAGATTTCTTAGATAAAAATAAGAATGTTCACTTAAAGGAAGGTGAAATTTTAATATCTTTTGATGTAAGTTCATTGTATCCTAGTGTACCCATACCACTAGATTTAGAGTACCTAAAGGAACTACTTGAAATCAATAATTTGAAGAATGAAATTATTGATGAATATTTGCTTCTCACAAAATTATGTATGAATCAAAATTTTTTTCAGTTCAAAAATAAATATTATAAACAACTTGAGGGAACTGCGATGGGCAATTGCTTATCTCCATTCCTTGCAAATTTGTTTATGGGTAGATTAGAAACCCAATTCAAAAAATAACTCAAGTATTTCCCAAGGGTGTGGTATAGATACGTAGACGATATATTTGCTATTTTTGATACTAAAACAGAAAATTTGGATACATTAACAGAAACATTAAATAATAAATATCCTTCCATTAATTGTATGTGTGAAAAGGAGAACAATGGGCAATTACCGTTTCTCTACACGTTAGTTATTAGAAATAACGATAAATTTGAATTTGATATTTATAGGAAATTTACTAATACTGATAGGTATATAACATTCGACTCTTTTCATTGCCGTCAACACAAACAACAAATGGCAACATTTCATTTTTTAACTCACAGGTTAGTCAATTTTCCAATAAGTAAAGAACGTTTTAACAATAAAATAATTCGGATTAAAAATTATAGCTAAAAATAATGGATATAATAATAATTTTTTACATAAATTAGTAAATAGACATAAGCATAAGAAAATGTTAAAAGATGCCTCTACTCTTCAAGCACCTAAGGCTCCCAGTAAGTTCATAGTAATCCCATATGATCCCAGATATACGAGAAATCTAGAAGTATTTAAAAACGTAGGTTTTAGAGTAGCCTACAAAACGGAGAACAGTTTAAAAAATCTCTATGGAAACCCTAAAGACAAAGTCGATTTGAAGGAAAGGAGTGGCATGTATGAAATTAGCTGTAATGACTGCGATCTAAAATATGTTGGGCAAACTAAACGCTACATAAACATTCGTTTTAAAGAACACATGGTACATTTAAGATACGGAAGAACAGAAAAGTCAAGTGTTGCCCAACTTGCTAATCTATCTAATAATAGATTATTGGATGCATTTGAGAGTATAAAAATAGTTAGATGTGGTAAGAAAACACTAAATAAAGACAGAGGCCCTATTCCCCATAGTCCCCTGTATTGTTTACTTGACAACGGTGTGTTATGTCATTTACTGAAATTATTTCGGGTAGCGTTGCCAGATTAAACTTACCAATTAACCACACATTAAAACCAAATCGCACTTGCAGTCTGCGTGGCTCGCGTAGTTGCGGATTTTCAATGACCCAATAATGGTGATTCTTTTTATTAAAAAGTCCACAGTTGGTAAAATGAGTCTCATCTGACCAAAGGACTTTATTAAGAAAAGTGAAGAACAATTATTCTATCGAAATCATCTGTTTGGAGTCATTGTACAATTGTTGGCTTGTAAGGATGGTATTTCGTTACTTTTAAGACATCACGAATGGTTGACTTCGGAATGTGAAGTTCCGTTTCGCTTCTTTTTGTATATTAAGTCGTATTTTCTTTAAAATATTCTCGGATATGCCTATTGCGTTCCTCCTTGTGCCAAACTTAAGCAAGTTTCGAAAGCGAGCGTTTGAAATACATCCATAGCCCTATTGGCATTCCTTTCGTTTTTAATACAACACACTAAAATTTCTTTATTAGAACAGTTTAACGCCATTGTAAAGCTTATTAAAATATTGACGGAAGCCGAATAAACCTTCAACGATAGGTGACAGATTATAAAAATTCAATTATTTCAAACGCAAGGCCTACTTGACCATGTGTTAAATTAGTGTTGTTTACATCATTTACATGATGGGTCTAAAAAACCGAAAAGTTGTAAATAAAACCTAATTAAAAAGGCGTATTCTGCGTAAAAAGTTACCTTAATAATGTTTTTCCGGATTAGAAATATTTTGAAAAATAAACTACGAGGGTTTTTTTTTGAAAATGCATACTACTTAGTTGTGAGAGTAATTTTTTATGAATTAGGTTCATCTGCTGCTAAGATGGCATATTATTCTTTAAGGTATGGGGTCGCCTTTTGGAAATTTTGTAAGCATCGACTGCTATGAAAGTTATACTAACGACTTAAATATAATAAAACAAATAGCGGTTAATAACGGTTATCATCACAATCTGAAAGACAAAATAGTAAAAAAAAACAAGTATTAGAGTTAGTTTATCCTACTAAAAGTTCAAAAAAAATTCTTAATTCATACTTTCATTTATACAGGAAATTTTGTTTAAAATATAAAGGTGCAAATGTTACTTTTAGGACTAACAACAGCCTTTGTAGATATATTAGAAACAATAAGACTAAAACGAAGAAACAGACAATACATTCCGGACAGCTGAATTTACCGTTAACTTTGGCAATGAATAACTTTTTCATTTTGCAACCGATTTTAATGATTTTTTCGCCTTAATTCTCTCTATTCGAATCCCATCTCCGCTATGGCCTTTCCTTTTGGGGCTGCTGTACCACCGAACAATTTCTTAGTATTTTTAAGCTTCAAAAGAGAGCAATTCGCTAGTTATTTGGTCTAAATAATAGATGTCACTGCCAATACTATTTCAAAAAACATAAAATATTAACACTTCCCGCATTATATATTTTATAAACGGTCTGTTTGATGAGAAAACATAACAACACTTTCCCGGAAGGGACACAACACGTATATCCTACCAGAAACTTTAGACATGACATACATTTCCATTCCTTCCACAGAATTAATCAAAAAATAAATTATTTACAACGCCATAAAACTTTACAGTCATCTTCCAGTACATTTAAATCATCCCTATATTTGCACTCTTTCGAAAAAAAACTAAAACGTACCTGATTGAAAGACCTTTTTACTGCGTTAGTCTTTTTTATAATCAATAAGTCTCATTAAAATCTATTTTTTTATTGGTTTGTTTTTCTTTTTTTTTTGGGTGTTATGTTCCAGCTGCTAGCATAGAATTTGAATTAAAGGGAATGTTTTGTTACGTATTAGATTAAAGTTATACATTTTCTTTTTTTTAATACACTTTAATTACTATATTAGTTCAGTACACTTTTTTGTTTATCTTCACTTATTTTGTTTGTTTAACGATAACAAAATAGAGTTTAAGATTGCGTAATTTTAATTTTAATGTCATCGAAGGAGATTTTTCAAACTGTTCTCCGTTTTGTAGGCTACTCTAAAACCTACGTTTTTAAATACTTTTTCTAGACCTCTCGTATATCTGGGATCATTTGGGATTACTATGAACTTATTGGGAGCCTCAGGTGCTTGAAGAGTAGCATCTTTTAACATTTTCTTATACTTATGTCTATTTACTAATTTATATACAAAATTATCATTAAATCCATGACTTTTAGCTATATTTTTAATCCGATTCATTTCATTGTTAAAACATTGCAAAGGAGGAACTGCACGCAGTAATATAGATAATTTACAAGCCTTCCGCCGCTGCAATATTATGTTAAAACTATAAGAGATATGTATTAGCTTCAATGTGATTTTAATAGGGAAATATGTATAGTTGGGCGCTAAATGCGATTTTTTATGAAAAAATCAAATCTAGAGTTATAAGATAAAAGTAGATTTGTCCATTTTCGACCATTTTTTGACCACTTTTTGACGCACATGCTTTCGCATATAATTTTTTTTCCCACAAAATGGCTATTTACCACCTTACATTGATCCTTTGTCTATGTAACTGCAAAATTTGAAATGGTAAATCGTACTCATGTCTTTGTATTTCTGCAGCGCGTGAACCCTTTTGAACCCATTTTTAACCGAAATGGAATTTAAATTACCTATAGATAACACATTTTTTTGAGGTCGGACGTGCAGGAAGTTTTTTTTAATGCGTAGGTACCTTTTCATCTTACTTTCAACTCGACTAGACCTTGTCGCTGGTTTTCCACTTTTTGCGTGCAGTTCTCCCTTTCATTCATTTCATTGTTAAAACGTTCTTTATTTAATGGAAAATTGACTAACCTGTGAGTTAAGAAATGAAATGCTGCCATTTTGTGTTGACGCCAATGAAATGAGTCGAATGTTATATAAAGTGCGGGACACGAAAGAAAATCGGGCGGTCCTTAAAATAAAGGTTAAGCAAGCAGAAAAGTAAAATTTGTGTACGCAAATAAATTTTATGTTATTTTATTTGTTGTAATAGTTTGCCGCTTCAGCTATAAAGTGCGCCAGCTAAGCGGTACGGAAAATTAATCGAGGATTTAGTAAATTTTGCACTGGTCCACTTGTAATTGGGATGTGCCTAGAGTCTCCATGCACTTGCCGCTAGAAGGTTCTAGCTATTTCCAGTGGCGCCTATACATTTCGAGCATTTGTTTTCATTTCTATATAAATGCGTTGCGTTGAATTTGAATTATTATTTCGAAGTAACGATGGCGAGCAAAAGAGGAAAAACAATTCGAAGCGGTGCACGTGGTTCTGGCGAGCGTTATAAAGGCCTGTGCTAGAGAAGCTGAAAATAAAATTTTGACTATTCCAATTCAAAATCGAACAGAACGCGCTGCATTTTACACTGGTGTTTCGGAAAGTAGTGTAAGAAAAATTCAAAGAGAACATAATGATCGCTCATGTTCTACTTCACTTTTAAAATCTCCCGGTAAAAAAAGACCCCGATTATCAAAAAAGATTAAATTGACCTTGGCAGTGGCGGCTCGTGAGTATATTGAAGGGTGAGGCTACATGAGGTTAATTTTGTTTAAATGGGAATAAATTTCCACGTCACCCATGAGGTATTATTCTGGGACGCGTTGACCTTTTTTTTTAATGGAGGGCATCGCCAATAGCCTTACTAAACCATTAAAAACTAAAAAAATAAACTCTAAAAAAAGTAAATAAAAAGTAAACAAAACTAGTAAAATATGTACACCTATCACTAAAATATAGCGGTGATTGCGATAATAAAAACATAATTTAGTTTATTAAAACTTAAAATAAATAGTTGTATGAAATAAGATAAAAAAACTACTTTTTGTACATTAAATCTATACGTCTGTCTTTTAAGGTTGCAAATTTATCTATAATTTGGTCGTAAAAGTTTTGGTCTTCACTAAGTTCTGACAGTAATTCCTGCTATTGACATCATTGCTAAACCCGAAAGCCGTTCTTGTGTCATTGTGTTTCTTAGATAGGTTTTGATACGTTTAAGACATGAAAAATTTCGTTCGGCCGATACACTTGTTGCAGGAATAGTTAAAACTAAATTAAAAAGCTTATATGCTTCCGCAAAAATTGCTTTAAAATCTTTAAATAACAAAGCTAGACTTTTTTCGACATCTAAATTTGAAAATTGTTCATCCCTATACAATACAGAAAGCTCATTCTTTAATCTATCTCTGTCAAAAATGTTTGGATAATTTTTTAATAAATTTAATAAGTCGTCTGGAAAGCATTTAACATATTCCGAATATTTTGTGCAATCGACTAAAGCAAAGAAATTTAAATTATTTAAATTTTCAAACCGCATCTCTAATTGAAGAATTATACAATCTATTATTTCGAAATATAATATTTTATATTTAGTAAAAATATCAAAGTCGCTAGAACATTGCCCTCGACGTGTGTTAGTTGGCAGAATAGTGGCTTTTTTAGCAATATTGAAAAGTTCTTTGAAATGGTTCTCGTTTCTAAATTCAATAATTCGTTGCTTGGCAAGGTTTATTTGCGAAATGCAGTAATTTATATCTAAATGCTTTAACTGTAATATTTGAAACAGTACATCAGTGCAACTAAAAATTTGTTTATAAATATGCGTTAAAAGGCAAAATTCGAAATCATTAAAATGCTTTAGAAATCCTTTTGCACCAGTAATAGATTCTGTTCCAGAACTTAAGTCATTAATAATAGTTTCAAATACTATAATTAAATTGTCCCATTCATTAGCCACTAAGTTTAAAATTTTAGACCGTGTATACCATCGCGTTTCTACAGCTCGCGGAATTCTTTTACCTACTATCTGATTAAGCACAAAAGACCGTTTTGGTGATTGGTGGAAATAATTTGGTATTCCTAATAAAGTGGCAAAAAATATACGACTTTGGGTAATCAGTTTTGTTCCCTGTTGTAAAACTAGATTTAATCTGTGGGCGCAACAATGAGTAAACATAGCTAAAGGGGCAATAGATCTAACTTTTGTTTGAAGCCCATTTATTTCACCTGCCATAACACTAGCCCCATCGTAACACTGCGCGACCAATTTATTTTTAAAGTCATAAGGCTCTAAGCTGTTTTGTATTAAATGAAAAAGGCTCTCTGCTGTTCTATTATCGCTAACGTCAAAAAATCCTAAAAATCTTTCTTTTAAAGATCCGTTGGTCACATACCTAACTGTTATCGAACACTGTGATTTTTCTGTTATATCAGTACTATCATCCGCAATTACGCCAAAAAAACAACAATCGGTGTCATTGATTTCTTTTTTTATATATTCTTGAATATAGTCATGTATGCAACCAACTAGTTCATTTTGTATAGTCTTAGATTGTCCCGTAAAAATATTACTAAATTTAGCACAATGTTCAGTAAGTTCGGCATTTCTTTTTATTAAGCATGCAAATATTTCCTTAAAATTGCCACGGTTAAAAGAATCTGTTGTTTCATTATGACCTCGAAATGCCAAGTCCTGTTTACCCAAAGTAATAGTAACATCAATTAAATAATTTAATAATAAACGGTTTTTTCGAACATTTTCATTATAAACAATTTTATTAAGACTTGCATTTTCTTGTAGTGCATCCGCAATAGTCGCCCTATTTTGCTCCAGTCATGTAAGTGCTACCGAATTTTTAATATGCTCTCTTGAACTTTCATGCGATTTTACTGCTCGTGAAAAATTTTTTAAATCCAAATATCCGCCCCCTGAACTCCAATTATTTTTGACGCAACCTAATAAAATACAAGGCCAACAATATAAGCTTTCTTTATAAATACTTCCGCATAGCCACCTATAAGTTTCGTACCAAGATATTTGAAAAGTTCTTGAATATTTTTTACCTTGCTCTTATCTGCTAAAATTTTCGGCGTCGGACTTCTTAAAAAAGGCGTTTCAATTAATGAAGCAATAATGTCGTGAATAGGATTCATTTCAAAAGTAAAAAGCAAATACAAAAAATGGAACGGTCCAACTTACCAAATCAAAACAAAACAAAAACTTACTCACGCGTATTTATTCACCTTAAAAGACAGAACGCCCTCAATCAGCGATTATCGCAATCTATTTCCTATTTCTTTCTCAGCCGCACGCACCACGTAAAAAGAAGCCGTTGGAATATTTCGCTAGTCATGTGATTTAAATAACCAATAAAAGCATATCCAAGCTACAGATTTATCGCCTCAAGAATGCAATAGAAAACGCGTGCATCGGCAATCGCCATCCCGCTCTGTCGTAATCAGGTGACTCGCCGGCATCGGCACCGGCCGTTGATAAATAGGTCAGAAGTCGAAACTTTCCAAGCTAAAATTATTTCGCCTCATTCGAGAGCACTTTCTTTAGGAATGGGTTTGCACGGATTGCACGGTCGGTTTTTTGATGTGGTCAGAATTTATTTTCTAAAATATTTATTATGGGATTATATTTTGTTTTTTTTTAATGTTATTATGTTGTAAAACTGTTAAAAAGTATATTTCTAATTGGTAATAGATAAAAAGTTATATAAAAAAATTCTCTTTTCCTTTATTTTGGGGGTGAGGCGCGGCCTCAGAGGCCTACCCTGACGAGCCGCCACTGGACCTTGGTGATTTTCAAGTAATTCGACGAACAATAGAAAATTTTTATATAAACTTGGTTCCGACCTTCAAACCCCTAGTAAAGAACAAAATAGATTTTGCGTATGGGTATAAAACCTTAAATCGGCTTTTACGATCAAATGGTTTTGTTTGGCGCAAGTGCCAAAATAAACGGAAATTGCTCATTGAGAAACCAAATATTTTTCACTGGCGGGTGAAATATCTATCAACTGTAAGGCAGTATAGGCAAGAAGGATGCAAAATTGTGTATCTAGACGAAACTTGGGTAGATAATGATATGACAGTGAACAAATGCTGGCAAAATGAAAGTGTTACAGGTGTTGTTCAGGGAATCCGCTCGAGTAATCGCTGTATTATAGTTCATGCTGGTTCAGAAGCCGGATTTGTTCCAGGTGCTGCTTTAGTTTTTCGCTCGGGACTAACAACTGGAGACTATCATGGATAGATGAATAGAGATAATTTTGAAAAGTGGTTGCTCGAGAAGCTTCTACCTAACATTCCTCCCAAATCAGTCGTGGTAATGGATAATGCGTCTTATCATTCTCACGTAGAAGATAAAGTGCCAACTAAATACTTTACAAAAGCTCATATGATATCGTGGCTTAAATCGAACAATCTTGTGTGTGATCCAACATGGAGAAAATATCAATTATATGAAGTAATATCAGCCAACAAGCCTAGAGAAAAAAAGTATAAAATTGACGGTCTTTTACGTAACCTCAGTCACACACCTTTAAGGCTGTGTATGACCGAGGATGTGCGACCTCATCCCCATTGAACTTGCATGGGCAGGAGTAAAAAAATATATTCGAGAGCGCAACACCGGTGAACTTTCAATTAAAGATTTAAATAAAATAACATTAGAAGCGATTGACTCAATATCGGCTGAAAATTGGAAACCGTATGTTAAACATGTTCGTTCTATTGAAGATGAATACTGGGAAGTAGATGGCAAAATTGAAACGGTTATTGATAATTTAGTTATCACACTAGGATCTTCAAGTAGTGACGACAATTTAGAAGGAATCGAACCATTAGAATTACAGGCGTCAACCTCAAAAATGGCTTAGTTTTTTTCATATATTTTGTAAAATTGTTCATAAAGTAGCTGTCAATAAACTGCTTCAAAATAAATAATTTTCTGTTCAATACCGGGTGTCAACAAATATCTAATATTGCAATTAATATTTGAAAAACTACAGAACTCATATTTTTCCAAAATTAACATATCAATGTAGTTATAGTAGGGGAGCCAGCACTGATTCCAGTGTACAAGACTTATCAAAATTTTAACTTATGCAGATCGACTTTCGGCTATTCGGATATGCCAAAAGTGACCGTTTGCCTCCGTCTGCCATATTATTTTGTACAGGGGGGCGTCATTGTGAAGTACTGAACCTTTTTAAGAAAAAAGTTTAATATGAACCTAAAAGTGTTAACTTTGGAGATACAGGGTTTTAAAAAAACGTTTTTTTTTAATCCTAATTCTGATGCTATTGTAGATAAATAACTGTGTGAAATTTGATACACGTCTTTTATGCATAAAAGGGCATTTTTTATTAACAATCAATTTTTTATTGTGATACGAATGGCGTGCATATGTAATTAACCTGTGTAAATCCGTATGTTCCTTAATGCATAGAAGACGTGTATCAAATTTCATACAGTTATCTACAATAGCATCAAAATTGGGATATAAAAAAAGTTTTTTTCTTAAACTTTACCATCCTGTATCCCAAAAGTTAAGACTTTTAAGACATAAAAACACCCCCTTTAACATCAGCACGCAATTAGGGAACACCCTGTATAGTACTTCACAATGACGGCTCCTGTATAAAGTAATATGACAAACGGAGACAGACGGCCACTTTTGGCATATCCGAGTAGTCCAAAGTCGAACTGCATAAATTAAAATTTTGATAAATCTCGTTCACTGGATCTGATGCTGGCTGCCCTTGTAAAATCTGAACTTGTAAATCGTGTATCACTATACTGGGTGATCCAATAATAGTGGACGAAGGCAGTAGCCCGGGAACCGTTAATGACAACTTAAGAAAAAATATATTTATAGGTAAATCGATCAAGAAAAATCAAAGTTAAATCATTTTAAAATTCGAAAGTTCGCCGTTTTTGCAACACAAAAGAGATATAGAAGTGCGGTACACGAAAGAAAACAGACAAATATAGATAAAGGTTCATTAAGCATAGTTACATTTTTTAATTATCTGAAGTGCGTATAGTCAAAAAGGAGTGCCATATTATTTAAAGAACGACGGGACACCAGTGGTTTAAAGAGATTTCTTGGCCGACCTTCCTAAACCGATTGACTCCGCCCGGTTTTCTTTCATGTCCCGCACTTTACCTATAAGAATTAGTAAATTTCCTATACATATCAAATTCTAATTAATCTTTATTTCTAATAACTAACGTGTAGATAAATGGTAATTGCCCATTGTTCTCCTTTTCGTACGTAAAATGATTAGATGGATATTTATTGTTTAATGTTTCTAAGAAAGTGTCCAAATTTTCTGTTTTAGTATCAAAAATAGCAAATATATCATTTACGTATCTATACCACACCCTTGGGCAATAAATTGAGTTCTTTTTTAAATTGGGTTTTTAAACTACCCATAAACAAATTTGCAAGGAACGGAGATAGGCAAATGCCCATCGCAGTTCCCTCAAGTTGTTTATAATATTTATTGCTGAACTGAAAACAATTTTGATTCATACATAATTTTGTGAGAAGCAAATATTCATCAATAATTTCTTTCTTCAAATTATTGAATTCAAATAGTTCCTTAAGGTACTCTAAAGCTAGTGGTATGGGTACACTAGGAAACAATGAGCTTACATCAAAAGATATTAAAATTTCGCCTTCTCTTAATTGAAGATTCTTAATTTTGTTTAAGAATTCTAACGAGTTAGTAGCCTCAAAGTTATCGTGCGAGATATTTAATTTGCTGAATTCTTCTACTAACCATTTTGAAATATTGTACAACAGCTGAAACAATAGGTCTCATGGACTTCCGAAGTTTATAGATTTTGGCAAGGCAATATAGTTTAGATAACTGTGGGTTACTATGTGTTAGTTTGAATTTTAGTTTATCGGACACAAGGTTTTTACACTGTTTTAAGGTACTTTTTACTTCTGTTATCATTTTTGATAATGGGTTTTCCTCAATTAAGTCGTAAGAACCAGTTTAAATCAAATTGTCTAATCTTTCAAAATAATCTGTTTTGTCTAGTATAAGAACCTTATTTCCTTTGTCAGCTTTTAAATAAAAACATTCTTTTTTCTTCAGTCCCTGGATAACTTCAGTATTTTTACGAGAATCATATTTTGACTTCTTGTTAATAACGTTTTTTGAGATTTGACTTAACATTGAGGACTTAACATCCAAGGTTTAATTGTTTCAGAAAAATGTGATCCGACGCGAATCAGATATGTCATCCCAAGAAGAAATTAGCGACTCCCCTGATTCTCCGAATGGGGACATATTCAAACCGAAGACAACACCCAAGGCCATCAGGGTCTTGACTGTTATGGCGTACGTCCTTAGCGTATCGATGGCAGCCATCTTGCTATCGATTTACTACCTTTTCATGTGGGAAGGGAGGCCACATCTTGGGGCCCATTCCAGTGCACGAGCTAGCGCTCCAGAGTTCCTCAAGCAGAGCCATAATCATGTAGTAAGGTAATTATATCTTTTTTTTGTTTACTTACTTCTTTCAAGTTTGATTTTTTTGTTTTTGAATGTGGCACAACTGCATGGGTATACCATATTTTGACAGTATGGGTAAACATCCGTTGACCGCCTAGGGCTAGTAAAAATACATAAAAAATGCCTTTTTTTTAAGTATTTTGTGATACGGCAAGTCGTTTTTGAGAAAAAAAATGTTTTGATGCACGCCTCTGGCTTCCTGTTTTAGTTGGGGTCAGAACTGTTCAAAACTCTATAAAAGTGATTCCTTGGATGATTTGCAGAAACAAAGTACAGTGTGTTAAAATTAAAGAATTTTGTTTTGACTTTAACACCCTGTATCTGAAAAATAGGGCAATTGCGAATATATATATATATATATATATATATATATATATATATATATATAAAACTTTTTTTCTTAAAATGATCTAAAGAATCATCACGCTTGTAGAGTTTTGAGCAATTCTGACTCCAACTAAAACTAGAAGGGAGGCGTTTTTCCTTACCCTAAACGATGAGACTAGTATTTTTTTTAATCGGTGGCGTATTAATATTTTATCAAAAAAGTCAGAGATGGTTATTCATAGGTTCCATGGTTTAAATAAAATCAGTCAAAATATGACCTTTAAATATCAATGCGGTTGTACCGAATCCTATTCAAATAACTCTTACTGTTCCAGAATTATTAAAAAAAATTTAGTGTATATATATATATATATATATATATATATATATATATAATATATATATATATATATATATATATATATATATATATATATATATATATATATATATATATATATATACATATATATACATATATATATATATATATATATATATATATATATATATATATATATATATATGTTGGTTCTTAGTCCTTCACGCATGAAAAAATACGATGTGCTAAAATCAGTCAAAATATGACCTTTAAATATCAATGCGGTTGTGCTGAATCCTATTCAAATAACTCTTACTGTTCCAGAATTATTAAAAAAATTTAGTGTATATATATATATATATATATATATATATATATATATATATATATATATATATATACTTATATATGAATATATATACATATATGTATATATATATATATATATATATATATATATATATATATATATTTATACATATATATGTTGGTTCTTAGTCCTTCACGCATGAAAAAATACGATGTGCTTTCATTCCGGGTGTACATTCGTTCACTACTGTCGTTCGGAAAAGAACAGTTTTGCTTTTTCGTTTCGCCAAAATTACATTTGGCATTTTCGAAGCTTTCCTTCTCGCGTTCTCTATTTCCTAAATTTTTGTCCACGCCTCTACAGGGTGGACTTACTCAGTAGCGGCTCTTCCATAGGCTCATTTGGTCAATGACCCCCCACTACGTTCCTTAGGCGTAATAAAATACGCTAACGCTATACTAAGCTAGGCTGGGTAGTCCGGATTGCCCTGATTACCTTAAAGCTTGACGAAAGTAGCCGAAGATTTCACAGCTACCGAGCGGCAGCCGAACGTGATAGCAAATGGAATATGAAATCGCGATTTCATTTATCATCAGCCGGTCTCTTTTCATAACTCGATCGATCGGTCGCGGCATCACGTCGGGGTGCGGAAGTTCAACTGTTCAGAGGTCGATCGGTCGATATTCTAACTCGACATTGTTTCGGACGTTTTTAATCGATGAAAATTGATTTATATACTGTTTTTTGTAGTATATATTTTTTTATTTTTATGATGATAGTGACTAGTGCAAAAAAATAAACAACTAAAAAGTGCTTACGAACTAAATTTTGCAAAAATAACTAATGTCAAGGTGGTCTATGTTTGAGTTGTGAATGTAGATGAAATAAAATGTCGGTAGTTCAAAAAATTAAACAACTAAAGAGTTCTAACGAACTTGATTGAGAAAATAACCAAATTCAAGGTAAGTGGTCGCAATTTGCCAGAACTATATGACAAACTAGTAAAGAAAAAAATAAAGAGGTTCATCGAAACTTTCGCAAAAGTATGTACGATTTAGATAACTGGATATGTGGTTGTAAAGTCTCTAACTCATTTTACTGTTATGTTTGTTTGTTGTTTTCTAAGGACTCGTCGGACTCATTATGGTGCAAAACCGGTGTTAAAGACTTAGAACATTTAAAAGAAAAAATTAAAAAACATCTGTTTCCTGCAGATCACATGAAATGTTCGGTGAACTATGCTACAGTCGGAAGTGTTGATATTCGCACTCAGCTAGACACAGCTTATAGAAAATCCTTTAGAGATTTTAATGAAAATGTATCTAAAAATCGCTATATTTTAAACAAAATTATAGATTGTGTAAAATTTTGTGGGGCATTCGAGCTGGCACTACGTGGCCATGATGAAACGGCTTTGTCTGAAAATCCAGGGGTTTTCCGAGGGCTTAAAAATTTTGTTGAAGAGTTGGGCCAAGATAGACTAACGAAGAGTAAACCTGAACTTCAAGAGAATTTAAAGCTCAATTTAAAGATAAGATATTTATTTTTATTTTAAGTATCCCTATTTTTAAATTTGTTATTGACCTCCCAATATAATTCACCACGAGCCGCCACTGGACATATTACGAAATCAATCTTGCACCTTTTTAACATGAAGAAAGTCGATTTTTTTAAATAGAAAAGTTTTTTATTTATGCAAATCATAAAAATACCTACTTGTGCATATATATATATATATATATATATATATATATATATATATATATATATATATATATATATATATATATATGTGTGTGTGTGTATATATGTTTTATACCTAAATTGAATGGTTACAGAGAAAATCGCAATTTGACCTTTAACTGGTGACCCTGGGTCAGAATGACCCGCCAATATTTATTTCCACCCTTCCCACCGCAGCCGCACGTATTAGAATTCTAATACCCTACGTATATTAGTGCCAGTACACCTTCGACCGTTAGACGGTATAGTCAGCAGAGTGCGCGTTTTGTGTGTTTTATAACTTACGATAAATTAGCGTTCGGGTCATTCTGACCCAGGGTCACCAGTTACGTTGAATATTCCAGAAATGGCTTCTAGTCGTAAAACAGTCAAATTTGGTGATCCAGATTTTGAGAAGACTTTAGAAACTTGGAATCAAGAAATAGAGAGCGATTTTAGTGATGCCGAAAACGATTTGGCCGAAAGTGATCACAATACAGACTCTGAAATTGAGATATCTGAATCCGATTCCATCACGGGGGAACAGGAAAATGAAAACGAGGAAAGTGAAAACGAAGATTCAGGTAGGTGATTTCTTTTGTTGCAAAAAAAAACAAATGTATTCATTTTTTTTAATCTTTTTAGGTACTCATGCTAGAGCCTACTACGGAAAGAACCGTTTTAAATGGGCCAAAGATGCACCAGTTGTTAGGCGTACACCTCATCATAATATAATATCTCATCTTCCCGGTTTAAAAGGAGACTTACGAGTAAAATGCCAAAATATGTTACCGCATGAAATACGGAAGCTATTTATAACTGAAGAGATGTTGCAGGAGATATTAACTCATACCAATAATAAGTTATCTACCGTTAGGTCTCGTTATGGGGTCCAAACTAGGCCTGAACTTCAGGACTTGATTATTACCGAATTAGAAGCCTTCTTTGGACTCTTGTACGCGTCCTCAATTTTTAAATCAAATCACGAAGACCTAAGTTCCCTTTTTGCAACTGATGGATATGGAAGGGATAATTTTAGAGCCACAATGTCACTAAAAAGAATGTTGGTTATTCTTACAGTCTTGAGGTTCGATGATGTGACTACTAGAAATGAGAGAAAGCAAGAAGATCCTTTAGCTCCGATATCATCAATTTTCAATCAATTTACCGAGAATTGTCAAAAAAACTATACTGTTGGTGAGTACGTATGCATTGACGAGATGTTGGTTGGATTCCGTGGGCACTGTAAATTTAGAATGTATATGAAAAGTAAACCTCGAAAATACGGTTTAAAGATACAGGCCTTGACAGATGCACGAACAAATTATTTTTGCAATGGTTACGTTTACACTGGAAAAGGAAGTGATGGAAAAACGTTGTCTGTAGAAGAACTTCGTCGATTTTCTATTCCAGCTCAATCGGTTTTGCGATTGTGCAAACTAATAGAGAATACAAATAGGAATATCACGGCGGATAATTGGTTTACTTCCATAGAGCTTGTCCAAGAGCTTCGAAAAAGAGGTTTGACATACGTTGGAATTATAAGGAAAAACAAGAGAGAAATACCCCCGCCTAATAAATCAAGGGAAGCTGGGTCCTCTGCTTATGGATTTACAAAAGAAATCTTTCTTGTGTCCTTCGTCCCAAAGAAGAACAGAGCAGTGTTATTGGTATCTAGTATGCATCATTCAGAATCAACCTCCAAAGAAACAGGGAAACCAGAAATTATTGATTTTTATAATTGTACCAAAGGTGGGGTAGATGAATTAGACAAAAAATGTGCTAATTATAATACCAGTCGACGAACTAGGCGTTGGCCAATGGCAATTTTTTATGCCGTACTGGACATAGCTTCTGTCAATTCATACATAGTGTTTCAATCATTTTCAAAGAATGCATCTGTTTCTAGATTTGACTTTGTAAAGCAACTTGCCAAAGGATTGTGCAGTGCGCGTCTGAACCAAAGATTGGTAAATAATTTTTTGCCTCGGGAATTACGATTAGTTATTTCAAAAATTCTGCAATAGCCCATTCCTAGTCCTGGTGAACCAGAAGGCCCAAAGGAGCGAGTAAGTGCCAGTAAAAGGAAACGTTGTGCTTTTTGTCCTTCTAAAAAGGATAAAAAAACAAGTACAAATTGTGGGTCTTGCCATAAACCAGTTTGTGCCAGTTGTATGGTACAAATGTGCCAAAACTGCAAAGCGAACTTGTAAAAAAAATGCATCTAGAGATAGGTTGTAGTTCTTATTATTATTTAAGTCAAAATATTTTTCTATTTTTTTATACTAAAACACGATGTATTATTTTTCATAATACCCACGTATTTTTTCGAAATATGTTTTTTTTGTCTATAATTTAGTACATAATAAGAATGTTTGTCTTTTGTTTACGTTTTAATATAAAACACTAATTAGTGTTTATGTGTTTGATTACAGATAAGCTGAAATATGTATGTTTGATTAGTACTTAAATATATAACAATAAAAAAATTTAAAAAAAATAGAATTGTGTTCGCTACCGATAAGAAACCTGTAGCGGGTCAATGTGACCCAGGGTCACCGGTTGTGTCAGAATTTTTCACCTCACCAGTTAAAGGTTAACAGAAAATCTCAATTATTTCTTGAATATTGTGATGCAGCATACCCAAAAAAAACTATAGGAGGCCATGGAATGGATAATATTTATATTTGCGTAACCATAGTCCTAATTTAATTCTATATTTATTTATTGCTAAATGAAAGAAACTTATATGAGTATGTTTTAACTTTTTGTATGCTGGTCATGGAGAAATTCAAATCCCTTTGGGCATCTCTTAAAGAGTTGGTAGGATATTCAATGAAATATAATAAAACCTCCATTTTCTTGTTTGGTATCCTTGCAATGGGAAATATTCGGCGATTCGCTCTTGATGCAAGTGCTGGACTTTTATTATTTTCAATGTAACAATTATACAAATTTAGTCGTTCTTGACTTAAATATTGAGCCATTTTTTAAAATAGAACAAGTAAACACAAATACAAGGAAACCTTCTTTAAGTCTAATTATTTTAAATTTAAAAGAATTCAATAAAACAACAACCACTAAAAACCCAAATAAATTGAAAAACTGTCAAATTTAAAACAAAAAGTTAGATTATCCATTCCATGACCTCCTATAGTCTTTTTGAGTATGCAGCATAACAATATTCAAAAAATAATTGCTATTTTCTGTTAAATTGCCATTTTCTTGGCATTTTAGGTTAAATGGGACAAATTTACCATTATGATTTTAAAGTTTTGACGAATAAATTTTTTCCAAGATACTTTTGGTGACGATGGTACGGTACAAGCGGATTCTAATTTCAGTTTCAAAAGACAAGAGTTTTGAGACGCAGTCTTGGGCTTAGTCTTGAGAGTCAAGTCTTGGTATTGGTCTTGAGACGATTTACAGGTATTTGAAACCAAAACCAAGACAAGACCAAGATTAGTCTTGTGGTTTCGAGAAGCCCCATCAAGAATACAATTTTTTGTGGGGCCAGTGACAAAAAACTTTCTGTCACTTATATTGTCAGCTTTTTGGAACATATTCACATCAAATTTTCTTTTTAGACATGTAAATATATCCGAGACTTTCCAGAAGCCAATAAAAGACCAAGCTGAAGAATATAGTAAGTTGAAGAAGAATGTTGTTGCATCATCCAACTTTAAAGATATTAATAATGATACCGCTGTGAACCAAAATTTTGATACAGGGTGAGTTGAAATAATTTAAAAATTATTTAGTATGGCTAGTTTTCATTTTATTTTTTAAGATATTCATAAAATATGCGGACAGGGTGGCTCAAAAAATCTGAGCTGCTTATGTTGGGGACAGTATATAATATAAAATATCTTAAATACGCATTAAAGTTTATTGACCATATTGAATACTGACTTTTTATCCGGTCGCGCATGAAAGGGAGGATAATGTGTTTAACGATAGTAAGTATCTCTTGTGGGTTACTACTTACAGATTGCAGGTATCCAGCGAGTATTATTGGTTAGATTTGCCTAAAAAATCAAAATAGTGCAAGTAGTACGTCATTTTGTTCAACATAAAAAAATATATATTTTTATTATTTGTTGTGATAGGTATCCAACTGAAAAGCTTATTATGTATATACATATGCTAACGTACAGGGTGGTCCAGTAATAGTCCGGCTGTAGCTCAGGAACCGTTAATGACTTAGAGTAAAATTAAAAATAGAGTTCATTATTTACATATTTAGCCACTGCCAAGATTACCTCATAGTATAAGGTCGATCGTATGACGATTTTCATTATCAACAATGGGCTTCCCCTTATTAATTTTTGCCTTGACGTTTCCAAAATTTTTAGTTTTCCAACATTTGTTTAACGCCGTTCGGTGACGGTTTCTGTTTATCTGGATATCTATCAGTAAATATCTGGCATGTTCTTGTTAAAACTCTGTTAGATTCCCCATAGATAATAAACAAATTCATATAATCCTCGTGTGTGTAATTTAATCGTCCCGGCATGATTATTAGTTTAATAATTATTATAATTACTATAATAAATACCCTTGCCTTGACGTTTCCAAAATTTTTATAGTTTTCCAACATTTGTTTAACGCCGTTCGGTGACGGTTTCTGTTTATCTGGATATCTATCAGTAAATATCTGGCATGTTCTTGTTAAAACTCTGTTAGATTCCCCATAGATAATAAACAAATTCAAATAATCCTCGTGTTTGTAATTTAATCGTCCCGGCATGATTATTAGTTTAATAATTATTATAATTACTATAATAAATAAATAATATTTTAGTAGGTAATTGTCTAACGACAACAAATATTACGTTTCTATAGTAACCAAGTTGTTTTGTTCTCGCCAGGCCTCCCCGTCATGGTCAACTAATAAGAAAACTTAGAAGTCGTCTGGTATTATTAGAATAAAAAATGTTAAATCGTCAATAACTCAAAAACTACAAATTTTTGGAATAGACAACTTTATACAAAGTCACCTTTATTTTAAGTGCTAAATAAGATAAAATTATAAAAATTGGGGGTTTCATTTGAAAAAAGTAACTTTTAACGATTTTTTAAAGTATATTTATAATGTCAGTTTTTGGTCACACTTTATTTATTTATTATAAAAATATCAGCACAGGCCACTAAAGTGTACCCTTTTGTACAAGGAAGCCAACCGCAAATAAATAATAGAGACTTCGGTAAGCAGATATTTATAGTTATGTCTAGTCCTGCAAACGTCATTTTTTACATAAAATTCAAAATATGTCAAAAACAGTTGAACTTACGTATAGGATATTATACATGAAATAAACCTAGAATTTTTCGAGGAATACAAAAATTCAATTATATAGAAGGTGTTCCATTTAAAATAAGAAAGTTGACGTCTACTTCCCCACTACTTGCCCCCATCGACTTTAGTTAGCTGCCAAAATTTCAAATTTTTCTAAAGCCTACTTTCTGAGAAATCGATCGCCGCAGCTCATCGTGGGACACCCTGTATGTCTTTAAACTTTTGTTAATGATCTGGAAAACATACTTTTACGACAGAAAACTCCTATCTCTCTTCCCTAGTGTAAAACAAATCTAATACATTTAAAAAAATATACTATAGACATAAATCAAATTGATTTTCTCCAAGCTTTATATTAAACATACTTGAGAAACTACTAGAGGTAGCTCTTCGACAAATAAATAAGCAGAAAACGACGATAAGAATGTGTTCCTATTCATGCATAGGCACATGTATGTCATTTCTTTTCAAAGCGTCGAAATGATCGATATTTCCCAACTTTCCGACAAAATTTTCAGTTATATTTAGCAAGTCGTAAGTAACAACGTTGAACTTGTAAATATGTTTTGTGGAAAATGTACATTTTTTCTCTGACGCATATATTTGACTAAAATGTAAAAAATGTAATGATTGTCCTCTCGATTGACATTAAGAGAATTTAATTATTTAAAAAATATATAAGTTTTTTTTATAATTTGAACAAAACAGACTTTGTTTTATTTTTTTAGCTTTCAATTTTATTTCACTGACTTGTGTATTCTGTAATAGGAAGAAAAAAAACTCTTAAATTGTTGCCAGTGTCAAGAATTAACTCTGTAGTTTTATTCTGAATAGACAATTTTTAAAAATTGTCCGTTTAAAAGTTAAACTTTTAGAAGTAAGAACACAACAAACTAATGGGCATTTAAATTTAAAAACGGAAACTATTTTATTTGCCAAACTTAAAAATCGCAGGTAGCCGTATCTAACACTTTGATAAGTAAATGTGAATAATTTGACTTAATTAAATTGCATTTTTTTCATAAAACCGATGAAAATCGACAAAATATCAAGAGGTAACTTTTAACAGGCACTAAACAGTCTACATAACAATGCTAATGGAAGATAAAAAGTCAGTGGCGCACATGCTTTTTTAGAAAATGATTGCAGCGACAGTCCACACACACGTCGCTGGTGAAGCTATCCACGCATTTTTATCAGTGAAAAATGGGCTAGGTTAAATAACTTTTCCACTCCAAATTTCATTTGGATTGCTATAGCCGTTTTAAAGAAATTTAGAATAAATCGAAAAAATAAAAAATTTTTAACACCCTTTATCTGAGAAACGAAGCGAGATTGGACCGAGGCTCAAGGCCAATCAAGGGCAGTTTTACGATGAGGGGGTAATAAGGTAATTCCCCCCTCCCGACCGGTCAAACATCATGTATAATTTACATATTTTTACGTGAAAATTACGAACTTGGCTAGGAAACACTATAGCACAAGTTGGATTGGGTCTCTTCCATAGGTAGAGAGCTGATGTAAATATAAGCAGTGTAACGAATAAATTTAATTTGTTATAATATAATTTAATAAGTTATTCTATAACTATTTATTAGAGGCTGTTTTTTTTCACTTATGCTACAACAACTTTGATAAAAAATATGGGTATTTATGTTGTTCTCATACCATTTACAATAAAATATACTAACAAACTTTTTTTTTTTAAATTAAGCCCCAGAAAGGTTTTCTAATATCGCCCTTGGGGCCAATGTGGTGTCAATTTTTCCGTTTGTTTCTTCAATGATAATTAGTAGGGGTTCGCGAGACCACGCGTCTAGTCTGATAGATACCGATACCGAGACTTGAAAAAAGTATTTCGAGACCGAGGCCGAGACTTAGTGTTCGAGATCGAGACCGATACCGAGACTTACCTTTCGAGACTCTCGGTCTCGATCTCAAAGTGAAGTAGCAAAATAACTAATGTTCGTAAATTATTTGTTTTGACAAAATAATTCAAAAAATATGTTTTGGGGCAAATTAATTGATGCAAAAAATAATTTTTCTATAATCAGTTATATAATACTAGCATTGTATATGTTCTTATAACAATGATACTAGTGAAATAGTCATTTAAAAAACGATATAAATAACTATAAAAAGAGAATTTCCCAAATTTAGAAATTCTAGTAGCCAAAAAGAGTTCTCAAAAAGAGACACTTTATCACAACTATACTATATAGGATTTTGATTTTGTGATCTTTGTAGATTTATAATCGGTTTTTATGTTTAATTATTGAAAGTAACTAAAATCCAAGAATTTTTAGTGTTTTGGTTCAATAATTAATAACTAATAGACTGTAACAACTAAAAACATCGCAATATCATATTCTTATATAGTATAGATACGGTAACGTCTCCAACAGACGAAGTAATTGTGGTGATTTTTGTTTAAAAATTTTCCGACTTAAGATAAACAAAAAAATTGTTAAAAAAATCAGTGAAAATTTTTCTTAACATTTTCTTCTTTAATCGCTTCGATGGCTTGCTAATTAAAGAAGATACGTGTTTTATAGAACAATATTTTTGTATTGATTTTTTTTTTGTATTTGAAAATAATGGACGATATAAAATTTTTAACTAAATATATGTGTATAATAAAAATAATCATACGGACAAGATTTTCAACAAACAAAACACAAAGTAGAATTTGGCTTAGGATTTTAAATAGATGATAAATAAGCTAATTAAACTATTACGCTTAAAAAATAACGAACTGTTCTAATAACAAAGTAAAAATTTAAATTTCTAAACATACATTATAAGCATATTTTTAGATTTTATTTCAACCTATATAATACACCTAAAAATATTACAGAAAATTTAAACTAATATTTTATAATTTCATTTTTCAAGTTACTTTTATACCATGGATGAATACAGAATAAGCATTTGTTTGAAGTTTCATTTAACATGCTTTTTCGTTTTATATTAATTAACCCTGCTTGTGAAAATAAACGCTCTACTGCTACAGAGGTCGCCTGTATAGACAAAAGATCTTTTGCCATTTTGGCTAAATTTGGAAATTGTTTATCGTGAGCTTTCGACCATTCTGAAATATCTGTACCCTTTGGAGCGCGCTTTAATTGCAAATATTCTATTATTTCTTTTCTCCAATTTTCGGAATCACTTTTTTTGCTGTATAATCGATGGCATAGTTATCATCGCTTGAGGAACTTGATATTACTGGTGATTCAGCAGGCATAATATAATATTTATCCCTGTACATTTTCTCAAAAAAGGCTATAGATTGATCTTTCATGCGAAAAATTGAACAAGTAGATATTTGTTTAATAAATAAATTTACTTTTAAAATCTACTCCACTTTTAAAATTTGTAGTTAACTTACCAAAGAACAAAAATAGTTGATTGACATAGACTTTTGGAATAATTTTTTATATAAATATACCTAAATTTTTTCTACTTTACCGAAATGTTCAAAAATTGGGGTTTTTTTACATTCAATTTTTTAACTAAATAACATCTCGGCGAACAATTATTATTTTTAAAATTTTGTTTTCGAGACCATCGAGACTTTCGAGACCGATACCGAGACTAAGTAGGTACCGAGACCGAGACCGTAAACATTTTCCGAGACCGAGACTGATTCAGTCTCGGTCTCGATCTCGGTCTCGCGAACCCCTAATAATTAGGTAGGCATCAACCTATATATAGCAGATCTAGCCTAGAGTATAAATTTAATAAATAAGAAAAAAATTTTAATAAAACGCTCTAATCAGTCAATTTAATTTTTAATATGTTAATGTAGCTACACACACAACCTTGCGGCCCTAAAACATATAACCACCATTAGTCATGACTAATGTAAAGAACTAACAAATTTATTTAAACATAAGTACTATCATTTTATAATAATTACAATTGATACGTGAAAAATGGTCATATTCAATAAAAAAAAAGATTCCGGAATAGGCCAGATCAGAGAGGCCGGTGTTGGGTGATATGACTTACGACGAACGTTATAGCATGGGGATGTCCGAACGTACTAGTACGAGTAAAGTAAGCTGAAGTCTAGCATGTGAGATGATGGAATCGGCTGGCCAAGCCACCATCTATAATAAATATATTAGGATATCTGTGGACGGTGGGCCACAGACTGCTGTTAATGACGTTATTTGTATGTTAGTCCAGCAACGATAATAGGGATAACTACCAATTTTGCTATGTGTTCAGGAAATAATAAACTACATTTTGATGTTGTGCGTTTTTACTTTTTTTAAAAAAAATTTTCCTTGTATATTTTCTGGTACGGCCCGGCCGACCTGGATTGGACCCATGTTAATATGGACTGTACTTTTGCTTTTGGGTGGGGAATCTCCCCACGGCAGTGGTTTTTGATAGAACCACAATCTCATCCTCCCTCACCAAATATTATGGGGAGAGCACTCCCCCTCTGTCCCGTATTTCCTACGTACCTGCATGGACCCAGAATGCCATACAGAAAAAATAGAATAGTTTAAAACAACGACTTGATGTTAACAGATTTTTTGCATCGATGGAAATCTGAATC
>JAUTXW010001576.1:2500-347749 GCA_030620095.1 Kuschelorhynchus macadamiae
AAAAATACATACAACCCTAAATTTTCACCCTTCTACCATCAACCCCTATTTTTTAATAGCTATTTTTGTATTATTCACGTTATTTACAATTTTTTCGAGTCCCGTTGTAAACTACTTTTTTTTTTATTTTCTACCACATTTTTTTTATATTTCCTTAAAAATCGGGTATTACATATTTAGTTTCAGGTTTTTTTTTAAAGAAAATTATTTTTGTTCTTTTATGTTATTAAAAATATTTATTGATTTAGCTGGCGGTCCCGCATAAATAAATCATTTTGAATTGAATTTCCCGTACAGCAACGCAACCGCAACCCCACATACACGGGTTATACGCGCCTGCGCAAGTATCAAATCAACTCTACGGAGTACTCAGACAGGATGAAACCTGTATTGTTTTGTTTTTAATATAGTTTTTTTGTTTTAATTGTGTCTCGACTGATACGCCTCTCAAGTTAATTTACTTCAGTCCAGTTAATAATTAATAATAGACATTTATTTTGTGCCAACAACGCCCTTACTTTAAAGGTATGTAATTTATTATACTTTAACATTTTGTGGAAATAAAGTGATGGACAGTTGTTTTGCTAAATAAAATTTATCCAAATTATCTGTTTTAAACGTTAACTTTTGAAGGAGTTGAGTTACCAAATTGAAAGAGAGGGTTGAAATAAATATATTCTAACAGCGAAAAAAATGAGTAATATATTTTATTAGAGTGTTAATTTCAATTTTAGGACTCACTTTGCAATTGAACAAAAAATTCAAGACATTTAATAAATTTATTTTATGAAGGGGTTTTATGATGTTGAAGTAGCTATTCCATCGACAGCGGTTTTTAGGGTTCCGTACCCAAAGGGTAAAAACGGGAACCCTATTACTAAGAGTCTGCTGTCCGTCCGTCCGTCTGTCACCAGGCTATATCTCAGGAACCGTAATAGACGGACTGACCAAAAATATTGTACACTCCATTGCGCTGAGAGAATAATCTTTGTTTATTTTTTAAATGCCATAATAATTAGTAGTAGTGTCAAGCTATCAAAATCTGTAATTTAATATATTTGGTATTTTAATAAAGATTACTATATTAACTTAAATAAAGTATGCTTCAATTGTCTACAACGCTTCATTACTCTTTCAAATTCCCACACACTCATAGTGTCAGATACTTTTAAAAACATTTCCTATTGTGTATGGCAAAACAACGTTTGCCGGGTCAGCTAGTATATATATATATATATATATATATATATATATATATATATATATATATATATATATATATATATATATATATATATATATATATATATATATATATATATATATATATATATATATATATATATATATATATATATATATATATATATAAAAAATCTATATCGGGTATGCGGTCTGTAGGTCAAATAAATAACTAATTTACTTCTGACATCCTCTATATTTCGTCATTTATTTATGACTTCATCAGGAGGAAACGCTAAAATACACCACAGATTAAAATGATATCAAATTAAAAAAAAAACAATTAAGACTTACAAGTGAAGTTACAAAAACATGGCTATATGCATTTCAACACACAGTAGAACGTTAAATTAGGACGAATACAACCACATGAATATTGAAATGTTGCTAACAGGTAGAACTTAACAACTAGCAAGACATTTATATATACATTTATTTATTTATTTTTTTGAATAATAAGAACTATTTTCTTTTTTTTTTGTGGCAAAAGAAACGTTGATAAACAGTTTTATGTACATATTGAAGTTCGTGGAATATTTATATTATGGTATTTAAGTTATTTGTTTTTTGTTGAACAAGGCAAAGAATTCATTTGTTCAACAGATTGCAATAAATGGTGCTCAGCTGTTGGATGTCAGATCTAGAATTAACTGAATTATTTTCGTTGTTGATATGTACCATTTCTAGGAATAGCCTTTTTCTGTAATTATTTTCATAGTCCAGAATTTGTATGTTTTCGTAATCAAAATTGTGATCCTCTTTCTGAAAATGATCAACCAAAGCACATGAGTTTTTCCCAATACGGCAGTCGCTTTTGTGTTGTGTCGAACGATTTTTAATATATTGGGAAGTTTGTCCTATGTAACACTGATTACATTGTTTACAAGGAATTTTATATACAACATTATTATTTAATGGGATCGGAGTTTTATCTTTAATTTTAGTGAACACTTTGCCAACCGTGACTGTATTATATTTAGCTATTTTTAAATTATCTCTTTTAAGGTGGTTAGTAACATTATCTGTAAGACCTTGAATGTAGGGCAATTTCTTATATTTGAAATGTGCAATAACTTGGTCTTCTGTCGGACCATCAACATTTGGTACCCCCATGGGCTCACCTATTAGTCCAATCTTGGCTCAAATAGTAATGGATCAT
Source organism: Kuschelorhynchus macadamiae (assembly GCA_030620095.1). NCBI lineage: Eukaryota > Metazoa > Arthropoda > Insecta > Coleoptera > Curculionidae > Kuschelorhynchus > Kuschelorhynchus macadamiae. Next base: position 4,902 of record JAUTXW010001576.1, read on the forward strand.
ATATTAGACATAATCGTAGAAAAAATTACCTTTTAATGTTCCGTTTTTGTATAAATTTGTGGACGACATAGTGACTTCTGTCCCTTCCAGTGAGATAAAAACTACTTTAGTTACTTTTAACTCTGTGAATGAACATTTGCAGTTTACTATGGAAACAGAAGTGAACAACAGCATCCCTTTTTTAGATACCTTACTAATTAGGACTGATACTAACAAAGTTATTTTAAGCTGGTACCAAAAACCGACGTCCTCTGGACGATATATTAATTATTTTTCGAACCATCCAATGAGCCAAAAATTCAACACAATTATTGCTCTAAAAAATCGTGTCACTCATATTTCGGACGAAGGGTTTTTGAAGGAAAATTTAAAGAAAGTATATACACTATTTCTAAATAATGGTTTTCCAAAAAAAATACTAAACAAATTAATTTATCATTCTGGGTTTTTTGATGGTCCGACAGAAGACCAAGTTATTGCACATTTCAAATATAAGAAATTGCCCTACATTCAAGGTCTTACAGATAATGTTACTAACCACCTTAAAAGAGATAATTTAAAAATAGCTAAATATAATACAGTCACGGTTGGCAAAGTGTTCACTAAAATTAAAGATAAAACTCCGATCCCATTAAATAATAATGTTGTATATAAAATTCCTTGTAAACAATGTAATCAGTGTTACATAGGACAAACTTCCCAATATATTAAAAATCGTTCGACACAACACAAAAGCGACTGCCGTATTGGGAAAAACTCATGTGCTTTGGTTGATCATTTTCAGAAAGAGGATCACAATTTTGATTACGAAAACATACAAATTCTGGACTATGAAAATAATTACAGAAAAAGGCTATTCCTAGAAATGGTACATATCAACAACGAAAATAATTCAGTTAATTCTAGATCTGACATCCAACAGCTGAGCACCATTTATTGCAATCTGTTGAACAAATGAATTCTTTGCCTTGTTCAACAAAAAACAAATAACTTAAATACCATAATATAAATATTCCACGAACTTCAATATGTACATAAAACTGTTTATCAACGTTTCTTTTGCCACAAAAAAAAAAGAAAATAGTTCTTATTATTCAAAAAAATAAATAAATAAATGTATATATAAATGTCTTGCTAGTTGTTAAGTTCTACCTGTTAGCAACATTTCAATATTCATGTGGTTGTATTCGTCCTAATTTAACGTTCTACTGTGTGTTGAAATGCATATAGCCATGTTTTTGTAACTTCACTTGTAAGTCTTAATTGTTTTTTTTTTAATTTGATATCATTTTAATCTGTGGTGTATTTTAGCGTTTCCTCCTGATGAAGTCATAAATAAATGACGAAATATAGAGGATGTCAGAAGTAAATTAGTTATTTATTTGACCTACAGACCGCATACCCGATATTAGATTTTTTATTTATCTTAATACGGTCGTGAGCATCTAAAAATATATATATATATATATATATATATATATATATATATGTATATAAATAAATAAATATACATATATATATATATATATATATATATATATATATATATATATATATATATATATATATATATATATATATATATATATATATATATATATATATATATATATATATATATATATATATATATATATATATATATATATATATATATATATATATATATATATATATATATATATATATATATATATATATATATATATATATATATATATATATATATATATATATATATATATATATATATATATGTATATATAATGAAATTGAAAAATGTAATGACCTATAAAGAAATAAATAAACTACATGAATAATCAGTTGAAGATGGTTAGCCTACTGCGTAAAGTAAATAATTATAACGAATGAACAAATTTCGTAGAGCTGCTTACTATCTAAGACGAACAAATGCAAAAATACGTCTAATAACTACTACCAGGCAGGAATAACACATGAAATGAAATCAAGAATTTACCGCAATAAATAATATACTTCGCCCACGGGAAAGGAAATACAATTCCATAATTCCCAATTAGATTCGAACTTGAACCTAGGAAATATTGCGCTGGGCAGATGTTCGTCTGTGTTAACATGACACCTTTAATCCATTCATCTTAGTTAATATGGAATTTCTTTTGTCTTACAAGTTAAAGTTATGGCTGGAATTGGTTAAATGGTGCTAATTCTGAGATCCTAAACTTTAATGTTGAGCACTATGTTTGCGAACGATAATAGTCTTTTGTGTTTTGATAAAGACATCTCTCTAATGCAGATGCGTGTTCAAAATATGCTTAATCGATTTGCACGATGGTTTAATAAAAATCAGTTATATCTTAATGACCCTAAAACCATTTTTATGAACTTAACCACACTTACGATAAATCCTTATTAATAAAGGTTAATTTAAAGTCGCTTCAGCAAATATCGGTCACAAGGTTCTTGGGATTAAATATAGAAAGTGGTTTGGGATGGAAATCTCATATAGATGGCGTTTGCTCTAAATAGTCCTTTGTTGCTTTTGCAATGTATAGATTTAAACAAGTCTTTAGTACAAATGTCCTAGTTTCATATTATCATGCGCAATTTTAAAGACGAGTTAAATATGGCATTGTATTTTGGGGTTGCTCCAATCATTGCCTGAGATTACTGCGATTGCAAAAAAGAATTATAAAATCAATTGAAGGTGTAAAAAAAAGAACACATTGTAAACCATTAATCATGAAACTAGAACTGTTAACGGTACCGTATATATATATATATATATATATATATATATATATATATATATATATATATATATATATATATATATATATATATATATATATATATATATATATATATATATATATATATATATATATATATTTATAGATAGATATATATATATATATATATATATATATATATATATATATATATATATATATATATATATATATATATATATATATATATATATATATATATATATATATATATATATATATATATATATATATATATATATATATATATATATATATATATATATATATATATATATATATATATATATATATATATATATATATATATTATTATGGAAATTATAATATTTGTTAGAAACAATATTTTTGATTTTGACACAAATAGTTTTGTTCATAACTATAATACTACAGGTCAAAATAATTTACGTGTTCCAGCGCATAGTCTAAAAATCTTTGAAAATAGTCTTTGTCACATGCGTATTAAATGATACAGTAAATTGCCTGGTTATCTGAGAGACATTAATGACGAAAAACTATTTAAAAGAAGTTATTAACTACTTAAAAATTAATTGTTTTTTATTAAGTGGATGAATTCCTTAATACATATGAGTTGTATGATTTACGACTATTATTATGTATAAATGGACATTTTTTAGACGTACCGTAACCTATACTATTCATGTAATTTGGTCTGTGTTTTAAATAAATATTATTATTATTTTTATGACTTGTTGTCTCACAGTATTCCTGTGGTTATATTTTATACTAACGAGATTATATCAATTCAGTACAAAAAATAAAAATAAAAAAAAGAAAATGGAAAAAAACAACTATTGCGTATTAAGAAATGGTCTAACAATGCTACATGTTTTTAAAATGACCGATTTTGGATGTTCCTGTTAATGCCTGTATTAACTCCTAATTGAGCCAAATGCGGTGTAAACGTTGTTGGGGTGAGACCTGTTACTGATATGACGAGAGGAACAATGGTGACTCTTTCCTGTTTCCACAGCCTTTTTACTTCCATTGCCAAGTCGGTGTATTTGGCGATCTTCTAACTGTATTTCGCTCGGATGTTCTCGTCGTTGGGGACAGCCATGTTAATTAAATAAGTGATTTTCTCTTTTTTGGATTGAAAGGTGATATCGGGTCTATTTGCGAGGATTGTTTTATCTGTGTAGATGTCAATGTCCCAGTAGAGCTTGTAGTCTTCGTTTTCAAGTATAGATGTTGGTGTATAATGGTAGTAAGGGCCTGTGTTCTCCGTTAGTTTGGATGTTGTGGCTAATGCTTGATGAACGACCTTCGCTGCTGAGTTGTGTTTCGCGGTGTATTCAGTTCCGACCATTATTCTACATCCACTCGTTATGTGATCGATCGTTTCTCTCTGCTGGTGACATCTCCTACACCTATCGTCTTCAATGGTTGTGTCCTTGATGATGTGCTTTCGGTAGTTTCTGGTTGCTATGACTTTGCCCTGGATGGCAAGCAGGAAGCCTTCTGTTTCAGGGAACAACTGCCCTTCTTGTAACCACGTATATGAAAGCTTTTTATGTATATGGTCTTGCTTTATAAGGTATCTTTGTCTTCCGTGAAGTGTTTTTTCAGACCAGTTGTTCATCTTTTCTAGTCGTGATTGGATGTGACTGTGCGCGTCTGCTGCGTGGCTCGTTTGAGACAGGTCGAGCGGTGTATAATTCTTGTCTGCCTTCACTATTGCCTTGTGGAGGTTATTTTGTTTATTGTGGAAGAATTTTCTGAGTTCGTAAATTTGTTTTTTATTTAGCGATTATATATCTATAATTCCCCTCCCTCCTTCTTTTCTCTCGATAGTGAGTCTTTCCGTGCATGGGTTGGGATGTAACCTCCTGTGTTTAGTGAATTCAAAGCGTATGAGAATATGAATGGTTTCTATGTCTGTGTGTGACCATTTAATGATACCAAACGAATACGTAAGAATAGGTATGGCGAAAGTGTTAATAGCTTTCGTTAGATTTCCGGAGTTCAGTTTTGTTTTTAGTAGCTTTGTGAGTCTGGTTTTAAATTCCGTCTTGAGCTCTGATTTGATATGAGTGTGGTTAATTTTGGTGCTTTGATGGAAGCCTAGGTATCTGTACGTTTCTTCTTTGAGCATGTTATCTATAGTTTCATTGTTGATTGTTTCCCCCGTAGGGTGGTCTTTCCACTATCCCTTGTTGATATGAAGTGGCTTGCATTTACTTATACCAAATTCCATGTTGATGTCCAGGGTAAACGTTTCTGTGATTTTAAGGAGTTCCTTTAGCTGTGCCTTTGTGCTTGCATATAATTTTATGTCATCCATGTACAAGAGATGGTTTATTTTGTGTACGTTATTTTTTTGGTGTTTAATTTGGAATCCGAAGTTTGTGTTATTCAGTGTGTTTGAGAGTGGATTGAGACAGAGGCAGAACCACAAAGCGCTGAGTGAATCTCCCTGGAACATACCTCGTCTGATGTAGATCTCTTCTGTTTCGATGTGCACTTTTTGTGTTCTCAGGTTGATTTTAGTTTTCCACGTACTCATGATTTGCGTAAGAAATTGCCTGATGTTTTTATTGACTTTATATAATTCTAGTACTCTGGTTAGCCAACTGTGGGGTATCAAATCAAAGGCTTTTTTATAATCTATGTAACCAGTATTAATGTTTCTATAATTTTTTCTGGTTTGTTCCATGATGACCTCGGCTGTTTTTCCTGCACCCTTTTTGTTCTTCCGTTAGAATGTTTTTGTGTGCTAGATGTTGTTCTATTTCCCTAGTAATTGTGGCTGTGATGATCTTATATAGGGTTGGAAGGCACGTAATAGGTCGGTAATTTGACGGGTCCTTATTGTCTGAATTTTTGGGTTTAAGGTATGTTATTCCTTGGGTGAGAAAACTCGGGAGTGTGCTAGGTTTTAAAATAATTTCATTAATTTGGCGAGTGAGAGCTTCATGTGTGGAGGTAAACTGTTTGTACCAGAAGTTATGAATGTTATCTATTCCAGGACATCTCCAGTTATGCGTGTACTTAATTGTTTATGCAACTTATTGTGTTGTCATTGCAAAGTCCTCTTGCTCCTCCAAGCACATGTGTCTGTCTTCTTCCGCTTTAATCCATGAAGCATTATTATTGTGTAGTTTCGGTTCTGACCAAATGCTTTTCCAGTATTCTGTGATCTTTTGTTTGGTCGGTGGTTCTATTACTCGTGCCTCCTCATTGCTCATGATTTTTTGGTAGAACTGTTTTTCGCTTCCTCGAAACAGGTTGTTAGGGTCCTTTCTTTCATTTGACTCTTTGTATCTTCGGAGTCTTGCAGCATACACGGATAATTTTTGCTTCAGAGTGTCAAGGATTTCTGTAAGCGCGTGATCAGGAGATGCAGATTTGATTTTCACTACACTCTGTGTGATACATTTTGACTTGTTGCCGTTCATGGATTCGGGTAAGATGTCCCAATTCTTTTCTAATTTTGTTAATTTTCTTTTCGATCCTTATCTGCCAGTTGAATTTTGGTTTTATGCTGTTGGTGTTTCTGTGTCGTGGCGGGAGTTTCTGATTGTTCTATGTTATCGTGGTTATAGCTGCTGCTTAGATCACTGTATGAATGTCCTCAATTGTGCTCGCATTCGTTATGTACTCGGGAATTATGTGTTCGTTGATGGTCTTTACGATTTTATGTGTGTGTGTATTATTATTATCATTATTATTATTATTATTGTTATTTAAAAAGGCAAGACTTTCCTGTAATGTAGTAAATAATGGTAATTACACTCCCGTTATCACGAAATTTTAAAAAACGATATATTGCAAATATTTTATAAATATTCAACAACGGAAAATTCCCGTCATGACTACCTTTATTGATTTTTTGATTAAAAGAATCTTCTGAGATCGAAGACATTGGAAGACTATTTTATACCCAGAACTGTATATAAGTGACAGCAAAACAAATATATTTGAAATAAACTTAGAACTTTTAGTGATTGATACAAGCAAGTGCGTATAATATTGAAAGTATTTATTTATTTTCAAAACAATATCAACAGACCAGAGGACCAAATTTGAAAATCACAAAATATATTCATTATGTTTTACTTATGTCGATAGGTTCTTGATAAAACATCGCAATCGACACAAATATTTTATTATCTTAAACGTTTTTTAAATTTGCAAAATTTAAAAGTTCTATATACAGTCTTATTTGGATTGGACAACGAAACAATTGTGGCACTTACGATGTTTTTACAAGAACCCATCGATACATGCATTCTAAGCTAAATAAACCAAATCTGAAAAAGATTAATCAATTTCGTACGATCTTTTAACGACATTTCGGAAAGGATTTAATAATACGGGAACCGACACACAATTTTGCAGCTGAAAACCTACCGTTGTGGGATGCACAAAATGCCCGCGCAAGTCTGGCAGTGCCAACCGGGGGAAAAAACTGTCTGGCAAACAGTTAAGCTTGTACTACAGTGCAATCAATGTATCTTGATAACATTTTAAACGTTAATAACTTTCTTACTTTTCAACTTATCGGAATGAACGCAAAACCAAATTGTAGGTTTAGTTTTTCCTCTAGTTATTAAATAAACAAAAGACTATCAATTTTACAATCACCTTAAGTTGTACGTCTGTCTTAAATTCTATATTATATGTCCCTCAAATGGATCTCTTTTTGTACATTATAAATATACATATCTGGTTCGATTAATGTTATCTTCAAAGACACCCGAGAAATTTGACAATAACCTTGCCATAAGAGGTTGTGAAAATATATAATCTATTAATTTATTAATTATTTCCTTTCTAAATTTCAAACTGTTAAGTCCTTTTAAACTATCTGGAATTTTATTGCAATTAATTCAATAGAAACAAAGAATTGTCTTTAGTTTTCTTTATCTTTTATAGTTCTCGAGATAAGGGTATAGGGCGTCTTATTTTAAACACCCTGTACAAGTTTAACACTTTACCAGACAGCTTTCTCTGTGGATTTGAACTGCCAGACTTGCGGGTTGTGCGCTCATTTTTTACACGGCATTGGATCTAACCGATTGTTGTGATTTTCAGCCGTAATCATTTTAACGGTAAAATGTTCACCTCAAAAAAAAGCTTAACCAGGGCAAACCAAAACGAAATCCAATTTTTAAAATACAACTGCATATAAAAATGTAAGTTTTGTAAAAAAAACTAAAAAAGAGCCATCGCGCGAAACGGGATTGCAACACACGACATTTGCAATGCTAATCCAGTGCTCTATCACTGGACTAGGAAACCTCATACCTACCACCGAGCTCTCAGGCTTCACAACAAAAACTTATCGAACCTTGATTATATTCCGCCAAATAAACCTATATATTAGAAAAGGCTGATTAATGGGGAACCGAGAACTAAACGGTTCGCAGAGGACATCATGATAATATCTAATAACAATATATAAATAAAAAATATCGATATTTTTATTTTATTTATTTATTTCATATAAGATATCAACAGACCGAGGTCCAAAATGATATCTACGGATACATATAAAGGTAGAACAAGTCTCATGAGGTACTACAAATTATGAAAATATAAAAAATACAAAAAAGTGGTACATAATTATTCATAATCATTCCAAAGTAAAAAAAATTATTCAATTTGGTAAAGACGTTTGATCAATTTGCGAAAACTGTTTAAAGAGTTATTAAATAAGTCAACATTAGCATATCTCGAATTATATAGTGTAGGCATTCTATTTAATGGTGCATTTCTTCCGAGGTTTGTTCGACAAAAAGGTTCAAAAAATAAATAATTATTTCTTAACGCACGTTGTTGAATATTAAAGTGAATACTCGACAGAATATTTGGAGAATCTACAAGATTATTGACGATTTTGAAAAGGAAAATTACATCGGTGTGCTCTCTACAAGCCTCTAGTGAAAAAATTTTAAATCGGCTTCGAAGAACGGATGTGCTAATGGTGCTGCTGTACGTCCCTGTTTCCTTACAATATAAATATCTTAAAAAGTTATTTTGAACTATTTCTAATCGGTTTTTATAGATTCCGTACTGTGGATTCCAGGCTACACTAGCGTAGTTTCGTCTACTATAAATATATGAATAATACAGAGTCTTCATAGCTATAATTGAGTTAAATTGTCTACATTGTCTCAAGATAAATCCAAGCATTCTGTTCGATTTCTTAACTACATAGTCAACATGAAGCGAAAAAGTCATTTTTTTATCCAGGATCACACCTAGGTCCTTGATAGAGTCCACTTGTCTTAAGGGCACATTATCGAAGTTATAAAGAAAAATAAATTTTTGAAAGTTACGAGTGAAGGAGATATAACAACATTTATCGATATTAAGAGCCAACTGGTTATTTTGACAATATTGATAAAACGAGTTAAGGTCACTCTGAAGCAGAAGACAATCGCTTATACTTTTTATGCCTAAATAAATTTTTAGATCATCTGCATATAAAGAGAAGTTACAATACCTGAAGCATTCATTTATATCATTTAAAGTTTAAAGAAAGATTTAAAGATTTAAAGAAAAAAGAACGGGGCCCAAGTGAGACCCTTGGGGCACTCCCGAGGTTACAACATAAGATTTATGCCCATTGACTACAACCAGTTGGCTTCTATAACACACATATGACGTCAACCAACGAAGCAGATCTCCATGCACACCGACCCCAGAGAGCTTAGATATTAAGGTGTTAAGATTTATTTTGTCAAAAGCCTTACTAAAGTCGGTGTACACTGAATCCACCTGCACTTGTGAGTCCATAGAGTTCAAAATGAAGTTAGTAAACTGTGTTAGATTGGTATCTACGGATCGTTTAGGAAAAAAGCCATGTTGCTCCGACAATATGCTCATTTTTAGATTATTTATCAAATGCTTTTGTAGAATACTTTCGAAAACCTTGCTAAAAATGTTTAATTTACATATAGGTCTATAGTTTGAGATACAATTCAGGTCGCCGCTCTTAAATATCGGAACGACATATGCGTTTTTCCATTTCAGTATCGACAGTTACTTGATAAGTACCGACAGGTATCCAATACCACCGATCGGTAGCCAATAACATCCATAGTTATTAAATAGATTACATATTTAATAAGGTAATGACTTCTTGTTGCTTGTTGATTTACTTGGAAATACATTAAATATGGGTTATATACTTATAAACATGAGAACATTTTTTGTATTTCAATTTATTTGTAGGGTGTCCCAAATCCGCTTTTCCCGCAACTACTGATAGCAACAAACGATCGATAGGTGAAAATAACTATCGATAAATTAATGTTATCGACTAATCTATTACCGCCCGTCCTTAATGAAAAATCATAATCATCAAAAACCATGTTTTTTGTCCTTATTCAAACGCTGCATTTTTATTTTTCTCACTGACTTTTTTCTTTCGCAAATTACTTTTCATTTTTTTCTATTTCGATTAAGTATAAAAAATACAGTAACTTCATTGTGGTGGGTAACTTTTATATTTTTTGCTCTTGAAGAGAAAGTAGTTTTTCACCAACTATGTTTGGAGCACTAGGCAACTTCTTTAAGGCTTATGAGGTGATTTAGGCCAAGATGTAGTAGATAATGTAATTTTCAGTAAAACGATGACGTTTTACGAATTATTACTTTAATTGGGAAGAATGAAGTGAAAAAGTTCAGTTCTGCAAAATTTAAAATCAATTGAACAAGATTTTTTCTTAAATTGGGGTTAGGATCCAGTAAAAAAAACCAAGGCCCTTTTTTAAATGGCCGACGTTTCGCCAATTTACTGTTGCATCCTCAGGACAGATTTTATATCCTACATGAAATCCATATTAGTCTTTACCTACTCCATTGGTCCGCAGATATTTCCTAACCCCAAATAACACATCATTCTAACAACAACAAGAAGATCGTTAAGGAAAACCATTCAGAAATTTAATATCTGGGTAATATATGCAGAACAACTGAGTAAAGTACTGATAATATGGGTTTCGTGCAGGATATAAGATCTATATATGTGTCCTGAGGATGCAACAACTAAGTTGCGAAACGTTAACAATACTTGTGTTTTACTGTATCTTAAACCCAAATAATACACCACTCTAACAAACATTGTTCCGCCATATTGGATTTTTACCAAAATATTATCTGGCCATCCCCATATGACCCCAATCGGGTAAGTAGTATTTAAGCTATGTCGCGAAACGACACAGGCCGACAGACGGACCGACGGAATTGATAAAACATATTTTTTGGCATCTAGGGTCGCTAAACCGTAAAGATATGTAAATCCTGAGAGAATGATTTTCTTCATAATTACGAAAATTTTATTTGGCCGCAATTTTGTTCCGCCATCTTGCACTAGTAACACAATTTTACTCTTTGAGCCCTATAACACAATTAGTTTTAGCACACAATTTGAAATCTATCCATTAAGAATTTTTTTTAGGGCTGAATTTTAAAATATTTTATTATACCGCCATTTTGTTCCGCCATCTTAGATTCGTACCAACATTTTACCAGTTGATTCCAACATAATACTTTCACTATGCCGCACATAGGGGCCAATGATGTCAAAAGTTGGCAAAAAATATTTAATGCTGGTTTTGTATTTTAGGTTAGTTAAATATCTATATTAGATGGTAATTTGACTCTTAGATACAATAAAATTGGATTTAAATATACAGGGTGTTCATTCTAAAACGTATACATTGGATATTGGATTTCTCAAAATTTAAATTTAAAAATGATCGCCCAAATTTGTAAAAAATATATCAAGGACAACTTTTAAAGCCAAAGATGCTTCTCTACCTTTAACCCTCTCCCCCTAGGATCCAACCCCTGAAAACTCCTTAATTGATAGAAGGTCGAGGTCGGTCGTGCGGTATCTCATTTTAAAGGTCATTTCACTAATATTATGACTGTGAAGTTTTTACTGTCATCCCCTTTAATATGATACTGTGGATACTTAGTTATTTTATTAGCTTAAATCCAGCAAATTGTCATATTAAACAGAATCACAGCAAAAACTATAATATCAGGTCGAAAGGCCTTTAAAATGTGGTATCACATGACATATGACCGGAAACCCCCTTCCTATATTAGGAGGGTAGCTCTTGGTGGCAGGAGATAAATGAGGTAGAAACAATGTTTAGGTTTCAATATTACAAATGTATTTTATAGCAAAAAGTCCCTACCAATTTTTAAATACAGGGTATAATACCATTAGTATATTAAGATATAAAACTTACAGTTATACAAAAAATATGCAAAGCAAAACCCGCATGAACGGCACTGGTCAGAATAATTGAATTCTTGATGCATCAAAAAATACGTATTAATGCCTAAAATACATGACCCAAATTTCATACAGATATCTACAGTAGTGACAAAGTTATTGTAAAAAAAGTATTTATTTTTTAAAACTTTGACACCCTGTATCTAAAAAGTTAAGGCGTTTAGGACATACGTTCATATGAACTTTTTTTCTTAAAATGAGCCCAAGAATCACCCCCTTTATTATTAGCATGTTATTCTGAAACACCCTGTATTACTACAAGTAAAAAAAAAGAAAAAATGTTGAATCCACTAAAAAAACTTCAAAATCACAAAATATCATGGGCCAAATGATATAATTTTATTTTGTTGATGAAGATAAAGCTGGAGTTAAACGTATCAAGTAGCTAAAGCAGGTTACTAAATCAAGTAACTAAATTTAGTTACTTGTATGGTGTAAACTGCTTGATTTGGTACGATTTAGTACTTGCGCTGCTGTTCACACCATACAAGCAACTAAATTTAGTTACTTGATTTAGTAACCTGCTTTAACTACTTGATACGTGTAACCTTAGCTATAAATTAAATATTTAACTTGCGTACATTCTGAGAAGAGATGTGTATTTTATGATTTTTAAATATGCGTGTGTGTAAAATCTGTAAAATTCACACCTCATTTCAGATTTGGTAAGACCAAAATAGCACTGAAAGAGCAATTCATTGTACGCTTGTTAAATATGATACTATTAATCAATCTTCATCGTTATCTGAAGATTCTTCATCGCTCCCTTCATCATTATGGATCGAATCCTCAGATGAAAAATTGAAGTCAGGACACTAGTAAATTTAACACATCTGGATCAAAAAGGGATTTGCGTTTTAACGGTTGATGCATACTACTTATCAGAGGATCCGATGAAATTAAAAGACGATGTAAAATATCTTCATTTGATTTTTCACGTGAAATTCTACGTGAAAAACCCTCTCTATATCTTTTAAACATTTTGTTATTAGCTTCCTGAGCTTCTTCGCTCAACTGCCCTATGGGCAACACCGCTTTTTCAATAATAATTGGCCCATGAATTAATACTTTGTGAACAGTAGGGGGCATACAGTACCATGGGTACTTTTCCACAAACAAATTTGCTGTTTCCAAAGCATAATCCTTAAATTTAAGTATATTTATATCAAACCCACTAGAAATTGTATTTAAAATTGTGCCAAATCTCTTTAAAATATGAATATCTAAACCTGTTATTTAAGCCGATTCATCTGAATTTTGAAAAAACCGCCTAGCGGTGTTCCCGTCATTGCTATTCCCAAACCCTGGTTTGGGTTTATCAATGATTAGTCCTAGTTTAGCCCTAAATTCTCTACATATTTTGTTTTTAGTGGATTCAACAATTTTTTTGTCTTCTCCCCGAGCTTGCCATTTTTTCAACGGTAATTTATAGGCTACTTTTAGTAGACTTTCCATGAATCGAATCCATGCATGAAGAGTTGAAATGCCAAATTGTAATCTGGATTCGTCTACTAGGACCGTGGTTTCCATGCACTTTTGGATGTTATTAAAGTTCGTTGACGTTAAGCCACACAGATAGCATCTCATGGTTGAAGCCGTATCTGTCAATGAATTGCAGATTTTGCCGTCAACCATTGTAAACAAAAGTTTATGTTTTATTTTAATTAGGCAACCATTGATTTCACATACTGTCGGTACCAAGTTACGAATTTGAACTTCAATATGATCGCGTTCCTTTTTAGCTAATTCCGTTGTTTCGTGTGCAAACTGAAATTTTATTGGACGGCAATATCTCGTCGATGAAGGTCGTGGGTTACTCCAATATACAATTTGTTGGCCTACTGGGCTTTCAGGATCACCATGTATAAGTCGCAAAGGTACTAATGACGACAAAAAAATACTTGCATCACTGGCGTCTCCACTTGCAATACTTGCTTGTATTCGGAATGACCGGATGATCCATCAAACCCCCATTTATATATTAAAAACAGTTCACTTATTTTTTTTTCATTTTTAAAAACTATGTTTTGCGCTTGCATTAGGCGAGATGCTGTATGGTCAAGCAGTGCTTGAAGTTTAATTTCGGCTGTTAAGTCACTTATTGATATAAATTCTGTGTCAGGATAACAACGTTTTTTAGCATTTTGTATTATTTTGTAAGAACGAAAACGTTGCTTGTCTTTGCTCCGTATTATATTATACTGCTGCCTTGTAAGTTGAGCATCTACAAATGTAGATAAAGCTTCCTCGGGAGAAAGCTGGACAATATTCTTAAAATTATTCATTTTTTTATAAGCTGTTGTGTAGCAAACCGCACGTTTGGGTGATGATGTTACTTCTTTAAACAATTTAGATGCATGACTTGCCCCCAAAGACCGTAAACTCATTTGTGCTGCATAACATAATTCTTCTGTAGAGTTTAAAGACCTCAAATGTTCTGTTTTTTGTCTCTTAGTCCTCTCTGAAGCGTCTTGAAATTTAATGTTAGGTCTTCCTCTTTTTTTAGAAGAATCGCAGACTTCATAATTCGGAAAACTGATGGATGATTCTAGCCAATCAACGTTTTTATCCAAAAATCTTTGCTTTTGTCTTTGAGAACTACGCCATCTTTTCTTAAAATCAGGAATAAAATGCGACATTTTAGTGCGTAAATCGGCCTCCTTGACTTTAGGACATTTAGTTCGGGTTCGCAAGTATTTTTTTAGAAATAATACTATATCTTCTAATTTATCAAAACCAGACTCATTCATCTTCTCAAATAAAAATTTTCTAGTTAAGAAAATGTCAGTATTACCAGACCCTAAAAGAAACAGAAGATCTCTATTTCAAAACTGCATTTAAATAAACAGGAAAAAATATGGCTGTCGGAAATTTATTGTAAAGAAATCTATTTTATATAATGTATTTTTTAAGCAACCATATAAAAATTATTTGGGATGAAAAGTTGTATTTTTAGTTGCTCAATTTGAAAAAAATATATATGTTACATAAAAACTCTGTGACGTACATTTGTTGTTAATAATATTCAATTCAGTAGGCTGCCCTCTGGGACGCCACTGGACTTATGTAATAATATTAAGTCCAGTTAATGCTAATTTAGCCTCTTATCACTGTAATAACAATGCAGAACTTAGACAAAATCTGCCAAAGGCTGTTTAAAATAATCATGAAAAACGTTATTTTTAATTTAACACCCTGTAAGGTATATAGAAAATTACATAATGCAAGACTTTATTTAAACTTGCACAAGTTTATAACTAAAAGTTGAATATATAAAAAAGCAATGAAAATTGGACAGACATAGTATATATTATTTTAACGTTTAGTGTGGTATCCTTTATTAAGTAGATTTCTTATAACTTGGTGTAGTTTTCAGCGTGTAATTCAAAAAGGCGCAAATTTGCTTTTCTCTACTAGTTTAAATACTACTCTTTTATGTATATAATAATGCTACAAAAAATGCTCGGACTGCAACCTATGGATACTAAAACTTTACACATTTAAATAAAAAATTATGAAAAACAATAAATTTGGCGGCCATTTTAAGTATGTGATTTTAACTAACTCAACTACAATTAAATAGTGCCCTTTACCTAAAAACGAGAAACTTACCTCTTGGTAATGAATTCATATCACTAAGTAATTGAAAACACTTCAATGCTAATAAATATACATAAAAAATACCAACTATTACAAAAATTGCTTGTGTCAATAATAAATCTACCGTTTCCAGGGATAATATTTGACAGCTTGCAATGGCCTACCATGTCGTTTTTCGGATTAATAAAAATTGATGTCGGGTAGCCCGTATATTCTTTTAATGATTTTTACATATCAATATATCAATGTGAAGCTTTGCGTATTCTTCATTTTTGCCAGGTTTTGACCTTATTGGCCCCTATGTGCGCCGTCATTTTGTTTCTCCATTTTTTAACAAAATATTTCCATATTATATCCATATGACCCTAAATTTTTGATACAAATTTGAAGTCAATCGGGTAAGTAGTATTTAAGCTATGCCGCGAACTAACAGACATACAGACAGACATACCGACGGACGGACGTACGCAATTGATAAAACATATTTTTTTGGCATCTAGGACGCTAAAATGTAAAGACATATAAGACCTGAAAGGGTGATTTTTTCGCGATTACATACCTTTTATTTAGCCGCCATTTTGTTCGGCCACCTTAAATTAGTACCAGAAATTTACTAGTTGATCCATAGGGATATGGTATAGACCACAATTAGTTATGACACATAATTTGAAATCAAACCATTAAGCAGCTTTTCAGGCTGAATTTTTAAATATTTTATTAATCCACCATTTTGTTCCGCCATCTTAGATTCGTACCAAACTATTACCAGTTGATTCCAATATAATACTTGATTTTTTTGAAAAATTTTAGATAAATTGGATGAGTAGTTTTTTAATAATATTTTTTTTAAGACTTCACTAGGCCGCCATTTTGTTTCGCCATATTGGATTTTTACCAAAAAGTTACCAAGTCATCCCCATATGACCCTTAAGTTTTGACTAAAATTTGAAGTAAATCGGGTAAGTAGTCTTTAAGACAGACGGTCCGACAGAATTGATAAAACATATTTTTTGGCATCTAGCGACGCTAAAACGTAAAGATGTGTAAAACGTGAGAGGTTGATTTTTTCACTATTACAAAATGTATTTATTTTATTTTCAGGCTGAATTTTTAAATATTTTATTGTGCCTCCAATTTGTTCCGCCATCTTGGATTCGCACCAAAATTTTACCTCTTGATTTCAACATAATACTTGATGTTTTTGCAAGATTTGAGATAAATAGATAAGGTGAGTAGCTTTTTAATAATAATTTTTTTTAACATTTCACTAGGCCGCCATTTTGTTTCGCCACATTGGATTTTTACCAAAATGTTTCCAGGACCCTCAATTTTTGAGCAAAATTTGAAGTCAATCGGATAAGTTGTTTTTTAGCTATGCCGAGAACAGACAGACAGACAGACCGACGGAATTGAGAAAACATGTTTTTCGTTATCTGGGGACCCTGAAACGCGAAGATCTGAAAAAATCTCGGGGAGTGATTTTTTCACGATTAAAATACTTCCCTTTTACGAAGAAAGTAAAAAGTTGTATATAGGTCTTCAAACTGGTTTTGCAATTATTGTTTTTGCCGTCTACTGATTAGACAGTTTCCTGTAAAAAGAAAAGAGTATAAAATACCTTGCTTTACTAAGTAATAATAAAACGGATTTTCATATATATTTATAATATGGAAGAGAACCATTTAAGCAAGATATAATATACAGCGTGTCATATTTAAAAACACAACTTATGGTGAAATCCTTTTTAAGGTCGGACGTGCAGGAAGTTTTTTCTAAAACGTAGGTAACTTTTCATCTTACTTTGAACTTGAATAGACCTTGTCCCTGATTTTTCAATTTTTGCGTGCAGCTCTCCCTTAAACATAAAGATATCAAACCAGATATATTTATAATCTGGAAGAGAACCATTTAAGCAATATAACATATATAGGGTGTCTTATTTAAAAATACAACTTATGAAGAATTCTTGTAAAATTGATAGTATTTAGTGTTTCTACTTAATTATTAGAAAAAAAAAACTTTTTATGTAACCCTAGAAGGTTTTTGGTTAATTCAGGTAAATTAAAACGTAAAAAAGTTATTAATGTTTAAAATGTTATCAATATAGATTGATCGCGCTATACAGGGTGATATGGCGATCATCCCTTATCTGGAGAACCATAAAGATAAACATTTCTTTTTTTTTGAAGTTTTGATTTGTTTGATTTTCATTTATACAGAGATTTGCATTTTACTGATATAAGCTTTCTTATTTTACATAGGATATCATATATACTATTACAGGTAATGATAGTGCATTTAATGATGAGTTCTACGAGCCAAAAAATATAGAATTTTATTCTATTTTTTTTTGTCTAATACTCAAATTTTAAAACAAAAAAAGTTAAATGTTAGTTTGTTTCTTGGATAATATTTTTTAATGAAGCACTCTGTATCATATAATTAAATTGATCAATAAACATTGTTTCCAACGAAATATAACAATATGGGTCTACGACGAAAAACTAAAGAAAAATGCCAATAAATCGTAAACGTTGCATTATAGCCCATACTAGTATATATCGTTTAACTTGTTTTTAAACGCACTATCATAATCTGTAATAATATATAGTAGTGTTCTATTTACAAAATAGGAAAGTTCAAGTCAACACAGTACAATGCAAGACCTAACAAATCAAAACAAAAAAAAAACTTTAAAAGAAACAAAGGGGGGCGTCGTATTTTAAACACCCTGTACAAGTTTAACCCTTTAGCAGAGCAGACAGCTTTCTCTCCCGGTTTGGACTGCCAGACTTGCGAGTTGAACAGTCACTTTTTACACCGCATTGGATTTAACCGATTGATGTGATTTTCAGCCGTAATCATTGTAAGGGCAAAATCTATGAGAATTTATACACTTTTTTAAATCACCTTAAAGAAAAAGACCTAACCAGAGCAAACCAAAACGCAATCAATCAAACCTCCCTCACTCAGATATATACTGATCCGTTGAACTTAAAGTGGTTCTGACCCAAACACACCGACAATGTTTCCAGAATATCGTTTTTAATGAATGGATTTACATTATTTTTATTTAGCAAAATTTCTACTAACTTAATTGCTTCTATAGGACGGACACTGGGAAACAGATTCTGCACATTCAACGAGACAAAAAATGCATTTTTAGGAATTTTAATATTATCAACTAATTGAAAAGTTTTAGAGCACTAGGCAACTTCTTTAGGTCTTATGACTTAGACCAAGATGTAATAAATAATTTAGTTTTCAGTAAAATGATGACGCTTATGTCTCTTAATGGCCAGGAGAAGGCAAATTGCTTAGAACTACCGTATTTCTATTTTATTACGATAAACCTCTGTACGTCAAGGAAATGTATTTTATTCTCAGAAGTCTAAAAAAACTGTATATAGGTCTGTAAACTGGTTTGGCAATTATTGTTTTTGCCGGAGACATTTTCCTATAAAGAGAAAAAGTATGAAATGCACATTTCTCTAGTAAGTAATAATAAAAAGGACATTCTTAATAAATGTGAAATAAAATGAGAAGAACGATAGTCATTTCTAATGTTGTAAAGTAAGTCAATACTAGCTTGAAAGATCGACAATGGTTGATTGGAAATTATACATTTTCCTTATATAGTCATATGTTGGGCTAAGTAACTGCAATTTTTAATTACCAAAAGAAAAATGTTGGAGATAGTTAATGCAAATCCATGAAAGGTTATCATTTGAAATCAAGGTTAATCAGGGTTAGCATCCCTGAGCATATTTTAAGTTGAATGAAGACAACATTGTATTGATTGGGATATTCTGCCAAGATTCATTCTACAAAAAGGCTCCAGCTATAAATTTTAAAACGTGATGTTGGATATTAAAGTTAATATTTAATATACGTGGTGTGTTCTCTATATTAAATATTTTAATTTAGAGAAACCAAATTAGCATGTTTACGACGAACATCGAGTAAAAAAAAACATTTCTTTCGAAGAGTGCTAATGATGTTGCTTTATATGCAGGACTCTTTGTAAGTGTAAAAATCGAAAAAAACTATTTTTAACTATTTGCACCAACTTCTGTGCATTTAATAACACATATGCTAAATTAAATTTTCAGATATATAGAGGTTTCTTTGCTAGATTAGAATTAAAGAACTGTCTGCACTGCTGGAGAATAAAGCCTAACATTTTGTTCGCATTATGAATAATACAATCCACTGGAGAGATGTTGATTTCTGATCTAAATAACTCCTAAATACACAATTAATTTGCTTGAGAAGTAAATTATTAAAATTATAATCTTACAAAGATTGTTGAAAATGAGTTAGTGACGAGTGAATCAGATTAAAAATGATAGTTGATTATATTTTCAGATCATCCGAATATAGAGAGAATTTATTACGTAAAATGTTGATTTCCATTAACGACAATCAACTGACTCTCGTTAAAAATGTACGATGCCAAACAGCGTTGCAGGCCTCAGAAATGTTGGAATTTATCTCATCATGTTTGCTAAAATCAGTATACAGGGAGTCAACCCTCAACCTGCACATCTATTGCATTTAATATAAAGTTAGAATCTCGTACAAGATGTTTCTACTATTCGTTTAAAAAGAAAATGTTCTGCTAATGCAGGATGCTCAGTTTAATATCATTAAGTAAGTGTTTATACAAAACATAGTCAAAAATGTACTGAAAATATTTCTCTTGCACATAGGTATAAAATTAAAGATATAATTTGAATCGGATTTACTGAAAATTAGCGTTAAAGGCTAAAGGCATGTACTTTTTATCAATAAATGTGAGAAATAAGTGTAAAGGTATTGCCACTAAAATATAATAATAAATGAAATGAAGAGAAAAAAAAGAAGCGTATATTCTTATTTGGCTGAAATCGATCTACCTCAAGACGTATACATGAATAATTTTCAAGAAAAGCACTATGCGGTTATACACTTTTTGGAAACCGAAAAAAACCTGAATAATGAAGTAGAAAAAACAATTTTACTTTGACAAATTGCTTGGCTCAGCTGTCTTATATTTGAAATGACTGATTATGATCAGTAATATCACCATCACTTTTAACATTATCAATATGAATACTTGTTTCTATAAAAGTTCTTCAAAATAAATCTTTTTTATTACCTTGTGAGTAGCGGGCTACGACATCCAATAACTTTTGGACGTGTAATAATTCGCTAATAAAGACATATTACAGTGAATTTATAAACACAAGTTTATGGTTTTTACTGAAAGTTTTTATCTACTGAGATTTTTCAACACAAGCACAGACTAACTCTTGACCATCGGTGTTTTTCGACGATTTTCTACCAAGTATTCTTGCAAATATAGCTGGGAGTGTAATCTAATGTTCACAGCTTAAGAAACTAATCTCTTTTCTTCTGAGTAATATTAAACTTTGTAGCAAGCAATTCAAAAATCATATCATGTCCAGTGTTTTGATCTTGTGCAGCGAAGATCCCTAAAATTGCATTGGGCCATCAAAGAAGAAACGTCAAAAGAAGTTCCTATTTGACACTGTCTAAACTCAGAAACCATGACTTCTGAAAAACCTCGAACTATTAGTAACAACCAGATAATGATGCCACAGCATCTTAACCTTTTTACTAAAATGCCATGACTTGAAATTCAAGCGTCCAGGACGGCCAATAACGCCTATAAATTTCCGAGCATAGATTTCGAGACGACTGCCCTGTAACTAGTAAACCTTCACTTGAAGTAAGCATGGACGCTTGCACCTGACTACCTTTGTACCTTGAGACAAAATCACAAAGGATTCACAGGCAGTTAACGCAAAAACATATAAAGGAATTTAAAACAATTTGAGACAGATATCATCTAGTCTATCCACTATAAAATACGATAATTTATACTGTACAATTGGAGAAAAAACTAAAAAAAATTTGCAAATAGTGCAAGAGCCATACCAAATAAAGAAATGATATTGCATTTCTGGGACTTCTGTGGAGATCTAATATTCGCACTATCTGTCTAAAATGATACTATTCTCCTGCGTACAGTAGTTTAGAAAACTCCATGCTCCTGCGCTAAAATGTATATAATAAAATAAAAGGTCTATTGGGCTTTAGGGACATGAAAGATGTCAAAAAAAGAAACACATTCCATCTGCAGTCGAACATTACTCAGAATGATCCAAATTGTGACTTGCATTAAAAAATTATACAAATTACGGATTTTTCGCAAATTTTCATATTTTCTATTATCAATTATGAAATTATTGATAAAAGGAAATATTAGATTTATTGCGCATTTGAACTCCACTGTCAATATAAATCGTAGCCTTGCTAAATATCCTGTCTGTTTTACGTGGTATCCAATGTAACGTAATATCCATTATTTATTAGCCTTGTCCCTTCAGTAGTTTGCTAAAACATTTCAAACATTTTAATATTCATAATTTATATAAAATACGAAAACAACAATTCGAGTTTAAATTCTTCAACACATAAAACATACTGATATAGGCCAAAACAAACAAAGGCCCTTTGCATTTAAAAACTGTTTAACATGTTTAGTCTGTGTTTAATAAAATCGAGTGTAATTTCACTAACCTCGTTATTTCCGGAAGGGTGAAACGGAAATAATTCCGAACAAATTGCGCTTCGATTCACATATTTAATTATTAATAAACAAAAAATTAGTTTAAAGGGGCAATTTTTGAGGGACTACAGTGGGTGGGCTCAAAAATGTAACATGAGCAGAACATTACATTATATTTCAAACATGTTACCAAATACTTTGATTTCAAGATTTAGTGACAAAAATAATTAATAATAACGATTTACAAGTATTTTCAATAAATTAGGGAGTTTGTAACAAACGAGAGTTTTTAACAATAAAGTTCCCCGTACAAAAACGCGCTGAGCTCTTTTGGTTTTTTTTAGGAAAAACTTGCTATACGGTTTCAGCTTAGGATCAATATTTGTGCAGAATGTTAGTCATTTATTTTTCCCATTTTTTTTTGGAAATATGAATATTATTAAGGTATAAATAGACGCCAGGAGAAAATGCATCAAAATCAATTTCTTCTTAAATTTGCACTGATTTTCAATACTATACATATTCTGTGTCCTTTTAAGCTCTCTACACATGTCAAACTTCATACTTCAATCTTTTACAGGCCAGCAACTCTTTATAAAAACTTCATCTACTGAAAAAAAATATTTATTAGTTAGTTAAAACCTGGCAGGACATCATATGGTGATCCAAATTCATTCACAGCATTGACATGCAGTGAAAAAAGTTGGAAGTTTTTCTCTCGTTTGGAACATTTTCGACAAAACTGAAATTCTGGAAAATCAATTTTATTTTTCCTGGCTTTACTTAAAAAGATAGGTGAAAATGCATTTTCCTGCCTCTTACATAATACATATACCACTAGGGTGATGCCCACTCACGTCAATTTAACCATTGAATGTTCTAGATAAATATAGCTAGATTCGAAAAGTGTCTTTATCCTCAGAAGCCTCTCTTCGACAGCCAAAGATACCTTGAAAAGCGACGCACGTTGCGTTACTTGAAGCTTCCAACACTAATGCCACATCAATTTAGAAGTCAATTTATTTATTTCTTTGAAAAAGAGGTGTTCACTTCAATAAAATTGTTGTTCACAATTTATTTCATTATGTAATACAGTCCAAACTATATCTCAGTTATTTTAACAACATCCACTTACTAGGAACCTTTTTTCTTCGGCCGTTAATAAGACGATGAAAAGTCGACGAATTTTTCAAGGTTATCTGCCAGATCTTGTATCTGGCTGAACATCTAACTCGTTCGATAGACTAATGGGGTTTCTGCCCGTTATCCAGATCCACCTATCACATTACAGATTTGTGCAGTGCAGCAGCAGAAACGAAAATTTCAATTCACTCCGTTATCATCTTAATTTTTATTTGAATATGAAACTAATATAAAATAAATTGTAGTTTTAATTAAGTTGTTAAATATTTGCGAGCTTTTAAAAATCTCGATCAGCTATTTTAAAATGAAATAATTTATTTTGCGCTAAAAGAAAACTATTTAAAAAATAAAATGCTACGTCATTCCATGCTTGTCTTATATAAATGCACTTTTTTACGTCAACCCAAAAAAAGACCTGACCAGGGTTAACCAAAACGCAGTTCGATTTTTAAAACACAACCACAACAAAATTATAGATTTTGTCAAAAAGAACTAAAAGTAATCGCCCACCGAGGATAGTACACAGGGCCTTTGCAATGCTAATCCAGTACCCTATCAAAAAATCAATGAAAGTCATGGAATCAACATGGAAAGAGTCGCTAATCGGCAATTTAGCTTTAGTACTTGTTTTTAATATTCCAAGGCACTCTAATAATTTTCCTAAAAATAAAATGTATTGTTTGAATTTTGAATTGCTTTTAATAAGGTTCGGCTTTATTTAAAATATCTCTAATATGCTTAAATTTACCGACATATACTAAGATTAAATTTTGTTGTGTAAAAATAATCAAAAAACTCTTATTGAATAGTGGTGGACAAAATGTATAATCTTGCTCATTTCTAAGCAACTGGTCAGTGATACTAAGGAAACTCTTGTCATTAAAAAATATATTTCTATTCATGTTCTTTCATTTCGATCTAATTATCCGGTGTGAATATACAGGAAAAAAACAAATAAAAACAATTCTTTAACACCCTGTATGTTAAAAATTAAACCATTTTGGACCTAGGTCTATACAATTTCTTTTCTTTTTTTTATACCAAGGGATGTCCTATTAAGCGTTGGCCCATGTTGTTTAAAACACTCTATATAATCTAGAATAGACAATAAATTATCTATATCTGCATACCTACTTCAAGATAATAAGTATGTTAATTATATCTGAGTCCCCATTCAGGCGGATGATTTTTTTGTAGTTTTTTTTTAACAAAACTTATAGTTAATAAAAATAGGCTAGGACCGCGTGCCAACAAAATTCCAAGTCTATATTAAAACATGGATAAGGGATCTCCTATTAAGCGTTGGCCCATGTTTTTTGAAACACTCTATATAACCTTATAACAGAGTAATAGACAATAAATTACCTATCACACATAGTGAGATTGTAAGGTCAGTTTAAAACGGTAGACCCCTGGGTAGACCATTCAATGATCAATTGAATTAAATTTAACTCATAAAGATTTAAAAGGGATTTAGAAAATAGGTATTTCAAATTTCTAAACATATAATACCAAGAAAATATAAAAAAGGTCACATTAACTAACATTAACAATTAAATTTTGTTTTACTAATTTCTCAGAAACACTTTAATACGTTGCAATGAATTTTGATATGCGTTAGTATACCTTTATAAGGGCCTTCGAGAAAAATTCTGTATATTGAAAGATTTGTTTAGTTCTAATATATATTTATGAAATTGGAATTAGTTTTTTTGAAACTCCAATTATGAATAATTCTCTAACATAATGCCTAATAATATGACGTGTTGTTCTAATCTAATTTGAAGGTCATCATGTCATTAAGTTAGCCAGCATGCACTGTTGCCAAAGTGCATTTTGTTATTTTCTTTGATGCTTGAGTAATTTTTTTCCCATATATGGCTTGGTACAAGTTGTAGAGTGGAAAATAATTACGTGGATTGGTACCGGGTTAGCATCAGGGTAGGAGCGGAGCGCGATGGCACCATCATTGAAGCCAAAATATTTAGAGTCAGCTTTACATTAGGTAGGCAACCAGGTTTCCACATTTTGTGGAAAGGGAAATTGAGCATTTATTTGGTTTTATTTTCGTTAGTAAATTGATTCCGCTAGATGGATCCGTAGCAACAGGTTAGGTTCGCATCAGGTTTATTAATAAAGCTGTCGTTGCCCCCCCCCCTCTACAACTCACAACACAATTGTTCAATATGCCTCGTGTTGGTTCCTCGTTTATTTCCGGGAAGAATAAACAAGTTTTGTTGAACGTTCAGAGTAGGCTTCCTGGCTCTGGGGTGGGATTCTCGGCATTGGATGAAGCGCAGTTTTCTTCGTTTTTTTTAACAAAACTTATAGTTAATAAAAATGCGAATTAGGTTAAGTTAGGTTAATTATATGAACATTTGAAGGGTAATTAAATTAAAATTTGAAGGAGACATAAATCAACTTATTTTAAAATTCTCGTGGCTGCTACGCATTAAGAGTGATTAGCAATGAAACTGACGAGAACACTACCCAAAATGCTTAATTTTCATTAATTGAATCCCATTTAAGATACGGCATTTGCGTTTGGGGTGTTTGTTCAAAACCTCTCTTTAATAATATGTTCATTTTGCAAAAGAAGGCTGTAAAGTATTTGTGTAAGGCAAAAATACGAGATCCATGCAGACCACTATTTTTAAAACAAAAAATTTTAACTTTACCGTATCTTTTTATATTGGAGTCAATTTGGCTAATGCAAAGAAAATTTAAAACATTGTGAACGGCCTTTCAACCCACAATACGCATCTGACTTCAGTATTACTTTGTCAATTCCAAGTACCAGTCAATGTCAGGGCTCGGTGATTTACACCAGCAAAAAATTGTTTAATCATTTACCTTTCGAACTTAAAAAGTTAAGTAATGAAGACCAATTTAGAAAGAAACTGACAATTCTTTTAATGGTGAGACTATTCTATGACTTGAATTGAATGAATTTGTGCAAAAGAGCTTTAATTAGGTTATTTTTGTTTTGTTACTACTAAAACTTGTTTACATAATACTTTATTTTCGTTGCTTGACTCTATTGGTTTTTTTGCTATGTTTGGACTTTCTTTAAATAAATTAGGTTTTGGTCTTAGCTTATTTTATACCTCTTAACTTTTTACTTTTTTGTATTAAAGCTAATCAGTGCAAATTGTATGTCCTATTGGAAAGGATATTTTAGTACGAGATTTATGTAACTATATTTTTGTTCTTGTCTTAATGTGACTAGCTTAGCATCTTTAATTTGCGATTTTTATTATTAGTTTTTTTGTTTGATTTCATTATTATCCAACTAGAATAGAACTAAGAATATCTATGAACTGTGTATATTCAAAATAATACTAGATATATTTAAGCTTTGTCAATGGGAATGTATCTTTTCTTAAGACAATAAAGCATATTTTGAGTTTGAGTTTGAGTATGAGAAAGAAAGCGCGCGGTAGCACGCCACCAAAATTCCGAATCTATATTAAAACAAAAATATAGCACCAAAAAGCAAGGCAAGTACCAACTTTGTTTTTTTAAATATAGTATACTAAATTTTTTAATGTTTTTTTGTATACTATACCTTGTACCAGAAAATAACGGTCTTCGAAATATGGAAGGTTTTAGAATTACGAAATATTACGATTTTTCGGATATAATTTCGAATGTCATGACATTGATGTTTAAAGTTTGGTTTACTGCTTAACTCATTTTTTTTTGCTAAATATTCCACAAAATGCCTAGGAAATGAAACATTTTACATAAGTTTTAAATTCTGTTGACTAAATTTGTAGACAAATTGGTACTAATTCAAACTTATAATCAACCATAAACAAGAAAATAAATAAAACCTATAATTTCTAGCCTAAATGAAATGTTTTGCATGTTCCCCATCCCATTAACCTCGTCACATTTATCGTGATTTCTTTTTTGGCGTTCCAGCGAATTTATAATTGCTTCGTAATCATTTTCGTTTATATGTCTTGTTTATTTAACATTTTTTCTCGGCATTTCTTCAATATTTTTGTTTCTTTTTCCAAATGTTCCAGATATCGTAATCCATTTGACACGGATAAAAACCGAACCTTATGCCCCAAAATGCCGCACCAAACTTATATTGACGGTCGTTCTTGAAAAGTAATTGGCTTGACAGCTTGTGGATTTTCATCGGACCAAATATGGCAGTTTTTCCGATTATAAATATCGGCAGTGGTAAATATCGCCTCTTCTGTAAATTAAATTTTATTAAAATAATCTGATTTCTGATTAAGACTACATATAGTCTGTTAACTTCTCCAAAATTTAAAATATAATTATAAAAAAATACTACAATTCCTAGTCTTATACAATTTAAAATTTTATAATTATCACTTGCATTAAATCTATAAAGACTAGGATCAAAACAAAAAAGGAAAGAAAAAACTTTTTTATAAATTTGCGTCGAAAAGGTTCTGATTGCTTCTTATGTTGATAATGCTTTTATTGCTTAATTGGACCTGCTAAACCATAAATTAATTTTAATTTTTTTAACTACTTGGCTGAACTAAATATATAGTCAATACATACTTAAAAATTACTTACAAGATGGTAGAGTCAATAATTTTTAAATTTTAACATTTCTACTTTACAACAGCGAAAGTATATCTAGACAAAATTTTATTCTTTTGATTGTCATTTTAATGTTATAATTCTAATTGGACCTATTCTTTATAATTTTTGTAGTTGCTCCTGATGAAGCTAATAAACATTGGCGAAATATTGAGCACTTAAGATAAAAAGAGTTTCTTCTTTTTTTTTCCCACGGACCGCTAGACCCGAAATAAAACCTCTTTGTAATTTCTGTACGGTCGAAAATACTTAACATATATAAATATATATATATATATATATATATATATATATATATATATATATAAATATATATATAAATATATATAAATATATATATATATAAATATAAATATATATATATATATATATATATATATATATATATAAATATATATATAAATATATATAAATATATATATAAATATATATATATATATATATATATATATATATATATATATATATATATATATATATATATATATATATATATATATATATATATATTAAAAGTATCTGGAGAAGCAATGAAAATATTACTTTTAAAATTTGTCTCTGGCCATAGATGCACATAAGCTCTCTTTTTAAAATGTTTAAAATTATGCCGTGTTGCCTCTCCTACCTTAGATCTGTTTTCTAAATTGAATGCTCTATATAGTATTGCATTTTTATATTTCCCTGGGCATTTTAAACACTTATCGTGTTATATTTCCTACAACTAAATTCACCTGTTTTCCAGAAAACGGCGCTTGAGGCGCTGACATTTTTGACCCTTTGAAGCCCTGTAACTCCCAAAAAATTTAACCATCAACGAAATGGAGTTTATTTTCCTATCTTAATTTTTCTATCTATTTCCCCCACTCCAATTTCTGGTTGAACAGGCAGTGTCAAAACTTGACATTTCCTCTCAGAGTAGACATTGGTGTCAGGAGATAGATAGTTAAAAACCAAGATAGAAAAGTGAAATCTATTTCCTTACAAGTTAACTCGTTATACAGCTTCAAAGAGTCAAAAATGTGAATTTTCAACCACCATTTTCTTAAAAAAAGTTCAATTTAAGTATAGGAAACAACAAAAATACGTGTTTAGAATGTTTAGGACAATACAAAAACGCAATAATATATAGGGCATTCCATTTAGAAAACGTATATTGCCACCGGTCTAAGGTAGAAACGGCAACACAGCACAATTTAAAATATTTTAAAAAGAGAGTCTATATTCATCTTGGGCCGGAGCCAAATTTTCAAAGTAATCTATTTATTGGTTCTCCAGATACTAAGGAATTAGAGAAATTATTTGTTATCTATTTTTCACATTGGATAAAGGAAGCTTAGAAATGTCTTGAGAAAACCTATATTTAATTTTCATGCAACTTACCCAGCTCATTCCTCTGAGGAATCCAAGGCAAGTGTACGAGAAAATATAGAATCTGCTTTGACTGTGTGATTAAATTTAATTTAAAATTTTCCTTTGCTTAATACGAAGGCGTAGAAAGGCCACAATTTTTTCATTTTTATTTTTGTACTACCAAATTTCGACTTCTAACTCAAAATTCCGACTTCTATCTTGGAATTCTGACTTGTAACTCGGAATTCTGACTTGTAACTCGGAATTCCGACTTCTATCTCAGAATTCCGATTTCAAACTTGGAATTCCGACTTCTATCTCAGAATTCCTGCTTCTAACTCGGAATTCGGACTTGTGCAAAAATGGACATTCCAATAGAGGTATGTATAGTTTTACTTTTTTTTATTATTAAAAGGTGCGAACATAGTTATGCCATTTCCTTTTTTGATTGTTAAAAGAAAAGGTTTATTTTCACAGCTCATTTCAAAACGTCGATCACCTGGAAACAGTCATCAGGCAATGAGTACCAGAAATTACGCGAGCTATGGTAAGAGCGGCAATAGCAGAGTTCAGTAGAAGAACCATAATTCGTATGGAACGGGATGGCGCTCACTTAAAAGCATAATTTGTTCATTGTTCATTCTTAGTTGTTTTTTATACGATATTGTTAACTAAAACTTTTTGTATATAAATTTCTTTATGAAATTTCGTATTTTATCACACATCGGAATACTCAGAATAATTCTCTTATGACATCTTGCTCTAAAACTAAACATATGGGTAGTTTTCTGTATAGGCAATTTTAGATTTTCTAATTTTGTTGCAACCCTGTACAATATTTTTTAAGTTTTCAAGAATGAACAATGAACAAATTTTACTTTTAAGTGAGCGCCATCCCGTTCCATACGAATTATGGTTCTTCTACTGGACTCTGCTATTGCCGCTATTACCATAGTAAGTAATTAATATTTTTCTGGCAAAGAAAGAATCACCTACAGCTTCCCATTGGAACCATGCACTGAACAGGAAACGAACTTCGAAATGTCTGTATGAATATATTTAGGTTTGTAAGGATAGAATTTATTTGCTCGTAAAATCGTACTGACTGTTGACTTTGTCACGTTACTCGGAAGTAATTTTGATATTTTCTTCACCGACACTTTAGGATTCTCAACGACTGCTTGCAAAACTTGCATTCGTTTTTCTTCGGTAGTAGATCAGGCTTGATGTTTTCCAACCAGTGAATTCAAACTTGGTCATGACATTTGCAACAGTAACATAGCTTATTTGTTTATCTGGATGTCTATTATTAAAAATTTCAGACGCTTCACGGCACTGAAAATATTCCAAAATTATAGACTAATATAATTTAAATAACGTTGAGTATTTATTTTCCTCGTGAGAGGTATTAGCATCTCATGGTCATTTGAATCTCCCTCAAATTATAGTATGTGATCAAAATTAATCTACTATACCGCAAACTTGATTGACAAATTATTTCGAAATTAATAGACTTGCAGCCGGTTGCACAAAACTTAATTGTTCTTCAGAATATTTAACCGAGCTTTCGAATGTGACAAGTTGCTTATAGACATCTAGGAACTTGATGTCAAATTTGACATTTAGCTAAACATTCTAAACTTCAATTGAGCTCTCTGCAACCGGCCGTATAACTATGTTCGCACCTTTTAACAATAAAAAAAAAAGTAAAACTATACATACCTCTATTGGAATGTCCATGCACAAGCCCGAATTGCGAGTTAGAAGTCGGAATTCCGAGATAGAAATCGGAATTCCGAGTTAGAAGTCGTCGGAATTCCGAGATAGAAGTCGAAATTCCGAGATAAAAGTCGGAATTCCGAGTTAGAAGTCGGAGTTCCGAGATAGATGTCGGAATTCCGAGTTACAAGTCAGAATTCCGAGATAGAAGTCGGAATTCTGAGTTAGAAGTCGGAATTCCGAGATAGAAGTCGGAATTCCGAGTTAGAAGTCGGAATTCCGAGATAGAAGTCGAAATTCCGAGTTACAAGTCGGAATTCCGAGATAGAAGTCGGAATTCCGAGTTAGAAGTCGGAATTTGTTACAAAAATAAAAATAAAAAAATTGTGGCCTTTGTGCGTTTTCGTATTAAGCAAAGGAAAATTTTAAAATGAATTTAATCACCCAGTCAAAGCAGATTCTATATTTTTTCATACACTTGCCTTAGCTTACTCAGAGGAGAGAGCCGGGTAAGTTGCATGAAAATTAAATATAGATTTTCGCAACAAATTTCAAACAAGCTTCCTTTATCCAATGTGAAAAATAGATAACAAATAATTTATCTAAGCCCTTAGTACCTGGAGAACCAATGAATAGATTACTTTAAAGATTTGACTCCCGCCATAGATGAATATAGACTCTCTTTTTAAAATATTTTAAATTGTGCTATGTTGCCGTTTCTACCTTAAACCGATGGCAATATACTACTCCTGACCCCAATGTCTACTCTGACAGGAAATGTCAAATTTTGACACTTCCTGTTCAACCAGAAATTGGAGTGGGAGAAATAGATAGAAAAACTAAGATAGGAAAATAAACTCCATTTCGTTGCTGGTTAAATTGTTTGGGAGTTAAAGGGCTTCAAAGGATCAAAAATGTCAGCACGTCAGGCGCCGTTTTCTAGAAAAAAGAAAATGAATATCCCTGCATATATATATATATATATATATATATATATATATATATATATATATATATATATATGTATATAAACTGCTGTGCATAATAACTGCAATTCTAAAATTTTTGTGTAAAATTCAAATTGCTGTAACTTTTCAGGGATGAGAGATATTGGGCTACGGTTTTCAGCGTATTATGGAGATATGTTTTGAAAAAAAGCCCAGGATTATATATTTTTTCAAAGTGCGTTTCATTTTATTATACAGGGTGTGAGATGACACCGTCTTATTTTTTTAAATGTTTGCAGCAACTCTTAAGTTTTCTTTTTTCGACCAAAATGATCTTTGGCAAGATGCAAAAAAACAATTT
Source organism: Kuschelorhynchus macadamiae (assembly GCA_030620095.1). Lineage (NCBI taxonomy): Eukaryota > Metazoa > Arthropoda > Insecta > Coleoptera > Curculionidae > Kuschelorhynchus > Kuschelorhynchus macadamiae. The sequence goes on from JAUTXW010001576.1 coordinate 37,243, forward strand.
GTAGCGATTTGTCGTATCTTCACTTGTTTTCAATATACAGGGTTTTTTCGAAAAAAACGACATCGTTACATTATTAACACTTCAACACGACACCCTGTACATTAGTCGGACATTGGTCACTTGATTTATTATGGGTATTTATGCCTGTAATCATATTCATAGGAGCAATGTATACATGGTGTAACATAAGTAAAAGAGAAATAACAAAATTGGAAATTAATATTTTGGTTGAATTTCGTACACTCCCTCCTTGAATCTCTTGTCAAATCTAAAATAATGAAAGCTCGCCAGTTTTGTGAGAATTTTTGAAAATAATTAATCCTTTTGTCGAAACGGTTTTTTAGGTTTTGTCTTAAATGCATTTATTATTGAATATACAGGGCGTTATTTAATAACTAATTAAGAAACGGCTACATTCTGATATTCCAGTAAATTTTTCACAATTTTTGGTTTGTTCAGCCAAAAACTAAAAAGATATGATACATGTTATGTTTCGATATTGATATACTGAGTGTTTTATATTAAGAAACCATACATTTCAATTTTCTGCCAAGCTATTGCCGTGCTATAAAATGGAATAATTAAAATAGCCCACTAATCACCGAATTAAGTCGAAGCCAATTTGGCATAATAAGACAATTTTAAATGCATTGGCACTATTGCCAGATTTATACACTTTTTTTTTTGAAAATAATAAGTAGACCTTTCACTTTTTTGATACCTACTCCAAATACCCTTTGTATTTTATGAAATAAAACAAGCTTATTTAAACATCTTATAAATATTTTTAATTAATACGTTGCGTACTAAGGGTGCAAAAAAAACAAAAGAATAAAAAAAAATTCCACACTTTGCTATCAAATATTCAAGCTCTAGACATTGCAAAAGAACCCTACTAAATTACTAAATTATATAAAATTTTATTTATTTTAAAGAAGTTTCCTTCAAGAAGAAATGTAAAATAAAATATTTAGTTAGTATCTTGTGGGTCCCCCCCTTTTATTGATAATCTCCTGACACCTTCGAGGCATTGATAAAATAAGATTATTTATAAAATACTGTGGAATGTTTTCCCACTCTTCCCTAATTGCAACTTCAAGCTGGTCTAACGTTTGCGGTGGATTTGCTCTTCCGCGTAATTTAAATTTTAAATGACTCCAAACATGCTCAATTGGATTGAGGTCTGGAGACTTTGCCGGCAAATACAATGTATTAATTTGGAAGGCTTCCAAAGTCTCTATAACGGTTCTAGCTCGGTGGGGCCTTGCATTGTCATCAGCTAAGATAAAATCGTTTCCAAAATTATTTGCAAATGGTAGAATGATATTTATTAGACATTCATTCCTATAAATTTCGGCGTTGACAGTCCCACGAGTGATAAATAATTCTGTTTTGCCATTTCTCATAATACCCCCGAATATGGTTAAACCTCCGCCACCAAAGGCCTCTTCAGCAGTCATATTTCCTTCGTTATACCTTGTATTCCTTTGGCGCCACACCGTTATTCGTCCATCCGAATGATATAAAGTTACTCTGGATTCATCAGTAAATAGACAATTAGACCAGTTATCCAAATTCCAATTAATATGTTCCGTGCACCATTCGAGTCGGGAAGCTCGATGCTGTGGTAAAAGTCGCACACATCTGGCTCGTTTTCGATTCCTGAAAGCAACAAACACGGTTGACAAAAGTAAGTTGTCTTAATAAGTCATTACTAGTAGTAAGCTGATTATAAAATAATAAAATTATGAAGCACTTGGGAGATATACGTATAAATACGATTTTTCCCGATTTTGTTTTTATTTTTTCCTTTATAATAAGTAGTATTAAAAATTACATATTTATTGTCACTTCTTCCCCTTTACAGAACCTCCGAAATCGTTTAAAATTTTATCAATTTTTAGACTGCATATTAATTAGCACCAAATTACGGAATTTTCCCTTAATTTAACAAATTTTGTATCTACGGTTTTTGAGATCCTACCTCTGCATACACTCGAGTTTGTAATACCCTGTATAAAACCATCCATTTAAATCTCAAATAATTCATTTAAGTAAATTTTAATATCTAAATAAGTATTTATTTATTTACCTAAGCCCGTTTTTGTTGAGTTTTCTTCTCACCGTGGAATTGTTTACGAGAACACCTGTTTCTGCTCGTAAATTTGAATTAAACCAAGAAGAACTACGTAAGGGGTGAATTCTAGCTTGTCGAATCAAGTTACGTTCCATTGGGAGAGTAATTTTCGGAGGCCTACCACCACTTGTTCGGTATCTGTGAGACCCAGTTTCATTCATCCTTTGTTGTAAACGGGTTATCACACTAGGGTGTACATTGTATAGTCTTGCAACCTCAATCTTTTGCATTCCTTCATAAATAAGCCTCAAGCAATTTTCTCTTTCGATCTCGGAAAGTCTTCGCATTTTTCACATTTGTATTTAGTCTGACAGATTACCAACGATAAACATTCAGTTGACATGGCTATTCAATTATGTCATTTATTTTTTCATAGCCGCCTTGCAGGAAACTTCTCTAAATAAAAGAAGTTATTTATCACGGTTTTTTGCAATGTATACAACTTAAAATTTTGACAATAACGTGTTCCTAATAAGGGCGGATCTAGGATGATGTTAAGGGGGGGGGGCGAAAATAAATAAAAATATGAAAAAACGTGAGGTTGCAAGACTATTCAATGTACACCCTAGTGTGATAACCCGTTTACAACAAAGGATGAATGAAACTGGGACTCACAGATACCGAACAAATGGTGGTAGGCCTCCGAAGATTACTCTACAAATGGAACGTAACCTGATAGAACACACCCCTTACGGAGTTCTTCTTGGTTTAATTCAAATTTACGAGCACAAACAGATGTTCTCGTAAACAATTCCACGGTGAAAAGAAATCTCAACAAAAACGGGCTTAGGTAAATAAATAAATACTTATTTAGATATTAAAATTTACTAAAATGAATTACTTACTTGAGATTTAAATGCCGCTGTAGGATATATACAGGGTATTACAAACTCGAGTGTATGCATAGGTAGGGATCTCGGAAACAGTAAAGATATAAAATTGGTTAAATTAGGGGAAAGTTCCGTAATTTGATGCTAATTAATGTGCAGTATACAAATTGATGAAATTTTAAACGATTTCGGAGATACCGCAAAGGAGAAAAGTGACAATAAATATGTATTTTTTTTATTACTACCTAAATAATTATAAATAAAGGAAAAAATAAAAACCAAATCGGGAAAAATGGTATTATACGAATATCTCCCAAGTGTTCCTTAATTTTAAATAGCTTACTACTAGTAATGACTTAAAGACAACTAACATTTGTAAACCGAGTAGGTATGTTGCTTTCAAGAATCAAAAACGAGCCAGATGTGTGCGACTTTTACCACAGCACCGAGCTTCCCGACTCAAGTGGTGGACAGAACATATTAATTGGAATTTGGACAACTGGTCTAATTGTCTATTCACTAATGAATCCAAAGTTACTTTATACCATTCGGATGGACGAATAACGGTATGGCAGCAAAGGAATACAAGGTATAACGAAGAAAATATGGCAGCTGAAGAGGCCTTTGGTGGCGGAGGTTTAACCATATTTGGGGGTATGATGAGAAACGGCAAGACAGAGTTATTTATCACTCGTGGGACTGTCAACGTCGAAATTTATAGAAATGAATGTTTAATAAATATCATTCTACCATTTGCAAATAATTTTGGAATCGATTTTATCTTAGCTGATGACAATGCAAGGCCCCACCGAGCTAGAACCGTTATAGAGACTTATTTATAATGTGTTTAAATAAGCTTGTTTTATTTCATAAAATACAAAGGGTATTTGAAGTAGGTATTAAAAAAAGTGAAAGGTCTACTTATTATTTTCAAAAAAAAAAAGTGTATAAATCTGGCAATAGTGCCAATGCATTTAAAATTGTCTTATTATGCCAAATTGGCTTCGACTTAATTCGGTGATTAGTGGGCTATTTTAATTATTCCATTTTATAGCACGGCAATAGCTTGGCAGAAAATTGAAATGTATGGTTTCTTAATATAAAACACTCAGTATATCAATATCGAAACATAACATGTATCATATCTTTTTAGTTTTTGGCTGAACAAACCAAAAATTGTGAAAAATTTACTGGAATATCAGAATGTAGCCGTTTCTTAATTAGTTATTAAATAACGCCCTGTATATTCAATAATAAATGCATTTAAGACAAAACCTAAAAAACCGTTTCGACAAAAGGATTAATTATTTTCAAAAATTCTCACAAAACTGGCGAGCTTTCATTATTTTAGATTTGACAAGAGATTCAAGGAGGGAGTGTACGAAATTCAACCAAAATATTAATTTCCAATTTTGTTATTTCTCTTTTACTTATGTTACACCATGTATACATTGCTCCTATGAATATGATTACAGGCATAAATACCCATAATAAATCAAGTGACCAATGTCCGACTAATGTACAGGGTGTCGTGTTGAAGTGTTAATAATGTAACGATGTCGTTTTTTTCGAAAAAACCCTGTATATTGAAAACAAGTGAAGATACGACAAATCGCTAGAAATTGTTTTTTTGCATCTTGCCAAAGATCATTTTGGTCGAAAAAAGAAAACTTAAGAGTTGCTGTAACAAGTTCTCGCTCTTAACAAACATTTAAAAAAATAAGACGGTGTCATCTCACACCCTGTATAATAAAATGAAACGCACTTTGAAAAAATACATAATACTGGGCTTTTTTTCAAAACATATCTCCATAATACGCTGAAAACCGTAGCCCAATATCTCTCATCTCTGAAAAGCTACAACAATTTGAATTTTACCCAAAAATTTTAGAATTGCAGTTATTATGCACAGCAGTTTATATATATATAATATATGTAGGGATATTCATGCTCAGTGGCCTATTAGAAGTATCTGGAGAAGCAATGAAAAGATTACTTTTAAAATTTATCTCTGGCTAAAGATGCACATAAACTATCTTTTTAAAATGTTTTAAATTATGCCGTGTTGCCTCTCCTACCTTAGATCTGTTTTCTAAATTGAATGCCCTATATAGTATTGCATTTTTGTATTGCCCTGAACATTTTAAACACTTTTCGTGTTATATTTCCTATACCCAAATTCAACTGTTTTCTAGAAAACGGCGCCTGACGTGCTGACATTTTTGATTCTATCTCGGAATTCTGACTTGTAACTCGGAATTTCGACTTCTATCTCAGAATTCTGATTTGTAACTCGGAATTCCGAGTTCTATCTCGGAATTCCCACTTCTAACTCAGAATTCCGACTTCTATCTCGGAATTCTGACTTGTAACTCGGAATTCCGACATCTATCTCGGAACTCCGACTTCTAACTCGGAATTCCGACTTTTATCTCGGAATTTCGACTTCTATCTCGGAATTCCGACGACTTCTAACTCGGAATTCCGATTTCTATCTCGGAATTCCGACTTCTAACTCGCAATTCGGGCTTGTGCATGGACATTCAAAAAGAGGTATGTATAGTTTTACTTTTTTTTTTATTGTTAAAAGGTGCGAACATAGTTATACGGCCGGTTGCAGAGAGCTCAAATGAAGTTTAGAATGTTTAGCTAAATGTCAAATTTGACATCAAGTTCCTAGATGTCTATAAGCAACTTGTCACATTCGAAAGCTCGGTTAAATATTCTGAAGAACAATTAAGTTTTGTGCAACCGGCTGCAAGTCTATTAATTTCGAAATAATTTGTCAATCAAGTTTGCGGTATAGTAGACTAATTTTGATCACATACTATAATTTGAGGGAGATTCAAATGACCATGAGATGCTAATACCTCTCACGAGGAAAATAAATACTCAACGTTATTTAAATTATATTAGTCTATAATTTTGGAATATTTTCAGTGCCGTGAAGCGTCTGAAATTTTTAATAATAGACATCCAGATAAACAAATAAGCTATGTTACTGTTGCAAATGTCATGACCAAGTTTGAAATCACTGGTTGAAAAACATCAAGCCTGATCTACTACCGAAGAAAAACGAATGCAAGTTTTGCAAGCAGTCGTTGAGAATCCTAAAGTGTCGGTGAAGAAAATATCAAAATTACTTCCGAGTAACGTGACAAAGTCAACAGTCAGTACGATTTTACGAGCAAATAAATTCTATCCTTACAAACCTAAATATATTCATACAGACATTTCGAAGTTCGTTTTCTGTTCAGTGCATGGTTCCAATGGGAAGCTGTAGGTGATTCTTTCTTTGCCAGAAAAATATTAATTACTTACTATGGTAAGAGCGGCAATAGCAGAGTCCAGTAGAAGAACCATAATTCGTATGGAACGGGATGGCGCTCACTTAAAAGTAAAATTTGTTCATTGTTCATTCTTGAAAACTTAAAAAATATTGTACAGGGTTGCAACAAAATTAGAAAATCTAAAATTGCCTATACAGAAAACTACCCATATGTTTAGTTTTAGAGCAAGATGTCATAAGAGAATTATTCTGAGTATTCCGATGTGTGATAAAATACGAAATTTCATAAAGAAATTTATATACAAAAAGTTTTAGTTAACAATATCGTATAAAAAACAACTAAGAATGAACAATGAACAAATTATGCTTTTAAGTGAGCGCCATCCCGTTCCATACGAATTATGGTTCTTCTACTGAACTCTGCTATTGCCGCTCTTACCATAGCTCGCGTAATTTCTGGTACTCATTGCCTGATGACTGTTTCCAGGTGATCGACGTTTTGAAATGAGCTGTAAAAATAAACCTTTTCTTTTAACAATCAAAAAAGGAAATGGTATAACTATGTTCGCACCTTTTAATAATAAAAAAAAGTAAAACTATACATACCTCTATTGGAATCTATTGAAATCTAATTGGACCTATTCTTTATAATTTTTGTAGTTGCTCCTGATGAAGCTAATAAACATTGGCGAAATATTGAGCACTTAAGATAAAAAGAGTTTCTTTTTTTTCCCACGGACCGCTAGACCCGAAATAAAACCTCTTTGTATTTATATATATATGAATCAATAAATAGAAGAAAGTATAATTTTAAGAAAATGGTGAATTTAGAAAGAGCGCCAAGTAGTTAAAAAAATTAAAATTAATTTATTGTTTAGCAGGTCTAATTAACCAATAAAAGCAGTGTCAACATAAAAAGCAATCAGAACTTTTTCGATGCAAATTTATAAAAAAGTTCTTTCTTTCCTTTTTTGTTTTGATCTTAATCTTTATACATTTAATGCAAGTGATAATTATAACATTTTAAATTGTATAAGACTAGGAATTATAGTATTTTTTTAAAAATTATATTTTAAATTTTGGAGAAGTTAACAGACTATATGTAGTCTTAATCAAAAACAAGATTATTTCAATAAAATTTTATTTACCGAAGAGGCGATATTTACCACTGCCGATATTTATAATCGGAAAAACTGCCATATTTGGTCCGATGAAAATTCACAAGCTATCGAGCCAATTGCTTTTTAAGGACGATCCGAGTTAGAAGTCGGAATTCCGAGTTACAAGTCAGAATTCCAAGACAGAAGTCGGAATTCAGAGTTAGAAGTCGGAATTTGGTACAAAAATAAAAATAAAAAAATTGTGGCCTTTCTACGCCTTCGTATTAAGCAAAGGAAAATTTTAAACTAAATTTAATCACCCAGTCAAAGCAGATTTTATATTTTCTTGTACACTTGCCTTGGATTCCTCAGAAGATTTTCATACACTTGCCTTAGCTTTCTCAGAGGAGAGAGCTGGGTAAGTTGCATGAAAATTAAATATAGGTTTTCTCAAGAAATTTCTAAGCTTCCTTTATCCAATGTGAAAAATAGATAACAAATAATTTCTCTAATTCCTTAGTATCTGGAGAACCAATAAGTAGATTATTTTGAAAATTTGGCTCCGGCCCTAAACCAATATAGACTCTCTTTTTAAAATATTTTAAATTGTGCTATGTTGCCATTTCTACCTTAGACCGGTGGCAATATACGTTTTCTAAATGGAATGCCCTATATATTATTGCGTTTTTGTATTGCCCTAAATATTCTAAACACGTATTTTTGTTGTTTCCTATACTTAAATTGAACTTTTTTTGAGAAAATGGTGGTTGAAAATTCATATATTTGACTCTTTGAAGCTGTAAAAAGAGTTAACTTGTAAGGAAATAGATTTCACTTTTCTATCTTGGTTTTTAACTATCTATCTCCTGACTCCAATGTCTACTCTGACAGGAAATGTCAAGTTTGGACACTCCCTCTTCAAGCAGAAATTGGAGTGGGGGAAATAGAAAGCAAAACTAAGATAGGAAAATAAACTCCATTTCTTTGCTGGTTAAATTGTTTGAGAGGTACAGGTCTTCAAAGGGTCAAAAATGTTAGCGCGTCAAGCGCCGTTTTCTGGAAAACAGGTGAATTTAGATATAGGAAATATAAACGAAAAGTGTTTAAAATGCTCAGGGAAATATAAAAATGCAATATTATATAGAGCATTCAATTTAGAAAACAGATCTAAGGTAGGAGAGGCAACACGGCATAATTTAAAACATTTTAAAAAGAGAGTTTATGTGCATCTATGGCCAGAGACCAATTGAGGCCCGTTTTATCAAAAGTCGCTTTGTCCAAATTTCAAATTTTACAGGAAACGCTATTTTTAAATTAAGTAAGCCATGCAAGATTTTATAAAAAGTTTCTTTTTAAAATCGTTAGTGTATATACTGTTGAATAATTCCACCTTGTCATATTTATAATACTGCCCCAATGAAAAAAAAAATTAAAAAAAAAACAACCAAATATTTTAAAACTCGCTTTATCCAGCTTTATTGTAACTCAAAAATTAACATTTATTGCTTAATTATTCAAAAGTAAAAATATGATAAAGTTTTATTGTGCTTCATGATTCTCGTCTTCATTATCCTCTTCATTCTCGCTCTCCAGCATCTGGTCATCCCTGTTGGGGTTTTCATAAGCAGCCCCGAAAAGTTCCTGGTAAAAAACGTCATCTGCACGTTCAACATACTTTATTATTTTACGTATATCAGCTATCTTAACATCTTTAACATGGTTTGTCTTTGGAATCTCTAATGCTTTGTCTAGTATCTTTAATGTCTTTACTTTTTTTTCAATACTTCTACTTCTGTAGTATCTCCAGCATACGTGGATTTAACGTTCACAGTCACCTTTCTGCTTTCCTTGAGGTATTCTATTACTCTGCATTGTGTCATATTAAATGGAAGTTTGGGTTTTATTAATTTCTTAGATTCAGTTTTATAGTCGTAAGTTTTCCAATGCTCCCCCCACTTCTTTACTTGTCCGTGTCTAGAAAGTATCTCATAATACTGAGCAGGTATTTCTATGCTTTCGAGTTTGCGAAATTCTTTCTACCAAAAACTCTATCGGGGGGCATGTAGCTGTGACCGCGAATGGGATAAATTTGCTGTATTTTGAAAAAGACTTTCGATTTTTCCAGAAATCTATATAAAGCTGCTACCAGTATGGAATTTTTATTCTGCGCCGAACACGAATCAGAAAAAAGACGAAGAGCTTTAGGTTCCCTTTCTCTTTCCTCTGTAAGTATTTTTGTTTCCAAATTTTCCAGATAATTTATTAGCGCCGAAGTTACTTGGTTAGCTCCTTTTCCACCTTCTGTTTCTAGCCAAGTGTACAAACATATTTTATTTATGTCTATTGGAGTATCATCAATCATAATGCACAGATTATAAAGCCACACTTGCCTTAAATAGAAAATTTCTCCTATGGATAGTTTCGGAATAGGTTGGTTTTGCTGCATATCAAAAGTTATGTCAATTTCATTTTCATTCTTCTGTTTCATTAACTGAAAGAATCTATTTGCACGCAGCTTGTGAATTCTATACTTGGTTCTAATATCATTCTTCTTTCCCAAATCTTTTTCCACTTTCAGTTCAATCAACAGTTTCTTGCAAGTTGAACAAGTGTCACTATGGGGAGAGCCAAATCCAAGATTGAATTTCGTATAGAAAATTTGTTTAAATTTACTTTTTGAACAAATATTTCTTTTTTAGTCTTTTGCTCTTTACAGAAGCGTTCGTATATTTTTGATAAATTTAATTCCGGTGTCAGGTAAGCTCGGGTGCATTTATTACGACTGTAATGACTATCCCTGCACTTATATTTTTTTATGTGTTGTATTGCATCTGCAGTTACCTCTCTATCACCTTCTTTGGTTCTAGCACCCCCTCTTCGTTCTTTGGGGGTTTGACCGGATTCCAAAAACAAGCGAGCAATCCGTGCGAGCCGATCCCTCGATACACCTAAATATAACAAAACAATGCTACATACATTTAATAATGATTAGTTTGGAAAGATAATACCTGTAATCGACTTTTCTAATGTGATACTTAATGCAAACATTTTTGGGACATCGTAGAGCTCCTGGATCAGCACGATGCCGCTTTGGTGTACTAATATTCATATACTTAAGCAAAAATGCATCCTGCGATACTTTACTTTTATTTAAGTACAATAGCTTCCGAAAGTCTGGAAATTAAATAAAACTAAAGTAGGTAAGGTACCATTTTGCATAAAAACAAACATACCTTCTATATCTTCAAATGTCAGCATGGCTACCCGACAACCGCGCTTTTTAGATGTCGGATCAGCATGTGAGCATGCAATATCCAAAGCACCCACGTTTGTTTCTGTGTAACGAACTGATTTTTTTCGCGGCCTTTTTCGTTTACGTCCTCCGGCTATTTCAACGACATTCGTAGAATATTCAGACATTTTTAACACGCGAAGCACATGTGATTCGTCTTGTTGTTTACTTCAAACTGAAATCGAATTCAAATAATCAAACGGACAACGCTAGGAAACATAAAAAATACTACGCGTTCTATGTAAATCCCCATATGCAGTGGACAAAGCGAGTTTTGATTTATCCGACGATAAGGATAAAGCGAGTTTTGCAAAACTTTTTATTTTTGTACATAGTTCGGCATGTAACGAAACGAGTTTTGCAAAAACCGACTCGAAAAATCGATCCGGATGGTTGAAATTATATAAAAATGATATAAATCTCATTTTCGCATTTTTTGGACAAAGCGACTTTTGAAAAAACGGTCCTCAATTTTAAAAGTAATCTTTTCATCGCTTCTTCAGATACTTCTAATAGGCCACTGAGCATGAATATCCCTGCATATATATATATATATATATATATATATATATATATATATATATATATATATATATATATATATATATATATATATATATATATATATATATATATATATATATATATATATATATATATATATATGTTAGCTTTATATCTAATCCTTCTATTAATTTTCCATAAAACTCAATAAAAATCAAACACACCTTTCGCAAACAAACGCGGTTTATTCAAAATCTGCTTGACAACTGTGTACTTATCAATAAATGTAAATCTATCGTCTGGACCCTCTTTGTTTCTTGCACGTAGGCAGGCATCAGCTGATGCTGATGTCACCATTTTTCAGGCAGCCTTATCGCCGTCGATTATTTGTTATTGTAACCTGAGACTCTAGTCGGCTGACTTCTTATCATCTAACACGGCCTTCTTACATTTGGGTCGTCCGCGAGCCAATTATCTGAAATAAACTTTATTAAATGTTCTTAAGGACAACCTTTGTTGACCATTCGTTTTCATATTAAGTAAACATTTTTCTAGGAACAACCCTTGCTGAACCTCTGCTTTATTTATAACGTTAACATTTCAAGAATATGAGGGTGATCAATCTTCTGTTCATGCCCTGCCACTGCAGTTCTCTGCTGACCATTTACTCTTTTCAATGCATATCGGTCATTTTCTAGTTTTGTTTTGATTTCAAAAGGGCCGTTATATCTCGCGCCCAACTTTCCACCACCTATCTGTGTTTTTTCTACAACTACCAAATCTCCTACTTTGAATTTCTCTGTTATTTCTTTTCTAGTTTTATCAAATCGTACTTTCATTTGCTCCTGCTTTCTCTTTATTCTTTCTATAATCCTTTTTCTCATGTTTTCTTCTTCAATTTTGTTTTCCTCTGGAATATCTGTCAGAAATGTTTGTACGGCTGTTAATCGCTCGTTTTTCCCTGTCATTAACAGTCCAGGTGCAACTCCAGTTGCACTGCTTTCCATTCTGTTGATGTCATGTTCAACTCTTGGCAATTCCTTGGTCTAGTTTTTCTCATTTTTGTCAGTCAGTGTTGCTCTCAGCATGTTGAAGATTGTTCTCATCACTCTTTCTACTTGCCCGTTGCCCCTGGGCAATCCCGTCGCTATAAAATGCAGTTCTACATTTTCTGATGCCATGAAGTTTTTGAAAGAACTTGAAGTGAATGCCAAGCCTCTGTCCGCTATTATTCGTTTGGGTTTTCCAATATCTTCGAATGCTTTCTTTAGTGCTTCTATAGTATACGCGCTTGTTCTTTGCTTGATTGCGCAGAGCTTGACGTACTTAGTGAAGGCATCTATCACCACCAATATTTGTGTTTTTCCATTCGATCTAGCCAGAGGTCCGGCATGGTCTACATGCCATGTGTCTAACTTGTCTGTAGGCTTTTCTTTTTGCTGACACATGCCGCTTCTTTTTCCTGTGTGTGACTTTCCAGTAATACAAGCCTTGCAATTTTTCGTGTATTTTCTTACACTCTTTGTCATGCCTTTCCAGAATAAATCTTTTCTCATAGCTGCTATCATTTTCTCTGGTCCAGGATGTGATGATTCGTTGTGGTATTTTCTCATTGTAATCAGGCGAGCTTGTACGGGTACGTAGCACTTATTCTGGAAGTAAATCACGTCGTCTTTTATAGTATATCCTTCTGGTGCGTTCTCTCCGTTCTTCAGATCGTTACAAAATTGATCTTTCTGCTGCCATTGTTTCAAAGTCATGTTCTCTTGTCCTTCCGATGATAATTTTGTTACATGCAGTGCTGTCGGATTTCTACTCAGATAGTCCACGTGTGCCATTTTCTCTCCTGGTCGGTACTCTATATCGAAGGTGAAATCTTGTAATTTTATCCACCATCTTGCTACTCGGGGATGAAGTTCCTTTTTCAATGCGGTTGCTCTCACTGAGTTACAGTCCGTGTATATTGTGAAGTGCTTTCCGTACAAGTACACTCGGAAATGCTGAGTTGCTTCAACAATCGCCAAGGTTTCCAAATCATATGAATGGTATTTAGCTTCACTAGGCGTCGTTCTTCGGCTGTAGTATGCCACAGGCTTTGTTGTTTTATTTTTTTCGTCTAATTGCATGAGTATTCCTCCTATTCCAATTGCACTTGCATCTGTGTGTAGCTCTATTTTTGCTAGTGGATCGTATATCTGGAGAACAGGTGCTTGTGTAAGGATGCGAATTATGTTTTGTCTTATGGTTTCACACTCGTTGGTCCATTCAAACGGTACTTCTTTTTTTAATAGGGCTGTTATAGGGGCTGTTTTCATTGAAAATCCTGCGATGAACTTCCTAAAATACCCAGCCAGTCCCATTAATTGCCTCACTCCTTTCACATCGGTGTGGGGTGGCGTGTTCCTCAGTGACTCTATTTTCTTTGGGCTTAGCCGTTGTGTTCCAGCTTCAATTATAACCCCTAAGTATTCTGTCTTAGTATCGAAGAACTTGCACTTCCCTAGGTTTAGTTTGAATCCACATTTCGCTAATATTGTCAGCACTATTTCCAGATGTTCTTGACCCTCCTCTATTGTCTGGCTTGGTATCAGCACATCATGTAAATATACGAAGGCTATTTTGCCCTTAAGACTGCCTAGAGCTCTATCGATAGCTCGCTGAAAACATGCTGGCGAATTTACGAACCCAAACGGCATTCTTGTGTACTCGAAGTGGCCGTCTGGTGTGATGAAGGCTAACAGATGTCGCGATGACGGTTCTACCAACAGCTAATGAAAACCGGCCTCCATGTCTAGCGTCGTGTAGTACTTGGCTTGGCTCAGAGCGTCAATTTGATCTTGGATTCGTGGCAGAGGATAGCGGTGCTTGATCACTTTACGGTTCAAATCGCGGTAATCGACGCACAGGCGCAGATCACCGTTCTTCTTTTTCACAAGGACTATAGGACTAGCATATTCAGAAGTGCTTGGCTGAATGATCCCCGCTAGCAGCTGTTGTTCAATTATGTCCTTAAGTTTCTGGCGTTCGGTGTAAGCTAGAGGCCTGGGTCGGTAGGCAACAGGTGTACTGTCCTTTAGTGCTATTTTCAATTCACCAGTTGTAACACATGGTGGTGTTAGCTGTTCTGCTCTCGTGATCAATTGTTGCACATAACTCTTGATCGGCTGGTCCAATCCTGACATTGACACTTTTGTTACAGCATTTACAATGGATTTTTTTTGCTCATATTGGAGGTCAATGCCCTCAGTTGTTCTGACCAGTTGCAGTCCTTCTTGTCCTATAACGTCCCATCCGATTAAAGCGTCTACTTGCGGTATGGTTCCATCTTGTACAACTAGGAATTCAATTTCGAGAAAAACTTGCGGTAATTTAACAAGTATTGTACATTGACCCTTAACTTGTGTCACTCCGGATCCTATTCCCCGTACATGAGTTATTGTTTGTTGTATGGGTGTTCCAAGTTGCTTAGCTACATGTTCATGTATCAATGATACATCTGCTCCAGTGTCTAAGAGGTATAGAAATTCTCGTTGGTTCTCACTGATAGCTGCTGCTATAGGCGTATTATTGATTTTCCGGTTGCTCTTGATCATCAGTGCTTTCTTGGACGTCTTGTCAGTTGATTTGGGAGGAAAACCATTTTTGAAGAAACATTGTTCTTCTTTGTGTCCTTTGCGCTTACAGTAGGTGCATCGGAGTTCCGTCGCTGATCATTTGGTTTATTTTGTTCTGCTGGTCTTTCGTATGGGGTTGGCCTTGCATGGCATTGATGTGATTTGTGACCGGGTCGTAAACATTTGAAACAATTTCCAGGAAATGGTGCTTTGGGATCATGTTTTCCCGAATGACGAGTACGTTGAACAAAGTCACTGCTACGGGTAGCTTTAATCTTCAATCTCCTTTCGTTATCTATTTGTCCCATGAGAGTTATCAGCTCGGTTTCGTTCTTTGGTCGTATTTGTTTAATTCGGGTTCGAGCATCGTCGCTATCTAGACATCCCTCAATTACACTAAGAATAACATCCCACTCAAAACGGATGCCAGGGAAAGATTTCAACAACCTTAGCTTGTTGTGGCAGTAGGTTGAAAGTGTGTCAAACTCTTTACTCCTCTCATTAGCAATGGCAACAAATGATAAATAGTACGTTGTACTCACTGGAAAAGCACTGATCAGGTCATTGACTAGTTGTTCCCACGTGCGCATTAGTGGTTTCCAATGTCTAAAATATTGTAGTGCTCTATTTTTCAAAGCATCTCCTACCTTCAAAATCATGTCGTCATCCGAAATATTGTGCTGGTTTTTACTTCCAGTGGCTATTTCTAGCCATTCCCTCATACTATACGGCGAATCATCAACGTCGAAATGCGTCAGCTTAAAATCCATGTGGGTTTTCTTATGGCTGTCGACTTGTTTGGCCAACAAACCAAGAAGTATATTCATCTTTTCGTCTTGTCTAGCTCTGTCTTCTTCTAAACGGCGTACGTAATCCTGAATAGTAAACGGCTCTATGTTTGTAGATACTTATCGCGCGCATTCATCTCGTTTGGCCTTGAGTCTGGTTCAGGCCCACTCCTAATTTCACTATCACTCATTGTTCACACGCTGAATTCAAGTTCAAATATGTTCGAATGTTCAAAAGTCTAAATGTTCAAAAATCAAATGTCTAAATGTTCAAAAATCAAATGTCTAAAAGTTCTAAAATGTTTATGCAGTAATACAGTCACTCTAGTCTCTATTTTCTAAAATGTACAGACTTACCCCGTTAATTTTTTTCAGTGTAAGTACTCGAGGAAAAAGAAAAAATAATCCTTTCACATTCACTATGCAACACTTCTCACTGTCTTTTCACTGTTTTTTTTTTATTTGTTTTAAAGTCCTTTTATTGTTTTTCACACTACTATTGTCTCTTGGGCACTATTTTGGGTATATCCCCTTCTGATGTTAGCTTTATATCTAATCCTTCTATTAATTTTCCATAAAACTCAATAAAAATCAAACACACCTTTCGCAAACAAACGCGGTTTATTCAAAATCTGCTTGACAACTGCGTACTTATCAATAAATGTAAATCTATCGTCTGGACACTCTTTGTTTCTTGCACGTAGGCAGGCATCAGCTGATGCTGATGTCACCATTTTTCAGGCAGCCTTATCGCCGTCGATTATTTGTTATTGTAACCTGAGACTCTAGTCGGCTGACTTCTTATCATCTAACATATATATATATATATATATATATATATATATATATATATATATATATATATATATATATATATATATATATATATATATATATATATATATATATATATATATATATATATATATATATATATATATATATATATATATATATATATATATATATATATATATATATATATATATATATATATATATATATATATATATATATATATATATATATATATATATATATATATATATATATATATATATATATATATATATATATATATATATATATATATATATATATATATATATATATATATATATATATATATATATATATATATATATATATATATATATATATATATATATATATATATATATATATATATATATATATATATATATATATATATATATATATATATATATATATATATATATATATATATATATATATATATATATATATATATATATATATATATATATATATATATATATATATATATATATATATATATATATATATATATATATATATATATATATATATATATATATATATATATATATATATATATATATATATATATATATATATATATATATATATATATATATATATATATATATATATATATAACATAAGTATAATTTTAAGAAAATGGTGAATGTAGAAAGAGCGCCAACTAGTTAAAAAAATTAAAATTAATTTATTGTTTAGCAGGTCCAATTAAGCAATAAAAGCAGTATCAACATAAAAAGCAATCAGAACCTTTTTGATGCGAATTTATAAAAAAGTTCTTTCTTTCCTTTTTTGTTTTGATCTTAATCTTTATACATTTAATGCAAGTGATAATTATAAGATTTTAAATTGTATAAGACTAGGAATTATAGTATTTTTTTTATAATTATATTTTAAATTTGTTCCGATGAAAATTCACAAGCTGTTGCTTTTTAAGGACGATCGTCAATATAAGTTTGGTGCGGCATTTTAGAGCATAAGGTTCGGTTTTTATCCGTGGCAACTTAAATGGATTAAGATATCTGGAACATTTGGAAAATCAAATTGACCACTTTATCCCTGAACTACTTCAAACCAGGCCAAATATAATTTGGTAACAAGACGGGACACAACCCCATAATACTGTGGCAGTAAGAGACTTTTTTCAAAATAATTATTAAGTGTGGTTGGAGAGATATGGAACAATCAGCTGGCCCGCGAACTGTCCAGATCTAACGCCCATGTATACCTCCCTTTGGGGCTATTTGAAAGATACGGTTTATAGAGAAAAAATAAAAATATTGAAGAAATGCAGAGAAAAAATATTAAATAAACAAGAAATTTAAACGAAAACGAGTACGCAATTATAAATGCACTGGAACGCCAAAAAAGAAATTACGATAAATGTGACGAGGTTAATGGGATGGGGAACATGCAGAACATTTCACTTAGGCTAGAAATTATAGGTTTTATTTATTTTCTTGTTTATGGTTGACTATGAGTTTGAATTAGTACCATGTTATCTACAAATTTAGTAAACAGAATTTAAAACTTATGTAAAATGTTCTATTTCGTAAATATTTTGTAGAATATAACAAAATAAAAATGAGTCAAGCAGTAAATCAAACTTTAAACACTGTCATCACATGTCAAACATCACATCAATGTCATGACATTCGAAATTATATTCGAAAAATCGTAGTATTTCATTAAAAAATTTAGTATATTATATTTAAAAAAAACAAAGTTGGTACTTGCCTTGCTTTTTGGGACTATATTTTTGTTTTAATATAGAGTCGGAATTTTGTTGGCGTGCTACCGCGCGCTTTCTTTCTCATACTCAAACTCAAACTCAAAATATGCTTTATTGTCTTAAGAAAAAATACATTTCCATTGACAAAGCTTAAATCTATCTAGTATCATTTTGAATATACACAGTTCATAGATATTCTTAGTTCTATTCCAGTTGGATAATAATAAAACCAAAGAAAAAAACTAATAATAAAAATCGAAAATTAAAAATGCAAAGCTAGTCAAATTAAGACAAGAACAAAAATATAGTTACATAAATCTCATACTAAAATATCCTTTTCAGTAGGACATACAATTTGCACTGATTAGCTTTAATACAAAAAAGTAAAAAAAGAATGGTTTCACCATTACAAGTATTTTCAGTTTCTTCCTAATTTGGTCTTCATTACTTAACTTTTTAAGATCGAGAGGCAAATGACACTGACTGGTACTTGGAATTGGCAAAGTAATACTGTAAGTCAGACGCGTATTGTGGGTTGAAAGGCCATTTATGATGTTTTTAAATTTTCTTTGGATTAGACAAAGTAACTCCAATATCAAAAGACACATTAAAGCTAAAATTGTTTGTTTTAAAAATAGTGGTCTGCATGGATCTCGTATTTTTGCGTTACATAAATACTTTACAGACAGCTCTCTTTTGCAAAATGAATATATTATTAAAGAGCTGTTTTGAACAAACAACCTAAACGCAAATTCCATATCTTAAATGCAATTCAATTAATGCAAAGTAAGCATTTTGTGTAGTGCCACGACAATTTTAAAGTAAGTTGATTTAGGTCGCCTTCAAATTATAATTTAATTACCCTTCAAATGTTCATTTAATCAACCTAACTAAACCTAATCCGCATTTTTATTAACTATAAGTTTTGTTAAAAAAAAAAAACGAAGAAAAGTGCGCGGCATCCAATGCCGAGAATCCCGCCACTGAGCCAGGAAGCCTACTCTGAACGTTCAACAAAACTTGTTTATTCTCCCCGGAAATAAATGAGGAACCAACACGAGGCACATTGAACAACTGTGTTGCGAGTTGTAGACTGGGGGGCAAATATAAAGTTTTCTTTTAACGATAGCTTTATTAATAAACCTGGTGTGAACCTAACCTGTTGATGGATGCATCTAGCGGAATCAATTTACTAACGAAAATAAAACCAAATAAATGCTCAATTTCCCTTTCCACAAAATATGTGTAAAACTGGTTGTCTATCTAATGTAAAGCTGACTCTAAATATTTTGGCTTCAATGATGGTGCTTCCGCGCTATCGCGCTCCACTCCTAAGCTGATGCTAACCCGATACCAATCCACCTAATTATTTTCCACTTTACAACTTGTACCAAGCCATATATGGGAAAAAAATTACTCAATCATCAAAGACAATAACAAAATTCACTTATAAAGCTATACTAACGCATATCAAAATTCATTGCAACCTATTAAAGTGTTGAGAAATTAGCAAAATAATATTTTTTTTTCTAACCATAAAGCATTTCGAGTTTTCTATGTTCATGTGACTTTTTTATATTTTCTTGGTATTATATGTTTTAGAAATTTGAGGTACCTATTTTCTAAATGCCCAGTAGAATATTATGAGTTAAATTTAATTCAATTGATAATTGAATGACATAATTCTAGAATGGTCTACCCGAGGGTCTACCATTTTAAATTGATCTTACAATCTCACTATGTCAAACAGTTGACACATACTACTTCGAATACTTGGGATTCAGATCATTTAATTGATTATTTAAGCTCTATACGCATTATAATAACATTTTAAGTGATTAGACCAAAGAAGACAACAATATATTGAATTAATTAGGTGTAAAGGCTTATTCTAAGCAGAGCTATAATTAACACGTATGCCATTAAAGCAAAATTTATTTAATCAGCAATTCTAATTTGCTCGCCTTTATCCTAATGATAGTCCACATTAACTCTCTATGATTATTCAAGTTCGTCGACAAAACCATCACTAAAGCCATAAAATCACACCTCAAATCATCGGAAAACAAAAAACAAATTTTTGCAGGTGTGGAATAACAGATAAATAAGGCTCCTTTCTTTATAACATTTAATACTACCCAGTTTCCAGATGTTTGTTCTTTGAGAGACTTAGCGCTTTTCCGGCCGTCCGGGAAGTGAGTACTTTTCGGATGGTTACCGGAAAAATGAGTTTCGCCTTCCGCACTACCATTCACACCAGTAACCAGGCCGGGAGGAACCGCATACTCCCGTGGTGGTACCAAGGTAAATTCACACTCCTCGCCATTAAGTGGAGGGGATCGCAGTAAATTCGGACTCCACGATAAACTGTGTGGCCGAATGTCAACCAGACGTAAAATTCTTCCCTCGTTCTGGAAGAGTGATTCTAGTTTCTGTTTACGTACACCTTTTCTTCTATATGGTACGTCCGACTAAAAAATGTACCAAGAAGATGCTCGGGCACGACCACGATTCCCGGCAATTTACAGCATACTAGGCCTGGCCGAAACTAGCGTTTATATAGGATGCAATTTGCAGGTTAGGTTAGGGTTGATTAGGTTCGCTATAAAGTGCGTGGTACCGCCGTTAAAGAATTTCGAGGCAATGTTAATAAACAGACAATCTCAGGTCCTGATGTTTTATTTACTTTATATTATATTTTATATTGTTATAGACCTTAACTGTACGATTATGATTTGAATAACCCTCGACATTATTCGACTTGGCAACTTGGCATAATTTTTAGATATTTGGTGAATCATTACAACAGTACTGATAAAAACTGCGATAAAAATAGTTACTGGAGTGTGAAGATTATTTGGTAGAGTACCTAACTAAACCGCTGGACATAAAAACTTCAAAATTCAAGTTACTATATTCGGTACCGTAACTAATCTGGTTATTCAGCGTCCCATATCCCCCCCTTGTCACATTAAGCAAAAACAGTTACAAACAAGGTGTAACCATTTATTACTGAGCAAAGTGGTCTTGCTTAAATTAAAAAGCAACGGAACGATATTTTAAAAAACAAACGTAGAAAGAATTAAAAATATTTACACCAAATAAAATACTAATTTTTAAACATAACCCAAAATAAGTAGGTATCATAATAATTACACAGCTACATTATTTTTAAAAAATAGAACAAACGCTTTTAAAAAAAACAAAGAAACTTTTAAAAAATGATTGACAGTTTCCATCTACATAACATTACAATTTAACTAAAAAATCTTACGAACTGCATGTAAAGAAAACAGGTTAAAGAAGATCACTTCAGCTGCCTACAAATAGAATAAACCAAAAATAATATACGTTCTTAACTCAGGTGCAAACAATTCGCCAGTCAAGTAATAAAGTATTCCATTAAAAATAAGAAACAAAATAAAAATGGCGTATAAAAACTATAAGCAAAATTTACAGAATAAAGAAGTAACTTTGCCATAAATAGTATTTACCAACTTATACAGTGTTTTAAATATTTCAACCACCAATCTCTAACCAGACTTACGGATTCCACGGAATAGAACAAGACTCAATCATAAGAACAGAGGCCATATACTCGACCAGTGATATTTTAATGAGTATACGTAACGATATCGACAGGTCTTAGGTCAATGGGCCTAACCCTCAAAATTTATTTGTTTAGATACTCCATTTTATTGATAGTTGGGTCATTTTCTACCATCTGGTCAACTGGCATAAGCCTCAATGTATGATAAATATCAAGAACATCCAAAAAACTATTATTTTCTAGATCGCTCGGTTGAAATATTGGGACTAACCAATAGGCGTAAGCCGCAGGGCGTAAACCACATGGCGTAAGCCACATGGCCGTGATATTGAGAGATGCAATTGAGAGTAACTATCAAGCGTAAGCCACGTCCCTCCGATACAGCTGCGTAAAATAGGTTCACAGAGGTCACTTTTAAAAATCTAGGTGGATATTAATATATGGGAATATCTCTATCTAACGATTGTAAAGCTCACTATTCGCATTCAAAACGATGAATGTAACCTATCCCTACTTCTTCCTTCACACCAATGGCGGATCAGATCCAGGGGGAAGGGGGGAGGGAGTAAAGGATGTTTATTAAGTACTTGTACAAACTTCAAAGGGTGAGACTTTGATGGATTATAAGACTTAAACTTCATGTAAATGTAAGTCCGGAAATGTATAGGTTTCATAATACAGGGTGTCAAACTTTTTTCAAACAAATGATTCATAATGCATATTATGAGAATCAAACTACATCATTCTGTTTTAGAATTCCTAATCACAAAAGATACTTTTATTTTTATTTACGATATTGGTAGTCAACGTGTGTGGCCATAGCCACTTGAAGGCACTACAAGTCAACCGGTTTTCCTGTTTACTTTAATTTTATTGAAATATTACATAAAACAAGAAATAAAACATGTGAGCTAATCGATGACAAAAATTAAATACAAAAATAAAAATAAGGCATTAAGTAAAATAATGTTATTAAAAATATAAACATGTTAATTATACATCTTAATTAGTAACCTATTATTACTCTAATACAAATTAATTATTGAGACTTATAACCACAAGTTCAAACTCACGCTCCCAGTTATTCATCACCATCATCATTCTCTCTTCCTTCTACATCATCATTATCTCCTAAAGAGTTTTTTGATAACTGAGGCTCTTTGAGCAATCTCAGCACATCTTCAACTAAAGGTTCTTTATTGGAACGAGCACCCACACATTCCGATAATAAGGATCAGACGATACAAAAAGCCCACAAAACACATCTTTCATTGTTTTCTCTCTTGAAAATTTTCTCGAATGATACTCCCAATATCTTTGAAAATCCTTGTTGGGGGATTCCAGAGCCTCTTCCGAAAACATTCCTATAGGAAGTGGTGCAGATTTCACAATTGCAGGTCCCTGAATCAGTATTCGGTGAAGACTCGAAGGCATGTTGTACCACGGATAAAAGTCAACGAACATTATTGCTGTGCCTCTGCAACACTCAGTAAATTCCTCAGGATTCACTGTATACCCAAAAACACATCGTTGTCAGGAATACATATAGACGCTTGAAAAAATCTTCATCCATCCCCTGTAAAATTGAAATAAGAATTACCTGTTACCGATGCCGTGATCTGATATTTACGGAAAAATATTCGAGCTGTATTCCCATCATAAGTCGTGCCATATCGTTGCTTCGGAATATCAACCAACAAACACAACTTATCTCTTAGCTTTTTAATTATCTATTCTCTTCTCTCTTTTACCATTTTTTTCTTGTTCTGATCACGTATCTGCCATTTTTTTAACACCAACCTGTAGGAAATATGAAGACAACTCTCCAAGCACCTTATCCAGGCATGAAGAGTGGAGATCCCATAACCGTACAATGTTTCGTCTGATGGAAGCGCCATTATAAAGTCCAGATTATTCATAACTTTTGGTGTAGCACGACATATGCTACAAGTTTGCGTCGTAGAATTGGTAATCACACCAAACATCTTTCCATCTATTATAGTCACTTTAAATGAATTATTAATATTATATTAGAATATACTACTATTATCTGCTGTTATTTGCAGAGGAACGAGACTTACGGAAAACAAACTGATGGATTCACTTCTTGAAAAAAACATTTTTGTGACTAAATTGCTGCTTGTATGTCGAGTGCCCAGCATTGCCATCACATCCCCATTTATACAGAAGATTGAATTTATTTGATAGATTTAGTGGAAAAGTAGAAATAAAAGCTTTTTGCAACTCAACAATTCTTTTAACAGTATTATTGACTAGTTCTTGCAAATTTATTTTGGGGGATATATCTGTGATTAAAATATTATAATTAGAGTAAATGTTGCATGCCGGCACTTATCTCCTTGCTGCATTAAAATGTAAGATTTTTTGTGAATCTCCCATCAACGTAAAGAGTAAAAGCTTTTTCTGGGAATACTTAATAGGCTTATATTTTGGATAACTAATTGCTTTTTTGATTTTGGCAGCTCTCTGGTGAATGTTCTGACACTGCTGGACTATTTTAGATTTATTTTTACGGCCTGACAACTCAAGACTTTTTCGACCTGCGAATAATAATTCCTCAGTAGAGTAACTTTCTAACAATGGCATTATCTACTGTTTTTTGCGTTTGTCGCCAAGATCTTGAAAGATACCTTTACTAGGACTTAGTTCTTGTAGATCTGCTATGAAAAACACAGTAGATTCATTCAGCCAATCACGATGTCTATGTTCAAATACTGTCCGAGTGCGATTAGGTACTGTTTTTCCACATTTTGGCGACAGAACTATTGAAGGAATTCACCAATTTCTTAATTAAGTTATGTTTAACATCTCGAGATTGGTCTATAGTAAGCCGGTCCAAAACATAATTCAAAACGGAAACGTTCTTGTCGTCCAGCGATTTTTGCCCGCATTAGATAGCAAACATGTCATATCTTCGTATTGATATATTGACAAATATTTATTTCAAATCTTAGCATTTCTTGGCAACAAAGTCTGGCATGAACCGAAAGGTAATAAAGCAAATTAACGATAAAAAAATATTGTTTGAACAAACATGCATAAACACCATGTTCTGCAGCATTTTAAAATTAGTTGGATTTCCGAGATAGAAGTCGGAATTCCGAGATAGAAGTCGGAATTCCGAGATAGAAGTCGGAATTCCGAGATAGGAGTCGGAATTTCGACTTAGAAGTCGGAATTCCGAGATAGAAGTTGGAATTCAGAGTTACAAGTCAGAATTTCGAGATATAAGTCGGAATTCCGAGATAGAAGTCGGAATTACAAGATAGAAGTCGGAATTCAGAGTTAGAAATCGGAATTCCGAGTTAGAAGTCGGAATTCCGAGTTAGAATTCGGAATTCGGAAAAATATAAATAAAAAAAATGTGGCCCTTCTACACTTTCGTAGCTTAATACATAAATTATCCAACTTTTCAATAAGCATTTTTTATAAATTACGAAACTAAATAAATAACTTAATATTTTTTCCTTACAAATCTAAATATTGAAAACTGCTTACCCATTACACCCAACTGTTGCGGCGTGAGCACACCATCTCCTCCGCCTCCGGCGTCAGTAGCTGCTATCGTAAGTGATCCACTCGCTAAGCTACTCGACACTATTGAAGTCTTTTCGCTAGTACTAGCGATCGTAGAAGCCTGTCTATTATAGCGATCGCCGTAGATATTACTGTACGCGCCACTCCGTCTACCACTGCTCGCTATGCTTCCAATATCTGAAAATAAAAGACAGAGGCTACTTGTGAACACCGCTTGTGAATTATAAAACAAATAAAACAGATTTTGTGATAAGCCCGCATAATTATAAAAGTTATGTTGCAAATTCGGCCATCATATCATACTAAAAATTCTAAAGCTAAATTGTCTTTATTTTTTAACCGATTTTTAAAAACTGTTCTTCCCCAAAACGATTTCTTTTGTTTTAAACTCTCTGGCCCTTGATTTATTATTAAGTTATTATAACTACCTTACACTGGTCCCACCTATCCACGAAATCGTCAAAACAGAGGGATCGATTGTTTTGTGCATCTAAATATTATTCTTGAACCACCGAAAGTTTTTCAAAATACAAACATAACAATCATAACCGCTTCGAGAATTTCACATTTAAATTCGCTATGATTAATAAAAATAATAAAAATATATTATATACATAATAAAAAGTGAAAAAATGTGTTCAGATTATTTGTTCGGTTTAGAATGACTAACAAAAATCTTTTTTGGTTTATAGAAATATGTTTATTCAGTTGCAAAACAGCCAAAAAAAGATATTTGTTTTTCAAAAAGTGATTGAATATAAGGTACTTAAAGTTAAACCAGTGTCAATAGCAGTGGCGGCTCGTGAGTATATTGAAGGGTGAGGCTACATGAGGTTAATTTTGTTTAAATGTGAATAAATTTCCACGTCACCCATGAGGTATTATTCTGCGACGCGTTGACCTTTTTTTTTTAATGGAGGTCATCGCCAATAGCCCTACTAAACCATTCAAAACTAAAAAAATAAACTTTAAAAAAAGTAAATAAAAAGTAAACAAAAAAAGTAAAATATGTACACCTATCACTAAAATATAGCGGTGATTGCGATAATAAAAACATAATTTAGTTTATTAAAACTTAAAATAAATAGTTGTATGAAATAAGATAAAAAAACTACTTTTTGTACATTAAATCTATACGTCTGTCTTTTAAGGTTGCAAATTTATCTATAATTTGGTCGTAAAAGTTTTGGTCTTCACTAAGTTCTGACAGTAATTCCTGCTCTATTGACATCATTGCTAAACCCGAAAGCCGTTCTTGTGTCATTGTGTTTCTTAGGTAGGTTTTGATCCGTTTAAGACATGAAAAATTTCGTTCGGCCGATACACTTGTTGCGGGAATAGTTAAAACTAAATTAAAAAGCTCATATGCTTCCGCATACAATACAGAAAGCTCATTCTTTAATCTATCTCTGTCAAAAATGTTTGGAGAATTTTTTAATAAATAATTTAATAAGTCGTCTGGAAAGCATTTAACATATTCCGAATATTTTGTGCAATCGACTAAAGCAAAGAAATTTAAATTATTTAAATTTTCAAACCGCGTCCCTAATTGAAGAATTATACAATCTATTATTTCGAAATATAATATTTTATATTTAGTAAAAATATCAAAGTCGCTAGAACATTGCCCTCGACGTGTGTTAGTTGGCGGAATAGTGGCTTTTTTAGCAATATTGAAATGGTCCTCGTTTCTAAATTCAATAATTCGTTGCTTGGCAAGGTTTATTTGCGAAATGCAGTAATTTATATCTAAATGCTTTAACTGTAATATTTGAAACAGTACATCAGTGCAACTAAAAATTTGTTTATAAATATGCGTTAAAAGGCAAAATTCGAAATCATTAAAATGCTTTAGAAATCCTTTTGAACCATTAATAGATTCTGTTCCAGAACTTAAGTCATTAATAATAGTTTCAAATACTATAATTAAATTGTCCCATTCATTAGCCACTAAGTTTAAAATTTTAGACCGTGTATACCATCGCGTTTCTACAGCTCGCGGAATTCTTTTACCTACTATCTGATTAAGCACAAAAGACCGTTTTGGTGATTGGTGGAAATAATTTGGTATTCCTAATAAAGTGGCAAAAAATATACGACTTTGGGTAATCAGTTTTGTTCCCTGTTGTAAAACTAGATTTAATCTGTGGGCGCAACAATGAGTAAACATAGATAAAGGAGCAATAGATCTAACTTTTGTTTGAAGCCCATTTATTTCACCTGCCATAACACTAGCCCCATCGTAACACTGCGCGACCAATTTATTTTTAAAGTCATAAGGCTCTAAGCTGTTTTGTATTAAATGAAAAAGGCTCTCTGCTGTTCTATTATCGCTAACGTCAAAAAATCCTAAAAATCTTTCTTTTAAAGATCCGTTGGTCACATACCTAACTGTTATCGAACACTGTGATTTTTCTGTTATATCAGTACTATCATCCGCAATTACGCCAAAAAAAACAACAATCGGTGTCATTGATTTCTTTTTTTATATATTCTTGAATATAGTCATGTATGCAACCAATAAGTTCATTTTGTATAGTCTTAGATTGTCCCGTAAAAATATTACTAAATTTAGCACAATGTTCAGTAAGTTCGGCATTTCTTTTTATTAAGCATGCAAATATTTCCTTAAAATTGCCACGGTTAAAAGAATCTGTTGTTTCATTATGACCTCGAAATGCCAAGTCCTGTTTACCCAAAGTAATAGTAACATCAATTAAATAATTTAATAATAAACGGTTTTTTCGAACATTTTCATTATAAACAATTTTATTAAGACTTGCATTTTCTTGTAGTGCATCCGCAATAGTCGCCCTATTTTGCTCCAGTCTTGTAAGTGCTACCTAATTTTTAATATGCTCTCTTGAACTTTCATGCGATTTTACTGCTCGTGAAAAATTTTTTAAATCCGAATATCCGCCCCCTGAACTCCAATTATTTTTGACGCAACCTAATAAAATACAAGGCCAACAATATAAGCTTTCTTTATAAATACTTCCGCATAGCCACCTATAAGTTTCGTACCAAGATATTTGATAAGTTCTTGAATATTTTTAACCTTGCCTCTTATCGTTAAATATTGCTAAAATTTTCGGCGTCGGATGGCTACCTAATATCTGTTTCTTTTCAGTTTCGCTTTTTCTTAAAAAAGGCGTTTCAATTAATGAAGCAATAATGTCGTGAATAGGATTCATTTCAAAAGCAAAAAGCAAATACAAAAAATGGAACGGTCCAACTTACCAAATCAAAACAAAACAAAAACTTACTCACGCGTATTTATTCACCTTAAAAGACAGAACGCCCTCTATCAGCGATTATCGCAATCTATTTCCTATTTCTTTCTCAGCCGCACGCACCACGTAAAAAGAAGCCGTTGGAATATTTCGCTAGTCATGTGATTTAAATAACCAATAAAAGCATATCCAAGCTACAGATTTATCGCCTCAAGAATGCAATAGAAAACGCGTGCATCGGCAATCGCCATCCCGCTCTGTCGTAGTCAGGTGACT
The DNA here is from genome assembly GCA_030620095.1 of Kuschelorhynchus macadamiae. Classification (NCBI taxonomy): domain Eukaryota; kingdom Metazoa; phylum Arthropoda; class Insecta; order Coleoptera; family Curculionidae; genus Kuschelorhynchus; species Kuschelorhynchus macadamiae. Next base: position 65,971 of record JAUTXW010001576.1, read on the forward strand.
CGCCGGCATCGGCACCGGCCGTTGATAAATAGGTCAGAAGTCGAAACTTTCCAAGCTAAAATTATTTCGCCTCATTCGAGAGCACTTTCTTTAGGAATGGGTTTGCACGGATTGCACGGTCGGTTTTTTGATGTGGTCAGAATTTATTTTCTAAAATATTTATTATGGGATTATATTTTGTTTTTTTTTTAATGTTATTATGTTTTAAAACTGTTAAAAAGTATATTTCTAATTGGTAATAGATAAAAAGTTATATAAAAAAATTCTCTTTTCCTTTATTTTTGGGGTGAGGCGCGGCCTCAGAGGCCTACCCTGACGAGCCGCCACTGGTCAATAGACAATAGCAAATTTGACAAAAATCAAACATATTACATAACATAAACATATACATAAACATAAACAATTGTGGAAAGAGAAGATTCAGTTGCTTGGCTATCTAATCTAATGTTCTTCCAGTCTCGTTACAACTTGGTTATTTAAAGATTTGTGTTCGTCAGAAGTAGTGTATTATTGCAGGGTTTATTGTTTACAAATGCCAATTTTTCAACCATAACCGCTGCGAAATTGTTCATTTACATTCATTATGATCAAAGTCCGATCGTACTTCGAATATACAGCCCAAGAGACAATCTACCAGGTACAAATAAATAAACCACATCAATTAAAACGCAGGCAACAATATTGACTCGCTCTTTCCCGAAAAGTCTACCTGTTATAACACTCGACTTAGCGAGTGTTATATCCTGCTTACCATATTCAAAATTCTGTATTCATCGTAGTGTTAAATAGTACTTTCTGTACATTTTTACAATTCCGTCTCTATAACTCGGAGACATTTCCAAATAAACTTTCGAAAATCGGTATATTTTTAAAGCACGTGAATGGTACCAAACGGATATTCCTATCACTTTTGGTTTTTTGTTTATTAATGAAATAAAACATATTATTTTTAACGATAACTGTAAAAAAAATTGAAAATTTGAAACTTTTAAGAAACCTTTCTTTGTTATGGTTTCACAAACCTTATTGAAAAAATCGAAATTTATTTCGATCTCGACGAAAAGTATTTTTTTTATTTTTAAACCTCGTTTTTTAGTCAAAAACAAGGTGAACGCCCTTTGGCGGCTAAACGGTTTAAGTTCTCGACAAAAACAAAAAAGCTCTGAAAGAGTATAGACGACAGAAAAAATCCTTATGGACCGGTATCTTCAAAAAAGTGTAAGCAAAAGCAAATTACATTTATTGCCGCGTCTTTTAAAAAATTCCGTTTTTTTAAATTTGTTTTCTCATTTTTTGCTTTAGCTCGCTAAAAATTAGTTTTATTTAAAATTGCAAGAAGACAGAATTAATGAGGAGGCAAAGGGTACAGAACTGCGTTTCAAGTTTGCAGCTAGATGCTTAAGAAGAAAAACTACTTGCGAGCGAATTTGGTAAAAAACGCACGAGCCAGAACAGAAATGACATTTACATACTTGATGAATTATTTTGCAATTGACAATGTAGTTTTTTCCTATTTTATATTATTTTATAGACGAAACGGTTTTTTTCTGTGGCTTTGTTCCTAAATTCGGTAGAAGTGTTTAGTGAGTCTGTTTGAACTTGTGCTAGATTATGGACTCAGTGTTACGCAGAAATTCCGGAAGAGAAAGCTCGAAATAGAAAATGGGAGATGTATAAAAAATCATTTCAGTTTTTGTAATATATTATGCTGGTCTCAAAGAAAAATTTAAGGACCATGACTACTCGCCTAAATTATAAACAAGCCTGCTATCCAGTGAAAACTAATTTAAAATTTGGACATTCATTCTTTAGGTATACTCTAATTTCACTTTCATTTATAGACTGAAAACTGTAAGTTGAAAATAAAAGTGTAATTTAGGGACTTAAATATATTATATTTTTTCGAAAATACCTTATAATGTTATTTATTTTATGGATATTTGTCGATTATCTACTTAGTTGGTAGGAATTATAAAGAAAATATTTTTTGGTGCGGGAATTTTTGTGTAAGTCTCCGAATTTTTTAGTTTAAGACCATTTTTTAATATATGTACACAACTACCTTCAAAATGTAAATACAAACAAAGCCATGTCAACGTTAGATTCTCAGAATAGTTGAAGTTGATTTAAAATTACCCTAGGCGTTTATCATTTCGGAAATACTTGTACGTTTGAGCAGAAATAACTGCCGAAATCGCAGCTGAATTCGCGAGATCGATACCGAAATCACGAAATCGCTGCCGAAATGCCGAAATCCCTGCCGTTATGTCGAAATCGTAGTAGAAACCGGGACATCCTCTAAAATCAATCCGTCAGTTTTTAACTCCGTTTTTCGTACTGCAACTTCAAAAGCACAATAAATTAAGTATTTTTAAAAATTATTATGTAAAGTTTCTAATAGAATATCAATATTTTGGCGTCTAGGTTAAAAATGTCAAAAAAAGAAGTTTATAGCAGCAGCTGGCCCATAGGCACATATCCTATCACATCTATTCTATAACCAGTTTAAAAATAGAATGGAAAAACACTGGTTCTTATGGGCGGGTTTTTCTCAAATTTCTCGGGTGTCTTTAAAGATAAATGGTATCAAACCGCGAATATTTGTAATCAGGAAGAAGAGACCCATTTGATGAACGTATAATATACAGAGTTTTCCATTAAAAAGACATGTTGGTATTTTTGACAGCCTTTCGATGTTTATTTGTTTTATCCAATGACAAGTGATTGTTCAGAAAAAATCTTTCAACTTTTATAATCTAATTTTTTTCTGTAAAAAAATGATCCAGTGGTATTTCGAAGTGTATCAGCTGCAACCGTGTGTAATGGTTTATTTGATTTCATTAAGAGATTAATGTCGAAAAAAGCAATAAAAACAATATTTTGGTAAAAATACAATAAACGGAACAAAATGGCAGCCTAGCGAAATGTTAAAAAACTATTACTAAAAAACTAATTTTCCATTTTAATTCAAATTTTGCACAAAAATCAAGTATTACGTAGATCTTCACTGGTAGAATTTTGGTAAGAATCGAAGAAGACGAAACAAAATGGCGGCCTAATAAAATATTCAGTCTGAAAGAACTACTTATTAGATTGATTTCAAATTTTGTGCGAGAATTTAGTATGATTTAGAGATGAGCTGGTAAAGTTGTGGTACGAATTTAAGTTAGCAGAACAAATGACCGCCAAATAAAATGTTTGTAATCCTGAAGTCCCCCTTTACACATCTTCACGTTCTAGCGTCCGTGATCCCAAAGAAACATGTATTCGCAATTCAGACGGTCTGATTGTCTGTCTTTTAGCTAGCGGCATGACTAAAAAACTACTTACCCAATTGACTTCAAAATTTGATCAAAAATTAAGGGTCATATAGGGATGACCTGGTAACATTTTAATAAAAATTCAAAATGGCGGCCTAGTGAAATGTTAAAACAATTATTATTTAAAAACTAATTATCAAATTTACCTCAAATTTTGCACAAAATTAAGTGCTACATAGAAATGGCAACAGTTTGATACGAATCCAAGAAGGCAAGATAAAATGGAGTCCACATTAGGTAAAATTCTGGTAACTAAAATGCATGGCGGAACAAAATAGCGGTTAAATTTGATTCAATTCAGTTGATTTCAAATTTTGCACAAAAAACAAATGTGATATATGGATAAATTCGTGCGAATTCAATATGCCGGAACAAAACGGCAGTCTTTAAACAAATCAGTGTAAAAACTAATTATTCAATTTATTTTAAGTTATGCCCAAAAATCAAGAGTGGCACGAATCCAATATGATGAAACAAAAAGACGCAAAATAAAATTGTTTGAAAAGACGATATACAAGTATTAAACAATGATTATCTGGGGAACTAAATTGGGGCACACTTCACTATTCCCAATACGGGTCCTAATAAAAGGAAATATTTATGACCCGCCAAATTCTGAGTAAAAGAAATTTACCAATTATTTGAAATTCCCAACTAATATAAAAAATCGGTAAATTTCTTTTACCTGGAATTTCCCTTGTTATGAATCTTTCCTTTTTTTAAGAATAATAAAGTCTGACCCAATTTAATTCTGCACATAATCATTTAGTAAAACAAACTATCTTTTCAAACATTTTAATGGACGTCATTTTAGATTTGCACCAATATTTTACATATGACAAACTATACTAACTGATTTTTAAAAAATATTAGACCTCCATTTTGTTCCGTCACGTTGAATTCGTACCCAACATTTTACTAGTTTATCCCTATGTTAGATCCATTGTTTGTTGAAAATTTGTGATGAATTGAATAAAAAAAAATACGTTGATTTTTGAAATATTATATCTGGCCGCCATTTTGTTTCGCAATATCGAATTAATTCGTACCAGAATTTTACTAGGTTTATACTACACTTTTACAAAATTTTCACAGTATTTTCAGACTGACTTTTACATCCATATTCACTAAAGAGGTTTAAATTTAGACCAGGTCTAACTTGACAGTTGTAGATTTAAGATGACGTTTTTAACAATTGAATAAATAATTTTTCTGAAAGTCACAATTACAAAATGACAGTGACATAAGCGAATAAGGTGAACTAAAAGTTTTAAGTACCATGGCAACTAGACCTGGTCTAACTCTTAAACCTTTTTAGTGAATGCAGGGGTTAAAATATATCATTAGGTCGCGATTTTTTGCCATCTTAAAATGTTACCAGTAGATGCCTATGTAACATCCATAACATGGATAACCAGTTCTTTAGTAATATTTTTAAAATTTCGCTAGGCCGCCATTTTGTTTCGTCATATTGTATTAGTACTATAGTTTTAGCAGTGTTTTAGTAAAGTCGCTCGTGTGATACGCTCCATTGGACATTTACCAAACTGTTACCAAGTTATCCCCATATGACCCTTAATGTTTAATCATAATTTGAAGCAAATCAGGTAAGTGTTTTTTTAGCTATGCCGCGAAATCATAGTCAAACAGACCCAAGGAATTGAGGAAATATGTTTTTTTGACATCTAGGGAACTTAAAACGTGAAGATCTGTAAAAACCTGGGAGGATGATTTTTTTACCATTACAAACATTTTATTTGGCCGCCATTTTGGTCCGCCACCTTGAACCACAATTCTACGAGTTCACCTCTATACTACACTTAATCCCTGCGCAAAATTTGAAAACAATCTAATAAATAATGTTTTCAAGCTGTTTTTCTAATAATTTTATTAAGCCTTTTATTTTGTTTTCCCACGTTAGAAATTTTATCAGTTCATTCCTAGGTAGTATTTTATGTGTGTGACAGGCAATAGACGGAATTGAGAAATCATGTATTTTGTCCTCTATGGACCCTAAAAGGTGAAGATCTATGAATACCTGGGAGGGAGATTTTTTTAGGATTACACTAGTACGAGGGTAATAAAAACAAAGCCAAACTAATATATAAGTTGTATAATTTTTCCAATGATTATTTTTTAAAAACAAGTGCAGAGCTTTACAAAATCTGTATTATAATATAAAAACAAAAAATTGTTAAATTGAAAAAATATAAATGTAATATATATTTTTTTTTATTGATTAAAGAGATAAAAATACTCTTTCTTAAACCCATTGGGTTTATGGAGCAGTTTTTCCACCAGATTTTACCCATTATATTTAAAATTGGGAAAAAACCGGTGTCCTAAAAGTTACCGGATGACCGAGAGGATGACTCATTTTACAACAGCTTTGTCCACAAAATTGTAAAATTTTTTTTGACAATAAAGCATATATTTATTTATTTATTATTTATTTATACATTTAAAAAAAATGCAAATTTAAAATGACAATTGACGACGATTCCTGGTCCATACAATAAGGTAAATTTTGATATAGGGTTAAATTTCAAATTTAAATATGCAACCCTCTCATTTCACCCCCAGAAGAGAAGCAGAAAGCTTAAACCTCGGCTTAAACACACAAAAAGTTGATTTCTGGGTACGCATGCAACTGCGAAATTTACACGTTTTAGCTTTACCACTACTCGAGATATTAACCTACACTACAGCTTTTCACACCCTTTGTGTATATTAATAAGAAAAAAGAATAATTCAAATTATATCATATCTTCAAATAATAAAAATACTCATGCCTCGAAATCAGTTTCGAAATCTCTTTCGAAATTCAGAAACCGTTTGAGAAATCGCATCCGAAATCGAGAAATCGCTCCCGAAATCCTGCGATTTCCGAAATCGCTGTACGTTTTTTAGCAAGTGTGACCCCTCGTAATTACCTATATAACGTTTTGTTATAAATAAATATTGATTGTTAACAAATATTAATTGTACATTTCAGTAGTCCAGATATACACTGTTACGAATAGTATTTCTTTTCAAACCTTAATTTGTAAAATTTATGGATATAAATTAACTTTTGACAACACGATTCGTACATGTGTTACCGGACAATTACCGTAACACATCTTGCAGACGCTTCACTTTTCGGCCATAAGTGCCATAACTATTCTTATCCCCACTCATAATTATATGGGGAAACTGAATATATATTTAGATAATTTTGATTTAATTTTAAGGTCTCAAAAACGATTCTATGTGAATTTTTGAAATTGGCAGATTAAAACTTGAATGTTTTTTGACACAATTTGAAGTGCAATACTTTCCCCAATTTTATAAAATATCTTTAAGAAAATTAGCTGTTATTTTCAGAATATTGTAAACGTCGATATTCATTTGATAAAAGTGCTATATTGGATTACCTTTTCTAGACGACTTGGAGTAGCGAAATGCTTATCTGTAATTAGGTACAGGATAGATGTAATTTTCAGTATAATATATGCCGAGATATTTTGTAACTTTCGCAGGTTTAATACGGGATCAAATTTTGCGTGCTTTTATAGTATGTTTTGTTACGCACTGTGTATGACAAACTTTTTTTTAAATCATTTTTATTTTTAAAGTAAGCATTTTCTTAGAAATAATAACTTCTGACCAAAACTGAAAAAATTTGTTAATGAACATTGAACAGACGCTGTATATCAAGGAACACTAATTTACTGCGTGCAAAAAAGGTTAGGTACCTACATCAAATTTTAAAACCAAAAAATAAAAAGTGTGGCACTTTAATTATTTACAATAATTATATTAAAGTAAAAAAATATATTTATTTTACCTATTAATAGCATATCGTAAGTGGAAAGCTCAGTGGGAAGGAAGAACTTATTGTAAACGTGAGAAAATCACTCTCTAAGATTTTTTCAGATTTTTGCGTTTCAAGGTCCCTAGATGCCAAAAAATATGTTTTCTTAATTCCGTAGGATTGTCAGTCTGTCTGTTTGTTTGTGGCATAGCTCAAAAACTAGCTATCCGGATTACTTCAAATGTTGGTCAAAAATTAAGAATCCTATCTTATGGGTTTGACATGGTAAGATTTTGGTAAAAATTCAATATGGCGGAACAAATGCCGACCTAATAAAATGTTATAAAAAATATTACTTAGTAACTATTTACCGAATTACGTCAAATTTTGAATAAACATTTGATGTGATATGTAGATGAACTGATAAAGCTTTGGTATAAATCCAATATGGCTGAACAAAATAATGGCCAAATATGTAAAAAATCAACTACGTGGATTGTTTTCAAATCTTGAACAAAAATAAAATGTTATATAGGGATGAACTATTAAACATTTTGGTAAGAATCCAAGATGGCGGAACAAAGAAAATTACGGAACAAAATGGCGGCCTAATTAAATGTTTTCAAAAATCGGTCTGCCAGAACTACTCATTCGATCGAGCATTCGATTGACTGGTAAATGTTACGGTGAAACAAAATAGAGGTTAAAAAAAAACTACCAATTAAGTTGAAATTTTATACATCAATCAAGTGTGAAACGGGGATGAACTGGTAATTTTTTTTAAAATCCTATATAGTAAAAATGGCGACCTAATAAATAATTAAAAAATCGATGGTCGGTGAAATTCCATTTCCTAGACTAAAAACCTACTTCTTAAGGAAGAAATTAATAAATGTCATAATTGATTTTTCATTAATTAACTACGTGTGTAAATAAAGTTATAAAAAATAATAAAATAAAAATTAATTAACAAATAAAACTAAATTTTAGAAGATGGTATATTGATCTAAGCTCTGGTTTTATTTAAGGTTGAGAGGTATGGTAAGTGAATGAATATTTGTATGAGTGTACGTTAGATCTCAATAAAAAAATTGTGGAGATGAAATATGTATATTTGTTTTAATCTGAATGATTGTTAGATATGAGAATAAAACCAATGTATCGTCATAAATTATTTGTTGCGAAGACACAAATTAATTATTTAAAAGAACAATAGCATTCGGCTTAAAAAACACAACATAACAAATTGGACGAAACATCCCTCGTAACGAATTCCACTGCACACCTCAGATTTAGTCCTCGGATTTAGTCTAAGCTAGATACAGATAACACAGTTTATATATACATGTGTACATATATTTATTTGGCAATAGTGTTGAGGCGTTTTTTGCAAAAACAACCATAGTCCTTAATTTCGAATTTCTCGGTTTCAATTGACATTATACATTCAATCTAACTCGAATCTATCTGAGATATTTATTTCTACAAAAGGCACCGTAGTCCAGATTTACAGCGCTCCAAAGTTTAACTAGTTCTACAAAAACAGCCCAGCCATAGTTCGTTCGGATTCCTGCAAAAATAACCATTGTCGCGGACAATTGCGTTTTTTGTCGGAATTTTAGGTGGGGGTTTAATATACACGCCACGCTACGGTTGAACAATCGTTCGTTTGTTATAAAGTAAACATGGCGAGTGCAAGCGAAATTTGTGTTGAAAACAATTTAACAAATTGGCCAAAAAAGAAGGAAAAATGTATGAAAAAAAAAAACAGTTATAAAGGAAAAGAAAATATGTGGTGTGGCTCATATAAATCTCACCTGAAGTGGAAATTAACAATGAAGACGATAGTAGTGGCGCAGAAGATTAAACAATATTGTTATTTGTAGTTATTACAATTTTTACCATATAAAGTTTTTTCGACTTTCCCTAAAAAGGAAAAATTGGGCTATGGTCGCTTTTATAAAGAACGCCTCAATATTATATATTTCACTTTTCGTAATAAAACCAGAGTTTAATTATATGCTAAGTTCTCATTATTATGGTACAAAAATAGGTAAAACCTTTTTTACATAACTTCCCTAGTCCTAGTAACCAAACTTTCCTTTTATCAAGAAAAGTGACATATTAATATTCATAAACTGTGGTATATGAGTGGTGGAACCTGCAACCAGGGTATTTCTGGATAAAAGACAATTTACTGATTCTTTTTTGTTATATTCTACTTCAATTGTGGATTTTTTCTTATTTCTTTTATTTGAATTTAACTTTCCAGTCAATTTGTTACAACATATATTATATTATTATCAAATTTGATTTAGCAATAAAAAAAAAACTATGAAAATAGACAAAAACATCCATACCAATATTGAAAGTACCGGCGCCGTTCATATTTACACCTCGATAGTAGTTACCTCTTTTCCAAAAACGGTAAGACGGTATTGACTGTATGCAACCAACATTACAACGAATGGCACAGAATGTAAACAAATCCAAAATTTTAGTTAATTTTTTTCCAACAGAAGATATACCTATATGAAGACAATTTCTTCAAGATATAATAATAACTGTTTTATTTTACCCTCCTCTAACAATCTTATTTCATTAAAAACGATAATTTCAAATTTATTATATAATTAACAGATGCAAAAAAGAGTTTATGGAATAAAAGGAAAGAACATTCTATATATCAGAAAATTAACAAGTAGCCAAAGAACTTAGGAAGCTTTATGTCTACTAAAATGAAATTACATACCATTAGGGCTTCGTACTCCAGAAGCTCTTGATCGTTTACCACTAAAATTGTTACGTCTAAGTTTTGCAGGATCAATAACACGTTTTTTTCTACGTAGGTATCTTGCTAAGCCCCCAACAACTACTATACTAGCTCCCACTGATAATAATGCTACCTGAAATTAGGAAATATATAAATCCAAACAAAATGGTTGCGAAGAAATAAATAATCTAAAAACAAACCTTTTGAGTAGTTGACAGTGATACTTTAAAAGGTACTAGTTGGCGAATATACTGTATGTATTCACGGGCAGGACTTAAATGGGGTAATAACGACATAATTCAGATATCTTTAAAGTTTTCTAAAACTTTATAGGTTATAAACACAAATACACTTTTAACACTATGACGCGCACTAATACTAAAATCCTATTACTTGAATCGATGGAGGGTCTTTATTCTAATTTACGGGTAGTTTTTTTTCATTTTGAAGTGTTTGATTTATTCCTCAAAACGATTTCAAATGCAACACGAAAATCAAAACTCCCGGTCTATGGGACCGTCGACGGCAAACTAGGAAACTTCTTGACCAACTAGGATAAATTGGTAGAACAATTTGCTTGCTCACTTCACTTCAATTTCTATATTTTAACTCTGCTTGGGTGCGTTTTGCCAGCTATATTTTGGGGAATACTAGATATAACTGTGTTTAAGCTCCGTCCAAAGTATTTAAAATTTTATTAATTTCTATATTAAATAATCCTGTTATTTTAAATGGTAACTTCTAGTTTTTTTTCTTTATCAAAATGTTCTTTCTTCACGTTAATAAATAACGCTAAATAATTTACGTTATGTCAACGAAGCTAGAATTTTAATACGGGGTTCTGGAACTCTTGGTATAATAGCGGAATACGTGGATTGCACCCGTCAATTTTTGGGTAATTATTTACTTTTAAAGTATGGCTGTTTTATGAGTATTCTCCAATTTTTTAGATAAAACAAACAAGAACAACAATGAATTTTTTTTACGACTTTTTATAGTCTCATACAGAACCAGTGAATTTTCTTAAAAAAAGAAGAAAGAAATATAATAACTCAAAAACATACTGTCACGGAAACATCCGGCTACCCTACGGCCTGACACGGTTACCGGCTTGAATGGTAGTATGAAAAGTGAAATTCATTTTACACTATTCACTAAGTGAATTTTGACTACTAATATTGGCCACATACTTAAGTTTATATGCGTCCACCAGGATTCGAACTTGGCCCCAAATTACCTGGGTACCAAATATGGGCAGTGGTAAGTGAAAGTTAGCATTTTCCAAAGTACCACAAAAGATCCCAGCTGTTATGACCAGATCGTCAGTGAGAAGACGAAGAGTTTGGTATTTGCAGATTGAAAAAAAATGACATTTCAAAAAAATATCAACAAAACCAAAAAAATTCTTTAAATTCTATGTATTTAAAACATTCTCGTTCAGACATTGTCTAGATTTGTCAGTATTATGGAAGGTGCAAACTTGAATTCCAGAGAACGTTTATCTATTGAAGATTTGCCAGAGGAGGTGTTAGAATTTATTTTGTCATTAATTTCACCCTACAAGGATTTACATGATTGTATGTTAGTTTCTAAAAAGTGGAAAAGATGCGTTTTAAGTAAGTAAAAAAACAATAAGTTTTGATTTAGGACACTATTCTAGAAATGGTGCCAAGTATGTTTAAGTCATTTATTATCTTTTATTTGTGAATATGTAAGTATTTTACATTTATTTTAATTCCAAATGTAAGCGAAATGTTTCAAGAACACAATTCTATTTGTGATAATTGTTGATAATTTAAACCTCAGTTACTAACGTGAAGTCGCAGTGTGTCCTTAATAATATATTAACATTTGTTTGATTCATTTTTAGAGGGATAACTTTTGCCTCGACTTCTGCTTTAAACATAAAATTTACTGAGTTGAATAGTGTTAAATAAAATGTGAACATTTACTTCAAATATAAGTTAGGAAGTACTTCAAGTACTTATAAGATTGTTATAGCGATCATATGATACTTTATAACACAAATTTGATTCAACAACATTGAAGAACAAAATTGATTCTCACTAAAAATAATTAATATGTTCTCCACGTTTTCTAAAGAGGAGTAGATATGGATATCAACTTTTTTTTTCTTAATATTGCCCACCGAACTAACACAAATTAGCTGATGAGCTTTTTTGTCTAACAGTTAGCCATAAAAGACTTATAAAAACCAGAGATTTGTCAAATTTTGGCAAATGATTCTTGGTTTGTTTTCTAGCCATGAAAACTCACTACAAATTAGATTTTTTGGCTCCAAAAGTAGCAGTTTTTAATGTAGATAGGCAATAGCATAATTACTTGGCCAAAAAATATCTTTTATGGAGTAATTAAACCTCCAACTTTTTTTTTTGTAATACTGGTTGGCCAAAAAGTAGAAATATCTGTCAGTTTTGTTGCTACAACATTGAAGTTAAATTATAGTAAGCATAGCTGTTTAAAATGCCAGAATATGGCATTTTTAATCAATAGACATCGAGGTCAGAATATAATCAATAAGTAGGCATTTTTCCCCAATTCCAACCAAACATATTTTAGCAAGTATTTAAGTTTAATTATAATAATAACTATATAAGAATGCCAGATTATGACATTTTAAGACAACAAAAATTTAGAGGAAAAAATATGGCTTTTATTATCATATTTTTGTTTCAAAATTAAACTAAAATTGGGTAGTTTTATTTCACTTATTTTTGCTATATATTGCCAAAATATGCTACATTTTTAAATTTACGTTTATAACCTATAAAACTATATACTTAACCAAACTGAAGATATATTTAGAAAAACGAAATATGAATTATGTACTATATGAATTATTTACCATACAAAATGTCTAACAAAAAGATTGAATATTCTACTATATATCATAGAAAAACGCAGTCTTGGGGTAATCATCTTTTAATTTTGTTACACTGGCTGCTGGGTCTTAAATTAGCCATTTTTTAGCGAGTACTAAAGGCAAACCAAGTAAGCATTTTATTGGCAAATTTTTAGTAAATTTTGCTACATTTTGGCTACATTTGAAAATTATTGTAATTTGATAAATATTTACTTACAAAGTTGCCAATTTCAAGGAATACTTGCTTAAAAAATAGCCCAGAGCTTTTTATGATCTGCCATAATTGAAATTAAAATTAAACTAATTTCCTAGCAGTCATTACTTGACCACTTTAAACAAACATATTCTTTCTACCTATAAATAAGTATTTTTATGCATGTTTTTTACGTCATGAACCCTTTAATCAATTTTCTTAGTAAAATACATTTCCAAACAAAAAATTAGAAACAAAAATATTTGTAGAAATCGAAATTTTTTGTTTCAAGGAGGGGCGCGTGTTTTACATGCCTATCTTAGATTCTTTTAACAGTAAAAGTTCCTTCGCAAGTGTTTTTTGTTTCTACCAACCGTTAAACCATGATTTGTTATCTTTGCGTTTCCTCTGGGCTTACACTGATTGGCTCTGTCAATACTATTTCTACATAATTTGAAACAATTGATGATTTATTATTTAAATGAAGAAAAGGCAAAAAATGAGAAATTATGTAGGTAAATTTCAGAAAAAAATGTTCCTCAAATTTCAGCTAAAAAACAAGTCAGAATTTAGCTAAAAGAGCTCGATTTTAAAGTCAAAAAGTAGCTAATAAACCCAACCATAAAATCAAAAGAGAGGGCTGCATAATTGCCAATTGGCTATTTTTACCCCATTATGGCCAAATTATTATTCCCCACTTTAGTCATATTTCCGTCTTTATACTGTAATAGAACTGTTATTTTGGCTAGCCATTTTAGCTAATTAGCCAGGGATATTAGCGAATATTACAGCATTTTAGCCCATATATGATTATATGTGCTACTTGGGCAATAATTCCTCTTAATATTCCAATATTATCTATATTATTTTCGGTCTACCTACAGAGATCACAATGGTGTGCATATACCTGATGTACCAAATCTTCCACATTCTTCAACACAGGCTTTAACTTTAGTGCAAAGGACATCGAAAGCAAACTCATGCATATTGGCATTAACCAGTGTACTGGGTCAGACAGAATTCCTTCTATTCTGCTTTGAAATTGTTGCCAAAGCCTTTCAAAACCATTAGGCAGAATTTTTCAAAGGACTTTTAATAATGGAATTTCCCCATCATATTGGAAAAAAGCAGTCCTATTCCCTGTTTTTAAAGGGGGCGACGATCAGGATGTGAAGAACTGTCCCTGATCAGTGACAAGATATTTGAAACCTATAAACATTCGATCTTAGATCAACAACATGGTTTTTTTCTAAGGCCAATTAACAACTACAAATTTAGCTGCCTATCAGCAGTTTCTTGCCAACTCAATTGAATCTGGTCAACAGGTGGACGTAATATACACAGATATATCAAAGTTTTTTGATTCTGTATGTCATTCATTATTAATTAGGAAGTTGCCTGCTATGGGTGTGATGAGTTCAATGTTGAACTGGATCTAATTGTATCTGAGTCACAGGGGTCAGTCAGTCATCATAGGCAATACTTCATCACAGTAAATATCTCGCCATGTTGTTTGTTGTGTTTTTTGGCGATCAAGTTTCATCCAAATTTTGATTAAAAACAATCAAAGTTTTAGTTTTAACATTATACAAAGTGATATTTGGAGACTGTGACCAACTGTCAGCGTTTCTAACATCGGGAACGGCGAAATATCTTAAAATATTAAAGGTTTAAAAAAGTAAACAAACATGAATAAAAATACTTGTAATTATTGTAACAAATCTGTTGCAAATGGAACTTTTTGTGGTGTATGTAAGAAGAACGCTTTTCATGAGAGTTGTGCTAAAAGAGTCTGTAAGATCTCCAATAATTTAGTCAAATGCCCGCAATGTTGTGAAAGTGAGGTTAAGAGTGTAACCGAAAATAATGATTTACAGAAAACTCCAAAAAATTTCATTTCTCAAGAAATTCCTAGATCAAATGAGGAACTAACAAAAACAATTGAAGCTCTGAAGACTTCAGGAAGCTTTATGTCTGCAAAATTTGACCAATTTTTCACACAAAATCAACAAATAATTTCTGAAATGATAAAGGTTAGAGAGGAAAACGATTCTTTAAAAAACAGGGTACAGTTACTGGAGGAAAGGATGTTTGATCTAGAATATAAAGAAATATCCACCAATATTGAATTTGTAGGGCCGCAAGTTAAGGACTCGGAAGATCCCAAGGCAGTGGTGCTCGAGATTGTGAATAGCCTTCTTCAGTGCAACATCAAGAATGAGCATATTCAACGTTGTGAAAGGAAGTACACCAAAAAGGGTCCCATAATAATTACGAAGCTTCTAAACCATGAAATAAAAAATAAAATATTAAAAGGCCTCCAGGGAAAAAAGTTCGATTCAGGTTTACTGATGTGTAACAAGGAAAACAATAGGAAAACTTTGATATTTATAAATGAACAATTGACTAATTATGGTAGAAACTTATTTAACTTGGCATATAAACTCAAAAAGCAAAAAGAATTTAAGTATTTGTGGTCAAGAAATGGTAAAATATTTCTATGAAAAAATGATGGTTGTCCTCTCATACTGGTAAAAAACATAGAAACATTATCAAGTTTTAAATAAAGAAAAATAAAATAGTACATATAAAACGTCAATGAGCCTTTAATTTGAAGAGATGGCTGAAGAAAATGTTAAACTATACCATAATATAGACAGTTTTAAAGAACTTGACAACAAAGTGAGAAATTTTTATGTATTATATCTAGTACATGTAAATATTAGAAGCGTTAAAAAAACTTTGACAGTCTCCTTGTATTCTTGAATGCATTCAACATAATGTACTGTGATATTTTAGTTTTAAGTGAATGTTTTCAAATTTCTGGAAATTATTATAATATACCGAGATACAATGTGCATGTAATAAAAATGGGGCTATTACGAGAACGTCAAGCGAATGATCCGAAAGAGAAAATTAATTTTAAATGTTGTAAAACTAAGTATTCTAGTGCTGTTATATGTGTTAATTGCGGCAGTATATTTCACAATTCATGTGCAGCTGGAGATTGGGCTGAAAGACTCAAAATAATAGATGAAACCCGTATAATGTGTTGTGATGCAGTTTTGGCGGTTAGGAAACAATCCATGTCGGAAGTTGACGTGATGGAAATTAAATATCTTAAAAAGTTGTTATCTGAGCTGGAGGAGAAGAATAGACTGCTTCAAGAAAATTCTGACCTCTGGAAAGAGAAGTTTGAAGCAATGAAAAATATTACAGGTAAAAACATAACATCCCTGTTACATAACCAAGCGGATCAGGCCCTCTTCCACCCCCCCCGACCAAGGCCAGGACCGCCTATCAAACGCAAGGCGCATGAGCGCGGACAAAACCAAAGAGGTTGCACCACAGTCAACAGATGGCGCTACCGGACTTATCGAGGTTCCTGAATCCGAAATCTCGAAATGCGAAAGTCAGCAAGTTTCTTCACAAGCAACAGATGACGCCACTGAGGTGACTGTTGATTTCGAATCCGCAATCAAAAATTCCGAAAATCCACATTCTCTCGATTACGTTGGTGTCGAATTCTCAGATGAATGAAAAAACGAATGAAGGAAGTCAACAAAATGAGGATGAGTGGACTACTGTTCAATCAAGGAGACGTAAGCTCCAACCCGTAGGAAAGGATGTAGTAAAACAAAGTAGCCTACAAAATAACGATGGCAATATAGACTCTATCCCAAAACATAGGATGAAGACCCAAAATAATGGCCATCTAAGATCAACTCCCATTAGAGGCTGTAAACAAGTGACCTCACAGATTGTTGCACCTAATGTACACAATAAAAATTTCTTTGTTACTGGCTTTAAACCAGAAATGACTCCAAAGGAAGTACAGGAGTATATAAAGTTACATCTAAACATAAAAACTTACTGTGAAAAACTTAGAACAAAAAAGGACCACTTAAGAAGCAGCTTCAAAGTGGCTACTGAAGAAAAACACATAGATCTGTTCTTAAATCCTGAAATGTGGGAACAAGGAATATCTGTAAATTTTTTTATGAATATCCGACGAGTCCTTTAAACAAAAGGGATGATACTTATATTCCAGAACTACAAGAGAAAGAATCATTGGTGCAATTACTTCATGCTAATGTCAGATCATTAAGAAACAAAACCGGTCAAGTAGAAGCTTTCCTCAGCGACATGGGTATTGATGTCAAAGTCAAAGTCAAAATATGCTTTATTGTCTAAAGTAAAAAACATAATACACAAGATTAAAAATTCAATAAACAGATTCATCCATACTATATCCTGTCCAACAAGTAAAAAAAAAAAAAAAAAAAAAAAGAAACTAAAATAACATACTTAATACACTTAACATATGCAAGTCCTAAAGTATAATTATTAGTACAAAATATACACATATCATAAGAAGCATTGTCTGTATATCAGAACACTGGCTGAAGGAAGAAGAAATACTGGAAACCAGACTTGATGGCTACCGATGTGCTGGTTAACTCAAACTCAAACTCAAAATGCTTTATTGTCTAGAATGGTATTCACTGACAAAGCTAAGGGGAAGAGAAAAAAAGAAAAAAAAAAGATTATACAAAACAAAGAAAGCACAGAATCATAATAAAAAGAACAGTACAGACAAAAATATATGCGTATACGTATACATACCCACGCATGCACACGCAAAACGCATACATACACATAGTGCATAATACATAATACAGGCAAACTCAAAACACACCGAACATAGTTAAAAATTGTTAAAATTAATGTGTCAACAAAAAAAATATATCATAATATACCACTACACAAACTCTATGCTTTATAGGGCTAAAAATATTAAAAGTTGTCATTTAAAAACTTGAATGCATACACTTACATATTATAAACAATACACACCAGATTTAAAATATAAAAAAGAACAAGAACTATAATGAATATACAGTTAAAGCAAGCTGAAGGCAAGCCAATACATAAATCAGCCATTATATAATTAAAAGTGACAAGGGCCAAAGTGTTAAAAGGTAGTGTATTGGATGTAGAAGACAACAGAAAGGAGGAGGCACTGCAATTTACTGTAAATCGGGTTTGGATATTTAGCAAGTTGATGTCTTAAATCATAATATCGATAAATGTATAGAAATGTCTAATGTTTAAGTAAAAAATTTTAACATGTTTATTTTACTTATTTATAGGTCCCCATCTGGCCATTTTGGCACTTTTGGAACCTGGTTGTGGCTGGGGACTTCAATGTGCATTTTGGAACGGAACAACCTGAGGCTGTCGCACTGTGTGATTTATTGGGTGGCTTTGGTCTCTGCGGAACTATTGAGGCTCCAACGAGGGCGGGCTCTTGTCTCTAGACAATATTTTTGTAAATGTCTGCCAGGGGAGTGTCGTCTGTGAATGTAGAGTCACATTTCTCTGATCATGTTTCTCAGCTGCTCACAGTAGATCTGATCCATTCAAATCCTGCTTTCAGGGAGGAGAGTAGGGTGTGCAGACCAATTACTCAGCAGGGTATGTCCCTTTTTTACAACATGGTGGAGAATACAACATTTGACTTTATTGATGATCCAAATATGAACGTTGATGGTAAGGTACCTGAATTTGTATGGAAATTAGAGCGTGCCTATCTCGAAGCCTTTCCGGAGAAAAACATAAGGGTCAGGACTAACGAGCCAGGTAATACTTCATGGTTTAATAACAGCTTAAGAACTATGAGGGAACATCTGCATTTTTTGGGAGAGTTGAGTACGCAGTACAATCAGCCAGTATGGACTGAACAATATAAGTCTTTCAAAAAGATGTACAAGGTAGCATTAAGGGATGCCAGGGTGGCAGCAAATGACAGGGCCATCAGCTCTTCAAGAAACCCAGTCAAAACAATGTGGAATATTATTAACAGTCGGCGTAGAGCTCATGAACACTTCCATAATACCCTCGGACTTGACCCCTGATAATTTTAAAGAATTCTTTACTAACATAGCTCATACATTAGTGGAAGGGATCCAAAACACTCAAATGGATCCACTGGAGTATCTCACAGCAATACCCAAACCAGCAGCATCCTTTGATTTTCAGGAGGTATCTTTTGTTGAGATGAGGGACATTATAGATAACATGCAAAACAAAACAAGTCGTGACATATTTGGACTTAGCATCAACATCTTTAAATCAATAAAAAACCTTATTATAGTTCCTATGGCAAAATTGGTAAATCTGTGTTTCAGAGAAAACAGCTTTCCAGACATTCTTAAGAAGGCTATGGTTCCCAATTTTTAAAAAAGGAGATAAAAATGACATCAACTATAGACCGATCAGCCTCTTACCCATTGCATCCAAAATCGTTGAGAAGTGCATAGCCCTGAGAATCGTGGGATTCCTGGAGGATAATGGTTGCTTTGTGGGTTCTCAATTTGGATTTCGGAAAGGAAGGAGCACAGTTCTGGCCCTGCTTGATCTGGTAGACAGGGTGCTGGACTCGTTCGAGCTATTGCAGTATAATGCCTCACTTTTTTGTGACCTGAGCAAGGCATTCGATTGTGTCGACCATGACCTCCTCTTAAAAAAGCTTAATTTTTACAACTTTTCCAAGAACAGTAAAGCATTACTCAAATCTTACATTGAAAATAGAGTGCAGATTGTTAGGGTGGGAAGGGTTGCGTCTGCGGAGAGGGAAGTTACCATAGGGGTACCCCAAGGCTCAATACTGGGACCCATTCTTTTCTTGATTTACATCAATGATCTGTGTACGTGGTGACTTCACTCTCTATGCGGATGACACCACTCTCTCTCTTTCAAAAAGTTCTCTGGATGAGGTTCTAAGGGGTCTTGAGGAAGCACGATCGAGTGTAGAAGCCTGGTTTGATGCAAACGGGCTACTTCTGAACCGGGATAAAACTCAGAGGCTTGTGTTCTCATTGCGTGATCTTGATGGTGTAAATGGGGACACTGCTTCTGTCAAATTTTTGGTCCATATACAGCAGTTGGCACTACGGCTCAGGAGTGGTCTGTATGCCCTTCGACAGTTAGCAGAATGTGTTAGTATTATGGTACTTAGGACCACATACTATGCGATATTCCATTCAGTCATGACTTACTCTGTGTTAGCTTGGGGGAATGCCCCAGGAAGCAGTCGTATCTTTGGTCTTCAGAGAAAAGCTGTTCGAATCGTGGCCGGACCAGCTTTCAGGGATGAGTGCAGGAGGGCATTTGTGGATCTTGCTATTCTGACGCTGCCTTCCCAGTATATACTGGAATGTCTCCTCTATGTAAAGAGGTGTCAGGGTTCTTTTGTAGTGCACAGTGAGGTCCACAGCCATGACACTAGGTACAGAAATAATCTGATACCTGCATACTGCAGATTGACAAGATGCCAGAATGGTCCACGATATTGGGGCATAAAATTTTTTAACCACCTGCCGGATGACATCAAATCCCTGGACGTAAAACTATTTAAAACTAAAATAAAAAGCATTTTGATGTCTAAAGCATTTTATTCATTTGATGAATTTTTAAAATACAGATTTTAGTGTGTATATACCTCTTTTGTATATATATATATATATATATATATATATATATATATATATATATATATATATATATATATATGTTTGTGTAGACTGTACAGTGGACTCTTGTTTTTGTTTTTGTTTTTTAATGTTGATTTTACTTGCCTAAATGTCTTTTATAAACATATTTTACAATTTTCTTTTTTTTTATATACCTTTTGACTTATGTAAGTGCAATTTATGTACATTAACATTAATAAATGATTTTGATTTTGATTTTTTTTTGATTTTGATTATAATGGCACAAATTATAACAAAAATGATGGTTTGCTTGTTTACACAAAAGAAAACTTAAATATCGAAGTTTGAGATTGTAAACTAATCAGGTCCATGGTAACTAGTAGTCGAGTTACATTCATACAATTTTATTGAAGATATTAAAACATATTTTGTAGGCAGTTTAAAAAACCAAATTGAAATCTTTGTGGCTGACACTAATGTTAATCTTTGTGATAGTAATAACGAAAATGTAAATTTATATTTATCAACCTTAAATGCTTTAGGATTTGCCAATTGAAAACGAACAGCTTAGAGTATCAACCTTTCGTGTTGGACACGGATTTGACTGACCACTACCCCATTTTGCTAAATATGTTTATGAAAGACCAGACAAATAAAATACAAAAAAAAAATTAAATATTATAAATGTAGAAATAATCGACTATGACAAGTTACTACTATTATTTGAAACAGAAGACTGGAAGACTGTTTTGAACTCTACAGAGTCGGAATCAGCGACAAATACTTTTTATAAAATATTTATGCGCCTATATACTGGAGCAAAAATAAATAAAACTATTAAAATTAAAGAGAACAACAAGATAAAGCCATGAATAACAAATGGGTTAATAATTTCTATAAAAAAGAGAGACAAAATGATAAAAGATTACTGCATTCTCACAATGAAGAATTGAAAAATTTTTATTTAGGAATTATTTAAACGGCCGTACACAGCTTGTTACTATTAACGGTACGTCAAGTGAAATAAAGGACTTGTCACATGGTGTTCCACAAGGATCCATATTGGGTCCAACATTGTTTATTGTGTACATAAACTCACTATCACATCTTATTCTAAAGGGAATGCTTCAGTTGTATGCAGATTATACTTGCATTACATATTTTGGCACTGATCTGACAGAGACAAAGGTAGCAATCGAGAATGATTTATTACTGATTTCAGAATGGCTCAAATTTTATAAACTAACTTTGAATAATGCAAAGTCAGAGTTTATGATTATATCAAGAAAACCAGATTGGAATAACATGCAGTTAACTTTAAATGGAGCCCATTTGAACAAATCCACATGCATTAAATACTGGGAACAGCATATTTTGCACTTGTGCAAAAAAATCTCTCCAGCAGTGGCAGTTCTTGGCAGAGTTGCTAGAACTCTTCCATTAACCCAGAGAAAATTCCTGTATAACTTATTGATTCATTCCCATCTCTCTTATTTAACCCTTGTGTGGAGCAAAACTTCTCAAATCAAATTAAAACCTTTACAGGTCCTGCAAAATAGAGCTGTTAAAAAAGTCTTCAACCTTCCTTTTCGCTATCCAACCAGCTTACTCTATCGCCCCAATAACATTCTTGATATTCTTTCTTTATCCATCTTTTAAACATGTGTTTTCATTCCTCACTATTCCCAAAATGACATCCATTCATCATTGCAATTTGTTCCATTCTACCAAATACATACCTATAACATCCGCAATAACATAAACTTCAGAACCACTGCTATAAGAACAATGACTGGCCAAAGAAGTATACTCTCAGAAGGTTTGCAACACTACAACGACCTTCCTATTCAGTTGAAGTCCCTGCGACCCCATCATTTTAAGTCTGCACTAAAGAGACATTTATTTTGCTAATAATTGACTGTGATATGTTTTACCTGTGAATCGTGTAATTTTTAATTTTTTTTTATGTTGAAAGTAAATGTATTATATTTGGTTTATATATACTATATTTAACTTCAAACAATTGGCACAATATTAAGTGTTTGACTTACATAGCCTAGTGCTCTTGGTCTGTGATTCAAAAATGTATAATTACTATGTATTGTGAATTTTTTTTTATATTCGTTAATAAATCATTTGGAAAAAAAAAAGTAGCATCTTGCATTCCTGAAGGTTCACACATACGGCCTGTTCTGTTCTTCTTATTTATTAAAGAAATTAGTGCATGCTTCATTGATTTTAAATATTTACTATATGCCGGCGACTTAAAGTTTTTTGCATCTGTGAGCTCGCATTTGCATCTTTAAGCCGACCTAAACAGATTGATGACTTGGTGCCAGGATAATTTCCTTGAGCAAAAAATGTAAAACAAATCAAATACAAAATTAACAATGAACTTTTAGAACTTGTACCAACTTACAAGGATGTTGAAGTTATATTCGATACTGGTTTGACGTTTAGTTACCATGTCGACAGTATTGTGGCAAGAAGCTTTAAAATGCTTGGCTTCATAAAAAGAACACAAAGTACCTACATAGCACAAAGGCTCTCCATGTACTGTATAACTTCCTCATTATACTGTAGCATTATCTGGATACCTTTCTATAACAGTTATAAAAATAGGATCGAAGAGGTTCAAGGAAAATTTGCTAAATACCTTTTATTTAAGCACCATTTTCCTTATCATGGCCTTAGCCGGGATTCTCGTTAATTGCTTTATGGATTGCAGCCCTTGGAAGTGAGGAGAAGAATCCATCTTCTATTCTTTCTCTTCAGGCTAATAAGAGGTGAAATTTTATGCAGTTCTTTACTTAATGAAATTAGCATTAGAGCTGCTGTACGACCAACTAGACATCTACAATTATTTTATGAAAATCTGCATCGGACAAACTATGGACGTGCTGTTTTTTGTAAGAGATTGGTTACGAACTACAAAAAGCATTATCACCACATCGACATTTTCTCACATAGCATTGGCTCCATTAAAAGACTATTGTTATTATGATTATTATTATTCTAAGGTTTATCTCAATTTATATAGGTTTTGCTTTTATTTTTGTTTAAATGTTTGAGTGTTTTTTTTTCTCTTTGTCTTTTTATATTTCTTGACAGTTTTTAAATTTTACTATTGATATGTTACTTTAATTTACTTTTACTTTTGGAAATATTAATAATAATAATAATAATAATATCTTTATTTCCAACAAAATCATTTTTTACAATGACAAAGAAACGTCAACAAAAAAGTGGATTACGACTTGCATACCAATGTATATAAATTATTTTATTAGACACAAAAATTTACAAACAGATTAAAAATTTTTTTAAAAATTTACAAACAGATTAAAATTTTTTTAAAAAATTACAAATGGCACTCAAAAATATTATTTGTGTAGTGTACTAATTGAGTAAATAAAATAAATAAATAAATATATTTCCCCATATTTCTCTAATAATTTACTGTACTCTCTCAAAAATATCCTGAGTATTACCCCTTACACCCACTATGAAAATTTAAAAAAATTGAAAGATATGGATATGTGTTTGTAAGCATTACCTTTTTCAGTAATTTTTAACTTCTATTGTTTTTAATTTATTTATTATTTTTAGTTATTTTTCATAACATCTTTACATAGAAGGATGATCTTATTCCAGAAAATAAAGTTAAACAATTTATAAGGTTTCCATTTTGCACTAAACATTTACAAGTCTATCGGTGTTCAAGACTTAAATAAAATTTCAAGTCAATTAGATAAGCAGTTTTTTGTACTGAATTTTTAGCCTCCATTTTGTTCCACCATATTGGATTACTATAATTATTTTACCGGTTTATTCATACTGCACACTATATTTTTTGGCAAATTATGAATTTCATCTGATAAGTAGTTTCTAAATAATGATTTTTTTACATTTTATGAGGCCATCATATTGCATGTTTACTAAAAGGGATACATTTCATCCCTGTATGTGAGGTAATACACCGGGAAAATCTGGTGTACAAGTAATGGGAAGTCTGGGGATGTCTTGGAGAAGTCCGAGAAAGTCTGGAGAAGTTCGGGGATGATCGATGATATGTTGAGGTGGCTGAAGGATAACCAAAAAATAATCAAGGTCTTATAAGCAGGAGTGATTGAATTGAACAATTTTTCCAGGAAAAGCAGGCTATTGAAAAACGGAAAGAACTTCATAATCTTTAACTGCCCAGAATCTAATCTAGAGATCAAGGACACTGCTCTGCAAATCATAGAATCCTGTTTTATGAATTTGCATTTTACTGCAGACGACATAAAAATAAGCTGAGACCTATCAGGGTTGTATGCAAGAGTGCTGAGGCTGCTCTCTCTCTATAATAAAGAACTTAAAACAGCTTAGGCATAGCCCCAATCGCCAGCATTTATCATTGAGTGATGCTAAAACTCCTCTTCAACTACAGGAGTATCGAAACTTAAGAAGCCGAATGAGTGAGGAATGGTGCACCAAGGATTATATCTTTAAGTAAGCAACATTTAAACATGTAAATTTGTCTAATGGGAATATTACTTCATTATATCAAAATGTTCGTGGTGGTTTAAATACTAAAACGCATGAGTTCTATAAGGCTGTATCATGTGGAAAAAAGCATCTAGATCTAGTAGGAAAAGAGATCTGGAACTGTAAAATTTATTTATTTATTTATTTGAAGTTATACAATATATGCAATAAGTTATTACAAAAAAACAATTGTGTTCTCAATTACCTCCTTGTTGTCTTTCATCCATTCCTTAAGCTTATTTTTGATATTAACAAAAGGTTTGCGTTTAAGTTGTGTTGGTAGTAAATTTATAATTTTAGGGGCCACATATCTAAGACTTCTTTGTACAACATCAAAATGAATAATTGGCATGCTTAAATTATGACTCATATTTGCTCTGATTCCAACCTTATGATCTATGGAATTATTACAAATGCCTCTATTGAGAGAAAATCTTAAGATGTTTTTTATCTAAGTTTGAGAAATTGTAAAGACTCCTGACTCTTTAAATTATAATTCAGAAGAGTAACAATTTGACTTTAACATAATAATTTTTAAAATATATTTTTGAACAATAATTATATTGCTAAGAGAATATCTATGAGCAGAGCCGCAACAGATAATTCCATAATTTTTTTTAAATTTTTTTTTACAATATAAAACATAAATAAGAACATAATTTTGTAACGTTTACATATCACGTCACAAAGCGTTACGAACGATACATTTAAATTGATTTTATGACATTGAAAAAACATCAACGTGGGCTGGTAAGCTATTGGCTTTCTTACAAAATCTAGTGACTGGATTGCTAACAGCATAATTCGTCCTATGATACTTAATATTAAATAAATTATTCTGTGTGGTATATCGGTGTGGGAGCCTTTCAATAACAGACAATAAAGATGGCGAGTCAATAAGATTCCTTATAATTTAAAAAAAGTACATATATTGAGATATTCACTTCTCTTTTCCAAAGGTGCAAGATTAAGCAGAGTTAATACCTGATCATAATTAATCTCATCGCTACTATTAATTCAATTTATAAGCAATAAACTGCAAAAACTTCCTTTGAACTCTCTCAATAATCTCCGCATGAACCTTGTAATAAAGTGACCATTCAGGGCAAGCATACTCCAGCACAGAACGAACTACTGCACAGTAAACATCTTTTAGTGCAAAAATATTGTTAAAATTATTTAAAGATCTCAATACAAAACCTAAGAGTTTTAAGGCTTTATTTGACACATGGTCAATATGATTTATAAATGTAAGTCCCCTGTCAAACATACCCCCTAGATCCCTAATATGATCTACTCTTTCAAGATTGTAATTATTTACATGATATGGGTAAAAATGGGGTTTTGTATTCTATAAAAACTTAGAACCTTACACTTAGTACAATTCAAATTTAAATTGTTTAAGCTGCACCATGAAACAAGATTATCGAGGTCACACTGTAATTTTTCGGTATCAGAAGGATGATGGTTCTTTTATCAAGTTCATCATTACATTATTTCAAAAAACTATCAAAATACATGCCCAGATACTTGATACTGTCAGTTGACTTAACAGTATCTACGCCAGAGCAGTCATTGTAACTATGACAATCGCTCTTGTGAATCTTAATAAATTCATTATTTGGTATCCCTCTCGTATTCATTCAGAAAGCAATGAAATTCGTCTTCTTAACATTTAAAGTTAGTGAGTGTAGATCCAACCATATTTTTACAGTTGTAATTGCCTTTTCTGCTTCATGGAATTCTTCAACCCAGGTAACTCTCTTACAAATCCGGACGGTATCCGCAAAACAAACAGTTAAGTTATTAATGTATATTGTGAATAAAACCGGACCAAGCACTGTACCCGCTGGAACTCAACCTTGTTGTCAGAACAGATTATAGAATTTAAACTTACTTTTAGATGCCTATTAGTAAGATAGAATTTAAATAAATTATCAGCAACTCCCCATATAGGTACCAATTTTCTTCAATTTATTGAGTAGAATATGGTGATCCACAGTTTCAAACGCCTTTGTAAGGTGCGGATAAAACATAAAAGACCTCGTATACCGTGTTCTATGACCTATAATAATATAAACATTGAATCACCTGAATATGTTGTCAATGCTTTTGTTCAACATTTCAAATGTATATATGTTGACTCTTCCAACCCAATATTTGATATCAATCATTTTGAAACTTAGAATATTTCAATAAATTATCTTAGTGAAGTGGATATAAGTAAGGCCCAAAAACAAAAAAAATAAAAAAGTGACGGACCTGTTGAAATTCCATCATTTCTTATTCGTGATTGTGCTCCCTGCTTGACAAAACCACTTTATATTATATCTAATTTATCTCTAAAATAACTAATTGTCACATAAGTGGAAATATGCCAGGATCTGTCCCATCTTTAAGGGCGGAAACATGAATAAGCATCTAATTTCCCAGAATCAACATGGCTTCTTTCACAAAAGATCAACCATTACCAACCTAGCATGCTTTTTGCAAAAGGCATATGTGGCCATTAACAAAAGGATGTAGCTGGATGTTATATACATAGGCTTCTCGAGGGCTTTTGATAGGTTGGGCCATCGCTTGGTCACACAAGAAATTAACTCAATGGGATTTCACTGCAGCCTTATTAAATTCTTTTCATCATATTTAACTAATAAAATACAATTTGTTGGATATAATGGATTTAAATCAGATAAATACTTAGCCTGTAGTGGAGCTCCACAGGCTAGCAATCTTGCTCACCTCATATTCTCTATATTTATTAATGATATCACAAACAACATATCCAGCAAGTGCTTGCTTTTTGCAGATATGAAGCTTTTTTAGGATGGTACATAGCTTGGATGATTGTCAATCCTCGCAGGAAGATATTTCACTTTAACTATCTTTTGAACGGCTCAATATTGCCCAATTGTAATTCAGTCAGATATCTGAGGGTGTGATTGATAAAAAGTTAAACTTCAATGATCATATTAATGAAGCTACTCAATCAGCCTTAAAAACACTTGGTTTTATTATTAGATCAGCATCTGAATTTGAGAATCCTGCTAGTTTGATTGCCCTCTACAACTCACTAGTAAAGTCTAAATAATTGTATGCTGCTTTGTATGGTACCCTAATTATAAAATTCATGTGAACAGGCTTGAGCGTGGTGTGCAGCGGAGATTCTTAAAGTATTTGGCATTTAAATTAGGTTAAATTATATATATATATATATATATATATATATATATATATATATATATATATATATATGTAGTACTGTTACTTATAAATTAGTTATCAATTTTAAATCTACAGTATTTATATTATACTTTCTGAATTTTTTTTTCTTTTGTCTCTAAAGCTACTTAAAGTAGGTAATTGCTTAGTGTATCTGGTTATAATTATTATCTCTTATTTGTTGTGAAGTTGGACGATTGTATTTAATTGTATTTTATTGTATGTTATTGATTTATTTTGTTGTGACCATTTAATGATACCAAACGAATACGTAAGAATAAGTATGCAAAGGTGTTAATAGCTTTCGGTAGATTTCGGGAATTCAGTTTTGTTTTCAGTAGCTTTGTGAGTCTGGTTTTAAATTCCGTCTTGAGCTCTGATTTTATATGAGTGTGGTTAATTTTGGTGCTTTGATGGAAGCCTAGGTATCTGTATGTTTCTTCCTAGAGCATGTTATCTATAGTTTCATTGTTGATTGTTTCCCTCGTAGGGTGGTCTTTCGACTGTCCCTTGTTGATATGAAGTAGCTTGCATTTACTTATACGAAATTCCACGTTGATGTCCAGGGTAAACATTTCTGTGATTTTAAGGAGTTTCTTTACCTGTGCCTTTGTGCTTGCATATAATTTTATGTCATCCATGTAAAAGAGATGGTTTATTTTGTGTACGTTATTTTTTGGTGTTTAATTTGGAATCCGAAGTTTGTGTTATTCAGTGTGTTTGAGAGTGGATTGAGACAGAGGCAGAACCACAAAGCGCTGAGTGAATCTTCTTGGAATATACCTTGTCTGAGGTAGATCTCTTCTGTTTCGATGTGCTCTTTTGTGTTCTCAGGTTGATTTTAGTTTTCCACGTACTCAAGATTTGCTTAAGAAATTGCCTGATGTTTTTATTGACTTTATTTAATTCTAGCACTCTGGTTAGCCAACTGTGGGGTATCGAATCAAAGGTTTTTTTATAATCTATGTAACTAGTATGAAGGTTTCTATAATTTTTCCTGGTTTGTTTCATGATGACGCTGTCTACAATTAGCTGCTCCTTGCATCCTCGGCAGTTTTTCCTGCACCCTTTTTGCTCTTCCATTAGAATGTTTTTGTGTGCTAGATGTTCTATTCTCCTGGTAATTGTGGCTGTGAAGATCTTATATAGGGTTGGAAGGCACGGGGTCCTTATTGTCTGAATTTTTGGATATTATTATTATTATTATGTTGTCCTGTAAGAATTTCCTCACTATGTGGCAAGTCTGAGCAGGACTGCCTTCTGGATGTCGATGAAGGTGTTACTATGCAGTCCTATGATTTTCAGGTTCTGTTCTAGTGTTTTTGGAACTGGTCTAGTTGATGATATGATGATCGGTATCACATAAACCTTATTCAGTCGCCACATCTGCTATATCTCGATGCAAGCTCTACATATTTGGCCTTTTTCTCTTGATATTTATCCAACACGTTGTTATTATTGGGTATAGCAACATCTACCAAATAAGCTGTCTTTGTTTCCTTGTTTAACAGTACCACATTAGGCCGATTCTTCGTCACTCGTCTGTCGGTGATAATTGCCCGGCCGTAGTACAGTTTGAAGGCATTATTTTCAAGGTGTTCAGGAGCCCGTATTTATTGGCAAGCCTCTGGTGTAAGATGTTACACACCTGGTTATGTCGCTGGAGGTAGTCCGTGTTTGCTAGGTAAGTGCAGCATGTTATATGCTGTATAGTCTCTGATCTCTCGCTACATTTTGACACTTATTGGATTCAACGGACTAGTCTTTGATGATGAATTTAGTGTAATTTTGTGTGTTAATAACTTATTGGTCTTGTATTGCCATCACAAATTCTTCTGTCTCTGGGAATATTTGTCCATCCTTCAGCCACCTGATGGATGCTTTCTTATCTATGTATGGCCGACTCGACGAGTTATTGTGATGTCGGCCGTGCAGTGCCATTTGAACCCCCTGTTCTTGTTTGTCGTGGTCTGAAAGTGACTTTAGGATGATGTTGTCACTTGCGAGATTAAGTGGAGAGTACGAGTTTTTACTTAAGGTCACTATGCGGTGGAGGCTTGATGTTTGTGCCTTGTTGGTGAAGAAATCTTAATTTTTGCAGCTATCGGGAGTGCGAATTGGTCAAGTCAAGAAGGGATCTTCCACCTTCTCTTTGTGGTAAGGTCATTCGGAGAGTTGATGACCTTGGGTGGGGTGACTTGTACTTGGTCATCATTAGACGAGTAGTTCGTTGTAATCCCTTTAGCTCCGTGTTAGTCCATTTCAAGATTCCGAAACTGTAGGTCAACCCGGGCACAGTATACGTGTTAAGAGCTGTAATGAGATTTCCGGCGTTCAGTTCTGTCTTCAGAAGAGCTCACACTCTTTGGACATACTGATCTTTCATCTAGGTCTTTCCTTGCTAATCATCGAACAGTCTAACTTGTTGGAATTCTAGGTATTTGTAGATCTCTCCTTGGTTCATCGCTTGAACTATTTTTCCATTGGGAAGGGCTACATCACTATTAATACTTATTAAAGTATCATCTGTTAACAAATGTTTGAAACAAGTTTTTATTACCAAATTTATATTATTAATATAAAGAAAAAATAGTAAGGGCCAATATTTAATAATTCCCCTGAAAATTTTCCATTTGAATAACTGTAGATATCTTTAGAGAAGATGGCTCTTTACCAGTCTCTAAGGAAGAATTTGTTATACTATTATTAAATGAAAGGTTTTTCAATACTAAAATATGTATTCTTTATGAACTCTTAGACTTTCCTTATTTTGGCAGTGAAACCAACTTAAACATTATAAAGTATAAACATAAAAACAAATATACTTAAGTAACAAATATCTAAAAGTAGTACAGCTAAACGAATATCATACAATTACATATACATAAGCTTACATAGCAAAACAAACAGATTAAGCAATTAGGTCAGCAGAAAATTGTTCAAGATTATGGTAAGCTTTGCCTCACAATACTTTTTTAAGACTCCTTTTAAATTATTTTAATGACCCAATTGTAATAATTTGTTTTCATTTCTAATTAATCTAGTGAGGACACCCAATTTTCAAGTAAATTCTTAAAATAGGCAATGTTTTTTTTGGAAAAATTATATTTTTCTAAGTAATGCAGATGGATAACTGTTACATTTGACAGAATGACTTTTTTATATATAAAAACTGGGCTTTATGGTGCAAATCAGCATGATAGGTGATATCCATATATTTTGTTTGATTAAATTTAATATCAGCATTTACATAGTATATATTTGTGTTACAAAAAGATATTTCAAATAAATAAATAAATAAATATTTATTGGCATTAACTTTCAGCCTCAACAGCAGATTTCTTTATTTGAATAAAGATATCTTTAGAGAAGAGTTTATAAGGAAATTTGTTATACTATTATTAAATGAAAGGTTTTTCAATACTAAAATATAAGACTTAAGCTTAAACATTATAAAGTATAAACATAAAAACAAATATTGACAAATATCTAAAAGTAGTATCATAAATAGAGCTTACATAGCAAAACAACAAACAGGTCAGCATTGTTCCTTGCCTCACAATACTTTTTTAAGACTCCTTTTAAATTATTTTAATGACCCAATTGTAATAATTTGTTTTCATTATGACACCCAATTTTCAAGTAAATTCTTAAAATAGGCAATGTTTTTTTTGGAAAAATTATATTTTTCTAAGTAATGCAGATGGATAACTGTTACATTTGACAGAATGAATATATAAAAACTGGGCTTTATGGTCGGAGTAGGTGATATCCATATAAAGAAAGAGTCACAGAAACATCATTGTCCTTTCCTGAGCGCAATATAAGCAACATACTGCAATGCATATAGTGTTGTTGATTTCAGAGAATATTGCAACAACTTCAAATGACCTTTCAGGCTTTCAAAACTTGGAATAACAGAGTCATGGAATTACAGAGACTGAAGTTATTTCTTATAAACACAATCAGGTAAATTGTCACGTCCGGGAATATTTGCTAAACAATCTTTTTCTGGTTCGAATACAAATGGCTTCAAAATTTGTCACAACCGGTCACTGATCACACTTTTAATGTTTACACTAATTTTCAGTCAACATCCCACTCCTTACACCAATTGTTACGGGTTCACTTTATAATAAACACATCGTTAATATATCTTTCCTTATATATGCATTAGGAATTCACTAAAATCTTCTAGAATGCCCTCGCTAGGATGTCGTGTCTGTTTACTTCTAGCCCACCTACATAAACTTTGATGACTAGCAGAATCCTTCAATGAAGCTATATCCACAGCTGATAGATACACAGATTGATGAAGGTTTGCAAAGTTTATGCATTATTAGCATTTATACAATTATCAGGAAAATTACTTTGTAAAGAATTAATAAAATAATCATTAAATGTGCTTGCTAAATATTATAGTCCAT
Organism: Kuschelorhynchus macadamiae; assembly: GCA_030620095.1. NCBI lineage: Eukaryota > Metazoa > Arthropoda > Insecta > Coleoptera > Curculionidae > Kuschelorhynchus > Kuschelorhynchus macadamiae. The sequence goes on from JAUTXW010001576.1 coordinate 98,612, forward strand.
TCCTTCATATCCGTATTGATCAACAAATGTTGATACTGGCATAAATTGGTACTCTCCTAGACTTCATTTCGTGTCTGCTTGCATAACATTAATTAAGTCCACAGAGATCTTTTCCTTCTTTGACTATTTCCTGGGTTACCCATTTTTTCCTTCATAATAAAGGTTTCTTTTTAATTCAGGAGGAAAAGCTGTATAGACCATATTCATAAATACATTTTAAAAAATATCAAAATTATCATTGCAATCCACACCATTATTATAAACCGGTACCGGTTATTAGATTACTATTTTTGTCAAAATTTTTGATATATTCAGAATCAAAAATGAACTAAAGACATTCTGTGAACAACATCAGTAGTTAAAATAAAAAATCCTCTTCCTCTCTCTCATGTCCCTCATTCTTATCTTCCTCCCCTTTTATTCTCATTCGCATCATATTTTTATTTTTTTCTTTTTGTCCTCCCACATTTGATTTTGCATTCTTAAGTCTTATAAATAGGTGCATCAAGATCATTTTAGTATGCTGAGGCACATTTACTAAGCTGTGCTCGAGTTGCGTAAAAAGTTATTTTTGAATTTTTCCACCAATTGTGTATAAAACAAAAAGAAAAAATGTGTCAAGTAATAAGTGAATTATGTGTAATCGCGAAAAATTAGCTACATCTATCAGACAGTTAAAAGTTAAATATCTCAATTTCTTTGTAGTGATTTCGAAAGATGAATACACCAAGCTGTTTTATCCACTGAAACGAGATTATTTGGAAGCAATTGACTGTTGTGGTGATTATTTAGAAAGAATTATAAGCCTTACTACGTTTTTCAATACTTTTGGGAAATCATACTTTGTAGGAGAATTAAGCCACCTATTAGAATTTGTAGGAGAAGATTGCCAATTTATACCTGCTATTATTGCAACCCAAAAGAGGTTTCAATTATACGAAGATAAAAAACAGGTATCATCAAGAAAAGTTAATCCTATTCGCAAGAGACGTCCCCCTACATATTTAAGATATTATGTTAAATAAATTAAATGGCTGAGTTGCTGATTGCAGTTAAATTATTAGAGGACAAATTTAGTAATCTTTCAAAAACCTATTTCTCATATTCTATGGCAAGTGGTCCGGAGTGGATAGACTTTTATTGTAATCAATCTGCGGAATTCGTAAAGGCTGCCCTCTGTTGCAACAAATACTTTGAAACATTAAATTTTTTTCAACTTATTCAAGATCTAAAAGATATTGGCTTTGGTTACTATTTAAAAGACTTAAAGCAATTTATTGACGAGGATACTATTCTTCAAGAAATTGAAAAGGAAGAATAAATTTAATAATATTCACAATGGAGCAAGTGGTTACTGAAATGTATGAAGAGTTTATTATATCTCCTGCATACTTCCAATACTTATCAATTGTAGGCGAACAAGACGCAGAAGCACAAGATTTTTCAGCATACGTTAAGAATATAGATCGAATGGAACAATGTAAATTAGCCGCTAAATTTTGTAATGATTATTTAAAATATAAAAATGAGTATGAACTTTTGAATGAATTTAAAAAATTAGATTTAAGGTATCATATTAATTGTAATCAATCATGGTTAGTTAATGCAAAATAAAAATGTAGTTAAGTTTTTTTATATTTTTATTCATTCATAAAACAATTGTCATATAAAAATAACACATTTGTCAAAGCACACATACAAGGTGATTTTGAATGATAGAAGCATTTTGGTTCCATTAGCTTTAGCGCTGGTTGTTCATCTATTTCAATCACAGGTTTTTTAGAATATATCTCTATAAAATCCTTTTTTCGGTTCCTTTTACAAAAACAAAATCTGCTTTCTTCGTAAGTGTTTCAATTATTTTTGGGAAATGATGTAATGGACTGACTGCAACTGCTAAAAGTTCCCTTGTAATGCCCTTAAAAATATATAATCACTTGCCGATTGAACTCAGACGAACTATAAATTTAAAATCTTTTAAAAGAAAACTATTTGACTTGCTTTGTAGGGATCCCATTTACAGTTTGAATGAGTTTTTCTCTAGAAACTTTGTATGATCTTGAAATATTCTGACTTGTATTTTGTATTTGTATTTTAACTTTTACACTATTTTATTTCACTTTTAACTTGATTAGGTATGTTGTAGTATTATTCTTAACCTATTATATTATTATATGTATTTTACTTTGATAATCTTCGACGAAACACATGTCACACTGTGATCTGTTTGTGAATAAAGGAATTTGAATTTGAATCCATTATTCCAATGTATACAATGATGATTTTTCATTAGCCATACTGCCTGCTTGTGACAATCAGGTGAAAGAAACTCCATTGGAAAAGGCTTTTTAAAAATGTAATGAGTCATTTCATAACCATCAAAAGCTGCAAGCTCTTTCGGTATACATTTATTTTTTTCATCCTTGAATCCTTGAATGTCCATAACCAATCTCATATTTTCAAAGCAGCAAATTTTTTAATGAGAATTTTTTTACTTGAATAATTTCCAATTTCTTCTTTCAGTTGATTAATTTTAAAAATAAATTTTTCAATGTTGTTGTAGTTTTGATGTCATGACTAAAACTAAAAGCTTTTGCTTTTAGTTTTAGTCATGACATTTAAAACTTTCCCTTTAAATTAAATCGAAATATGAAAAGAGTGGGGATAAAGTTTATAATTGTTTCACAATTTTAGTAAGAGGGTTGTAGCTAAATAATTTGTCATGTAAAATAAGACAATAAGCAGAAGTATCTTTTTTTAATTGCATTGTGTGTCTCAAATTCAATTCTCATTACTACGGATCCCGTTTGAATTGTTTCTTTTTGATGGGAGCAATCAATATGTGTAATAGGACTAATGTTTTTGAATTGTTCAGGATTAAAAATGGGTTCATTTGGAACACCATAGTAAGACTGTCTAAAGTTGGCAAATATTTCGTATAAAGCAGAAAATTTGTTTTCTTCGAAATTTAAGTACAAGTCGTGATAAGGATATCTTTCAGAATTTAAAAAATTCTAATATTTGACAAGGTAATATTGTCAAATTTACTCATATCTTTAGCAATTTTCCCTTTTCTGTTTTCTTAAAAGCCAATCACAACATGACGAGGAGCTTCTAGTTTACTAGTTGTTTTTACCGGCCATGTGTGATGGGTTGTTTCGGTTAGAGAAGAATATTCAATAAGTTCCCAACTCCTAAATCCTATTAATATATCTTTATTTGATTCTAATATTTTTGATAGAGCAAGTTGTTGTGGCATATCAACTAGAATGTGAGGAACTTTCCAATAAATTGTATCGAAAGTAACCAATGGAGTGTCAGGAGCACTAACAAGGTGTGCCGGATCTTCTTTGAAGATAACACCATCTAAATCATCAGTTGATCTAATAAGAACTAATTCCTCTTTCATATTCATAATAATTTTTCTGTAATCTTCAAAAAATCCTAAAAGCATTTTTAGTGGTATGGATACAAAGAATTTTCCATCATTATCAACTAAAATTTTATCACCTTCTTTTCGATGTGGAAACCAACCTGCATTTTCCAGTTTTAAACTTTCGTTGGTATTGTGGGAAAGGTAGCTTTTTAAGGTTGAGTATATAATAATCTGCAGAGTGGTATCATGTGAATGTGACGCGACAATAATTTGCTCCTACAAAATTGCAATAATCTACCCTTTAAAGTCTGTTTTTAAGAATTTACTTTATACTGTTCTGTTCAGTTTGAAGTGCTCTACGTGACAAAGTGAATTTGCTGTTAAATAATTGATGCAACATAATAAAAACCTTAAAAACAGTGGCCTCATACTGCACAAGTTTATAAAAAAGCGAATTAACCAATTTACACATTCCTTTACAAACAATAACATTCTTCTGCTGGACGTTTTTTTTGTGGTTGTCACACTTTTTAGAATTGTACTAAGGTTTGTACAATTTATCAAGTCAATTTGAATTGGATATGCATAGTGACAAATATTGTTAATTTGCAAGCTATTGTTGTGGATCATTATAAAAGTTTTCGCATAACGCAGCCGCTAAACAGTTTTAGCACAACCTGACGCTATGGGACCAAAAAAGAAAACCATAAAAATAGCAATTTGGGTGTGTCCAATCTGTAATAAAAGCATAGCGAAAACTCATTACAGTATTCTCTGTAATGGGGACTGTGGGAAATATTATCACAAAAGTTGTAGTGGATTAAGCAATGAAGAATTCAATGCTTACGAAGCTAAATTAACAGATGGAAAGTGGGTATGCAGAAAATGTCAAGATATATTGAATATTAGCACGGAGGATGAAACAGAAACGCAACAGGCAAACTTCGATGATATATCGGACATTCTGGCCATGGAAAATCCATCTCTAAAAGAGGTGATAAAGTTTTTTGCAAGCAAATTTCGCGACCTAGAGCAGTCTTTAAATTACAAATGGAAATACCTAGAGGACATGAACAAAAAATTGAAAGATATTCAAGAAAAGAATAAACAAATAAAAAAAGATAACATTCTCTTAAAAAACAAAATAGGAAAAATGGAAGAAGATATGCATCGACTAAAAGACAGGTATGAAAGGGAAGAAATCCAAGAACGAAATAATAATCTCATAATTATGGGGTTACCTAAAGGACCAAATGTAACAGAGAATGTGCAAAAAGTCTTCAAAAAACTAGATGTTAACCTCCAGGAACACGAATTTGAAGCTAAATCCTTGATGGGCAAAGGAGGACAAAATCCTGTGAAGGTCAGCTTCCAGAACTGTCAAAAAAGAAGTGAAATTATTCAGAATCGTAAAACAAAGCGCACTTTAACCACTTTGGAGTGTGGTATTGTTGGAGAGGACAGGAGAGTCTACATTAACGAAGATTTAACAAAAGAAGTAAGGGAGATATTTTTAAGAGCAAAAACATTGAAAGATAAAGGTTTTAAATTTGTGTGGTGCAAGAATGGAAAAGTTTTTACCCGAAAATCTGAAAATTCAGATATTATTAGAGTTCTGAGCAAGAACAGGTTGACGAACTTGCTTGAACCAAGTTATTTATTATTACTAAGAGTATAAACTAATAATAATAGACAGATATGGCGTCCCATGAATATGATACCATAAAAAATTTGGGAAACAAGAGTAATTGCAACAACTTAAACTTTTTATATATTAATGCAAGATCCTTAAAAAACAAGATAGACCACTTGGAAACCATTTTAAAAAGTATTAATCAAAAAGTGCACATTATTATTATCAGTGAAACATGGTTAAACCCAGGTGAAGAAAAATACTATAATTTACCTGGGTATAATGGCTACTTTGTGAGCCGAGAAAGGCAAGGGGGAGGAGTGTGTATCTTTGCTGACAAATCTCTCTCTCTTAAAATAATTAAGCAACACCACACAGACGTGTCAATACTAACTGTATATATAAGCAACTTTAAAGTACATCTGACAGCAATTTACAGACCACCAAGCTATAGTTTGGAAACATTTTTGCAGGAGTTGGAGAATATTTTCAATCTTTCTTCTCCAAGAAGTATTATCATAGGAGATTTTAACTTGGATATACTGAGGGATGATAATATAATAAAATCTTATAAGGATATGTATCAAACATATGGATACTGCTGTGCAAACACATCCAAATTTACAAGGGAATCGAACAATCCATCGCTGATTGACCATGTTCTGATTAACTTTGCAACGGAGGCATTTTTGTTGTCTCTAATTGATCACTGTATCAGTGATCACAGACTGCAGATCATTTCCATTTCAAAGACTGTGAGGAGTTTTATAAAACCGGAAGAAAAATACAGGGTTTGTGAAAAAACAAATCTTATAAAAGCTCAAGAAATTATAGAACAGTTGATCAGAAATTTGGAGAAATATAATGATCCCGTGATCCTATATGACAAACTTGAGAGTGTGTTTAATGACAGCAGATATGTAGAGGTCAAAAAAGTTAGGACTGTGCCGGACAAGGAATGAGTGACAGACACGGTTCTGGATTTAATTAAAAAAAGAGACTATTATTATAAGAGGTCAAAACTACAAGCAAACAATATGTATTTCAGGGATAAATATAAAGAATATAGCAAGAGGGTTGTGCAAAGAATAAAGTGGGAAAAAAGAAAAATGTATAACAAAAAGTTTGAAAAATCTATGGGAGACAGTAAAAAAACCTGGAGAATAATAAATAACATACTACATAATAAAGACAATGTTAGTACGGATACAATCCCCACTTTAAAACAAGACAATAAAATCTTAACCGAGAATAAAGACATAGCCTGTGCATTCAATGATTTCTTTACAAACAGGAGTAGAGTTGTCGCAGAAGATTGATTATACACCCCTTGCTCAGGGACAGAATCAGCCTTTGGAATCTCTTTTTTTTTTTAGACCGGTCACGTCAGCTGAAGTGGGAAACATCATAAGAAAAATGAATAAAGAGAAGGCCTGTGGAATTGATCGAATCAGTGTGAAGTGCGTTCAGGAACTTTGCGACGAGTGCGCGATAATTATGGCAAAAATCATTAACCTCACAATGCAGAACAGTGTAGTGCCTGATAAGCTTAAAAGTGCCAAGGTGAGACCAATATTTAAGAGGGGGGACTTCGAGAATGCTTCAAACTACCGACCAGTGTCGGTACTTCCGGTCTTTTCCAGGATTATGGAAACATGTATTCGTGAGAGGTTGCTTATATACTTCAATAGAAACAATTTTTTTTGTGAGGGTCAATATGGCTTTCTCAGGGCCAGAGACACCGAGATTGCAGTGATAGATCTTGTATCAGAGATATAGATGCAAACTGATAAGGGATATATTTGTTCTTTGGTGTCTCTGGACCTGAAGAAGGCATTTGACACAGTAGACCATAATGTATTGCCACCGTATATAAATTACGAATAGTAGGATTACTCGCCGATCCGCCTGTGATGTTCTTTGTACGACATTTCGGTCCAATGTGCCGACGTTTTTTGTGGCTGAGTCGGCAACAACACACGCTTTCCGAGACATACGAGTGAGCCGCTGATTGTAAGACTAGCGATAGCGACGCAAAAGCAGTTAAATACGAGGGTTGAACTGAAACTTAAGAGTTTATTAATGTGTACGTTTTGCGTGATTTTGGAATAGAAATCATATTTTCCCCTTAGACAAAATAATGATAATAAATTATTAAGAGGCAATATGTAATCATGATTTAATACGTCAAAATAAAACACAAAATCACTGTTAAGTAATTTTAATTCATTGCGAAAACGAATACAAAAGTTCACAAATTCTGTAATATGTTTATTTTAGAGTGTGGCTTATTTAATTTTTTCTCTTTTACATCTCTATTTATAAATTTAAGTGAAAAATAAATACCCACTCTAACAAATAAAGAAAGAAAATAATCAATAGGAAAGTTACTACAAGGATGCACAAATGGTATTTGTTTTAGTGATTCTTTTAACTGGCGTCCAATGCCGTTGTCACTTGCAATATTATTAAATTTTTCGAGGAAACTGTTTTCTAATTCGACAACATATTCAGCTATATTTTTAGGTGGGATTGTTAAACCGCTAAATCGTGCCCGTTTTGATGAATTGTAAGCTTTCGACATGCAAAAATCAGTCATTTCATCTTCCAAATCATGCGAATTGTTAAATTGTATGCATACCTCGCAACTGTGCTGCATAAGACTTTTTTTTAACAGGTAGCCGGTCACATAAACTAATACGTTTCCTTCAGTAGTTTTCAGATCTTTATAATCATTGGTATATACTTTTAACGGTGTTGCTGCAGTTGGTGTAATAATGATGCAAGTTTTTAATAAATCAGACGAGAGATTTAATAAGACTTCATTATTGTCTTCCAGACAGTTTGCGTTCTCAACTTTGTCTAGAAAGCCCAATAAAAATAGCTTTTTAAATGCTCTAGAGAATTGAATTGGAGTAGGATTTCTTGCATTCCCAGAGCAATTCCTCACTTGCCCAAAAAAATTTTCTAGGCAATCTTGATTGAGATTGCGAGTTAGCAAAAAGCTATATCCTTTATTTTTGAGATCATGCCATAGTTCTATAACCCCTCTAATTGCTATTTTCCATCCAAAAATAAATCTAATTTTTTTCGTAACTTCTTTTCCGTTTTTGTCAATTATTTTTAAATTTTCAAATAAATTTAACATTGCATTTAAAAACTCCATTTGCTTATCAGTGCCCATAAATGCTTTGTAATTATTAAAATGACACGAATTAAGTAAATCAAAAAGATCGTTCATTTTTTGAATAAAATTTTCTGTGGCTTTTGCTTCAATAGGTAAAATGCCTTTCTTAATTAAAGTGCCTAAACCAACAGCGACCGAATGGCTAAAAACCTGAGAAGCATATTTCACTTTCATTTTTTGAAAGTTGTTCGGAAAAATATGATCATCGGTCAACCTAGGACATTCTCGGTACTGCTTTAATTTATCAATATTATACAATTTTTCCAAATATTTTTTTGCGTTTCTCCATTCTCTAACAAAAAACTATATTTAAAAAAGTTATTTCTGGTTGATTTTAAGAGGTGAGGAAAATCAAAAAAATAAAATAGTTTTTTGCCGTTTACATAAAGAAAAGACTTGGTATCAGTAAGTTTTAAACAGCTTGTAACCAGTTTTTGAAAATTGGGTCCTTGGTCGGAAACGACGCCTAACACATTTAAACCAGCATCGCTTAACCTCATGACAACTTCAAACAGAATATCTTTAATTTCTTTAGGAACTGCTGCAGACTTATAAAAAAAATAAGCGAGTGGCTGTTTCCAATTACAGGCTATACCGCGCACCATCACTACTAATACACTAGTAGCTAGATCGGTACTGTACTTCTGCTGTTAGGAGTTGCTTCAAATCCCACAATATTATCTTTTGAAATGTCATAAAACAGATGTGATTTTATTGACATTTCATCAAGAGTTATAAAACAATCTTTGCCCTTTTCTTCAAGAAGTCTTGCCCTAGTTTGAATAATTTGGAAAATAAAATCATTAAAACCAGGACTAATGGACCATTTTCTAGCAAATCGGCGAAGAGTCGCTTTTGAAAGTAATCTGCAAGTCTCCGAAATTTTTTTATAAGCCTTAGGGCCCAAAAAAAAATGCTTAAAGCAAACTGCTTAAATTCATCAGTGTACCTTGAGCCTCTCGGTGATTTTTTTAGAATCTGTAGCTGATATTTTAAAAATTTAAACGATTTTTCAGAATAGTTGTCCTTTAGATATTCTACTACGTCGTCCATGCTTATTTTACGATGTAGTCTTTTCCTGCATTTAGAGTGATCTGCAGTCCGCTCCAAAATTCGAATTTTCTTTCGCATTAATGTTTTTCTAGGAGTTCCATGCGACAGATTTTTTGTAGTTTGACAGGAGGTACCTAAAATGTAGAAATTAATTTGAGAGAAAGTTTTTACTCTTTACATAATGTATGGTAGACCGATACGTTATTTTCGGCATGCGTAAATAAATAATTTCAAGTTTAATTAGTCATAGATACCTTTTATTTTTATTTCGTTTACTCTTTTTCCAAACATAACCCCAATAAATACAATGTATAATAAAATTAAATGTTTTTAAATATTTTTTTTTCTGTCAAATTTCCAAACGCATGAACTTACCAAACAATTTGCATATAAAAAAATCGGTAAATTGGCCTTTATTCGGAATTTTCATCGTAGCGGTTTCACTATATTAACACAGTTTATATATCCATATATTTATTTGGTATTATATTAACGCATTATTAATATATCAATATGAAAATATTAGTATTAAATTCTGTTAAAAGGGCTTTATTTTTTTATATCCATAAAGACTTATCTTATACAATATCTATAAAATTATTGTTAAATAAATATATGTATATATACTCTTTTAGTACTATTTTTTTTTTATAATTTTTATATACATTTTAAACATATTTTTAAATGTTTTTGCTACATTCTTGTATTTTGTCAAGCCGAAAGTCACTGTTCTTTTGCACATGAGCAAATAAGGATTTATGATAATACATTAAGCTTTGTTTTTTATCTATAGTCAATATTTTATATTTTTTGTTTAAGTTTATTTACATGATTTACAATAAAAATCAGTTCTTACTTTTATTACTTCCCTCCATAAAAAGAAGGATTTTACCCTAGGAAATGGCATTTCACCGACTTCTTAAACATTCAATTAAGCCGTCATTTTATTTCACTATATAGAATAGACAAAATTTTACAGTCCCTGTTTCAGACTTAATTTTTGTGTAAAACTTAACTTAATTTGATAAATATAGTTTTTTGATACTTATATTTTGATATTTTAAAATCTAGTTAGGCCGCCATTTTCTTCCATCAAAAAGGCTCCCAACTGGTATTGTATATATATTATCCCTAATATGTCACACTTCATTCTTGCGTAAAATTTGAGATAAATTGATCTAGTAGTTTTTTAATATTTTTTTTACATTAAATTTGGCTCCCATTTTATTCCGTTCTTTTGGATTTATATGAAAATGTTACCAGTTCATTTCCATATAACAGGTAATGTGTAATAATCTGTAAAATTTCGGTTAAATTAAATAAGCAATTTTTTATTGATAGTTTTTAAACATTTTATTAGGCCGCCATTTTGTTCCGCGATCTTGGATTTGCATTAAAATGTTACTAAATAATCCCTATTTCACAAATAACTTTTACGCTAAATTTAAAGCATATTAAGTAAGTAGTAATTTTGTTGGCAATTTATTAAGCCGCCGTTTTGTTTCGTCATTTTGGATTTGCACCAAAATTTTACTAATTCACCCCCATGCAAAATTTGGGGTAAATTGTGTAAGTTGTTTTTAAGGAATAACTTTTTAACATTTTATTGGGCTGCCATTTTGTCCGCCAAATTGGAACCTTACCAAAATATTACCAGGTAATCCCCATATTACTCTTAATTGTTAAAATTTGAAATAAACCTGGTAGCTTCGCGGCATAGCTAGTTTTTTAGACAGACAGACCGACGGAATTGAGAAAATATGTTTTTCTGCATATAAACTTTGCTATACATATTTATATACTATAAACTGCAAAAACTTTGGAGGGTGTTTTTTTTTACGGATTACAATAATACTTTCCTTTACGAGAAAAGTGAAAATATTTAGCTTTTTTTCTGTTAATACTTACTCTGTACAGAAACACCTTTTGTCTGGACACATGCGTCTACGTATTTTTTCATAATAACTTCACTTTGTATGCAAGGAGTCTCCTTAGATTGTTGTAAAACTAAAAAAAATGCTCTTTAATTTAGCGGTCACAACTTTTTTAAGTAATGCTTACCCTTTTCAGAAACATCACTTGTCTGGAAACTTGCATCTACGAAAGTGTTAGCAATATTTTCGCTTCCTTGGCAAGTAGTCTCAGCACATTGTTGATTATCAAAATCTAAAAACAAAAATCTTTCAATTGTTCGGTTACATCTAATGAAAATTGTACTACAACATTTGAGAATAAAATTCATACTCATATACATACATATTTTATTAAACACTTACAACAAACACATTTTTTTTACGCGTACCTATTGACTGATTAAATATTAAGGGAATTGCCTCAATGTTCAGTAATTTTCTGCTACCTGATTTATTAGTTCGGAAGCTATCTTCAGTGAAATGTAAACTGCATACTCTTATTGTAGAATGACATTGTTCTTGAAAAAAATTTGCATATTTGTGGTTATCTGAAAATCCGAGTGCCTCTTTCCACAATTTACATCTGTAATGGAAAATAAAACATAAAATATTAATAGAAATATATTGAGTTTTCTCGCTATTTATAAAGACATAAGGAATGCAAGTATATACCCGATATAAATCGAGAAACTAGCGTAATAATTTATATTAAAGTTAAAACATATTATTTGTAATAACATTTAGGTACTTACCTATCTTTGTCTTTTGGAAATCTAAAAAAAGATAGACCTCCACCTTGTTTGCTATAACAGTCATCCACACAACAATACTTAGAACCCCCAGACATTTTAAGCATAAAAAATAAGTTAATAATTGTAAAGACACGTAAGTAAAAAAATCCACCCTATAGAATCTCGAGAGAATTGTACAGTTTTCGAAGCGGATACACTGTGTATTTTGCAACGACCGCGGACCGACTGCCGCGCTGAACTGGCTGATCGCGGACCGAAAGTCCCGGCGGCACCGCACAAGTTTCTCGGTGAGTAATCCTACTATTCCTAGTTTATATACGGTGGTATTGCTTTTGAAGCTGGAGGAGGCGGGAGTCACGGGAATGTCAAATGTATGGTTTAAAAGTTACTTAAGAAATAGACAACAATTTGTAAATGTAAATAACACTGTTAGTAGTAAGCAGACTATCAAATGTGGAGTCCCCCAGGGCTCTATACTGGGTCCCGTACTCTTCTTGGTTTACATAAACTCTATAGGCTCACTATTACTGAATGGTCAACTTAAACTGTATGCACACGATACGACCTTGTTGTACTTTGGCAAAAATGTTCAAGTGATTAAACATAGTATAGCTAGTGATTTAGGGCAACTAAGTGTATGGTTAAGATCCCATAGATTAACGCTTAACATTGAAAAATCGTCTTACATGATGATAGGTAAAAAAAACGTAAACGATCTTGACCCTATACTGGTTCAAAATCAACTTTTAAAAAATTCTTTTACTATTAAATATTTGGGTTGGTGTATTGACAGTACATTGTCTTGGTCTTCTCAAATTGAGTTTATTAGAAAAAAGATTGCACCATTTATAGGAGTGTATTGTATAAAATAGGTTACCTAATAAAGAGAAGTTTGCGTAAACAGTTATAATATGCCCACATATACAGTCACCTGCTCTATTTAATATCAGTGTGGGGCATGGCTGCTAACTTCATCTTGGGACCTTTGCGAACACTACAGAATAGGGCAATTAAAAACGTTTTTAAATTGCCACTTAGATACCCCACCAATGAATTATACAGGATGTTTAAAATGATAAATATTAATAACATTTATAAATGTAAAATAATTTTTTATACCCATTTTATCCTAACCAAAACTAAGCATTCATCTATAAAATTTACTAGCATAAGTTCTGTACACGCATATAGAACCAGGCAAAAAAATGATATTTTTCTTCCACAGATGCGGTCGAATATAGGACTGAAGTCAATTTACCATAGCGGACTAAAATTTTACAATACCTTGCCTACCTCAATAAAAAGTTTGACCAACGCAAATAAACTTAAAGAAAAATTAAAAAAATATATTAAGAATACTATGTAAGCTGTGTCCCAGAATGCACAAGTTGAATTCTGGGGCTGTGTATTCTAGGGTGCTTGCAGCCAAACGGACTTTTTTTTGCTATTTGGTATAGAGTATGTTAAGAAATAGGGTCGTGCATAAATTAAATGAGCTCTTGCAGAGACGAACTAATATTTAATCATATAATTTGTATATTTAAAGTAAGCTAATTCCTAGTATAAGATCACCAGTATGTATCTTCTTGGAGTTAATAAAGCTATTTTCAAAGTAAAAAGGTTGATGCTAATCTAACATTTCTTATTGAATCTATAGTAATTCCGTTTAGTTCATAGAGGATTTCTCTGAACAAAAAGGCTATACCATTGTTAATAAATAGCAATTCTTTTTTATATTTATCTTCTGTATTAGTTAATTTTCCTTCGATATAAAGTAAACTATCTGATGGTAGAGTGTAAGCATCGAGTTCTTAAATTGGGATCCTTATTTCATCATCGTAATTGAATTTTGAAGAAATATATGGTTGATATGTTTGAAGCTCTGAACTAACGATGGAATTGACTACATAAAGCTTTTCGTTTACGTTTAATATGTTCACTATTTTAAAACAGTGAAACCCAAAGATGTGAGAAATTTACGACTATCTTGTCTTAACTTGTTGGTGTTGGATTTGATACTGAACTGTTGTTTAGTCTTTTTCTTTTTATAAGTTTTTACTTTGTTGATAGTGGTAGTTGCAAGTCTCATTTCAAGGGCTCTATTATATCTAACAACCATTTTATATGTCACTAGCTTGTAAATGTAACCTTACTGTTATAGTTTCTTCTCTAAAACTGATAAATTCTCCGTCTTGATCAACTATTTTAACGGTTATATTGTTAATTGCTTTGACGCTAACTTGAAAATACAAAATGGGCAAAGAAGATTCCACTATTTTATAGCCTGGAACTACACTTGGATAAAACTGGTGAATAATATGAACAGGTTTAACATTACTGTAAGAACCGACACAAATATTACAATCAATACAAATAGCATTCACCTTAGTTATTTTTGTAACATTATCTGATTCTTCCTCTTTCATAGCTTTTAGTATCCTGCTATTAAAACCCAACATTTTTCCTATCGAATCTTCCTTGGTAAAATCAACTTTTCTACTACACATTAAAAAAGTTTTTAGAGTGTTAACATTTGCTTTTAAAAGAAAAAACATTTTTTCATTTGGAAATAAATCTTCTATACTTTCTCTTATGTATGTTTCTATATCTGTAGCTCCGTCGTGAATAACAATTACTTTATTATCTATATAAAATTTATTTTATCCTTCTTTTATATTGGGAATAGTCATAAACGTATCAGCTAAACCCAGGTAATATTGTTTTCCATCCTCTAAATATATGGGCGGATTAAAATCAGCAGACAAAACAGAACTGTTTCCTGATATGGCAATTGTGGTGGACATTGCAGTTTATTTATGAATGAGATATTACAACAAATAATGAGTTTATATATTTTTTTGCAAAAATTTTAGGGATAGTTGACCACAGTTATATGAATTAAATTTTTGTTTATTTTCATAAGTATAAAATACATCCACTTTGCCATTCGAATTAAAATATTTGAGAAGTTCAAAAGGTGGTTTTAAATTTCCATAACTATCAAAATATGTTACATTTTTGTTATTTTTAATATAAGCAGTCCAATGAGATCCTTTATTTTGTTTTTTATCCAAATTTACAATACCACACTCTTTCAGATTAATTTTTTTTTGGAAGTTCATCGAGCATAAAAACACCTCTAAAGCCAGTTATTTTTAACAGCTTTACATATTTAATAATATCATTGTTCATAAGTGCTTCTTTTGGAAAACTTATTTTGAGTTTTTTTTGTCTGATTGCTTTCATTTTGACTGCTCCTCCTTTATAAGGTCTAATAAATAGTCCTTTTCCTTTATATGGTCTAATATATAATCCTTTGCCTTCTTTAGAAGCATTTTCCATTGCAATATTATGCCTATGTATTTCTTCTAGTTGCTGTTTAGCTGCTTTAGCATCATTTACTGCCTTAGCAATTCCTGCCGCGCCTCCACCTAGTGCACCCAGGGCGCCAAGAATGAGAAACAAAAGAGGTAGAAATCCTCCAACTTTTTTGGGTGTTCGAATGCTACGTTTTTTTCTCAATTTAAGTTTACCCCCTCTTTTATCTTTAAATCCCAAACCGAACTTTCTTTTACCCTTCATTATTCCTGCAACACTTAGAGCTGCAATTTGTTCACCAATAGAAGAATCCTTAGCTTTTACCCTATCCCAGGCTTTTTTTTCTAATATTTGGTCAGATATGTGTCTTCTTGATAAATCTTCAGTCTGAGAGTATGATATATCGTGTTCTTTACAAGCGGAATCCAATGGATTTATACCAACGTCACCTCTAGTTAATCTTTTCTCCAAGTTGATGCCTGGACCACAATAATTGTATCCTGGTATATGAACTTCGAAGGGTAGTTTACTAATTAATTTATTTACTAAACCAGAGCCTTTTCTATTACGTTTTTTGACAGTTTTTTTCAACTTATGCCGACCCACAGTCATTGAAGTTCTTTTTATACCAAAAACACATTGACATTTTTCTGGTATAAATACTTCTACAGCTAAAAATATTTACTAGTGTGATTAAGAATGAGGATTGAAAAACAAAAATTCTCTTTACCAGTAAATAATCATGACGAAAAAATTTTAAGTAAACAGTTGAGAAAAAGAGTACTCACTCATTGAAAATGTCTATGTTTATTCAAAGTCATTAGATCAACCAAAATATGAATATTTAAGAAAGTTGTTAAAGCCTATGAAAGAAATTGGATACTTTGAATACGATAGCGATGAGAACATTATTTCACCTCATGAGATAAAGCCAAATTCCGTTATCATTTTTGACGATATTCCTTGTCATAATCAATCTATTATTAGGGACTATTTTACGCATGGAAGGCATAGAAACACCGATTGTTTTTTTATTTTCCAAGGATATTCCTCAATCCTTAAACGTCTAATTCGAGAAAATTCCAACTTATTAATTTTATTTAAACAGGACTGTTTGAGTTTAAAACATATATATAACGACCACTGTATATTGGATATGACATTTGATCAGTTTAAAAATATTTGTGCTAACTGTTGGATGGATCCATATGGATTTCTTGTAATTGACAAAGATTGTGAAGTAAATCACGGCAGATACAGGAGTAAATTCGATTTCTTTATATATTCATAAAAGTGAAAAATTTGCAGCTTTATTTCATTTAAAACGTGTACAGCATGGATAAACGTTTAGCTAGAGAACTAATAAAATCGAGACAAGCCGTGAAGCAGAAATATCGAAGCTTGAAATTAGCTACTTCTACCGCTCAGTCCGAATTAGAACACACTTATAGACCAATAACACAACCTCTTAAACAGCTAATTTCAAATATTGGTAAATCCGAACCATTCGATTTAAAAGAAGAAAGAGTTTCAAAGTATGAAGAATTCAAAACACCTACAAAGCTTTATAAAACATCAACTCCGACGAAAAATATTCAGAAAACAGGAAAAACTCCGTTACTCCCCACAGAACTACCAACATTTTTAGATGACAGTAGTATCACTTCTTCCTCTCCTGTAGTACAACCATTGACATCAACTGTTATAGCGGAAACTTCAGATCCTTCTAGTGACACAACAACAAATTTAAACTTGTCAGACATATTGGAACAAACTAGAAAAACCATTCAAACCTATGTTGGTATACCGTCATATAAAGATTACTTAGCAGATTTTCATGAATTACTCAGATCATATATTGATGAGAGATTATGGAATAGTTCATGACCTCGAAACGGATAAGTTTTCTTTTGGTTTAACACAGATACCGGTAGAAATTATTGGAAAAGACATTAAAGTGGGAGGAATAAATTACACAGGCACGCCAGGTTTATACGAATTGCTTTTCAAAAAAGAACTGAAAGGTTATAAGAAGGAAGATTTAGATAATTACATGAACATTCTAGCTAAAACAAATGTATATCGTAGGAATTTTGATTCAAATGAACAAGTTCAAGGAAATACATCACACAAATATGTTACAATAATAGGACCATATTTACAAAGAAAGGGGATTACAAAGACAAAAACCTTGCAAAGATTAGTTACAGCATTTAACAAATCATAACCTCCGTTTAGAACAACTAGAGCCAAAAGAGCAGGAAAGGGATTAATTTTGAAAACAAACAGATCAAATACGAACTATGTATACTGGAATAATGTAAACGAAATTGTTGATAGGCTACGTTTATTAATTTCATCAAGTGATGCGGGAAATAATGCTCATAGTAACGAGATTATCTCTATTATTGAAGAATTAAGAGAAGATAAAGTTATACTATAAATAACAGCTATTAAATAATCATATTTATTGTTTAATGAAAGCTCAACATGACAGTTGATAAATTTGGACGCCATATTTCAAAACGTCAATTAATAAATTCTGCTTCTTTGGAAACTACAATTTATTCAAATAATGAAAGTAAAAGTCTCAACAATTTTAAGTTAGATTTTATTAAACAAAATCAAGAGGGAATAAGTGACATTAATAATTTAAAAAGGAGATTAGGTGAAAATGAAACAAATAATGAAATCTTTGCTAAAAAGCTTAAGGTTTTTGATGAAAATTTTTTAAAGTATGAAAACCAAATTAAAGGATGTTATACCTCAATTGAAAACGTTAATAAACAGTTGCTAACGCTAAATCAAATAAGTAAAGATTTGCAATTTTTAAATGAACATGTTAAAAAGGAAGACAAAAAATTAAGTCATGATATCAAGAAAATTAATAAAATAATTGAAACAAATATAAGAGAAGGAATAAATGAAAAACACAAGGAAAAAATTAAACAATTAAGAACTTTTATAAAAAGGTTAGATGATAAAAAAAAAGAAATCAAAATAGCATTCTTAATAGTAGAATAATTGACCAACTCTCTTTGGAAGAAAAACAAACAATATATTTCCTTTGGAAAGATAATGTCTAGTGTAATTAAGAAATTAGAACAAGAATTAAATAAAACAGAGGAGGAATTAAAAAATAGTGATAGTAGATCAACTACTTTCTTAACTGGAGAGATAAAAAACTCCTTTAGTGCTTTAGAAAAGGAGATTACTAAAATTAGTAAAGTTTTAAACGAAAAAAGTTATACAATACAAATTGATAAATTGAATGAATGGGAAAAAACATATAAAAGTTATATTTCGAATTATTACAAAACATAGAAATTGAACTTCCTTTAAATTGAATAAACAAGTTTGTTCTCATGTCAACCGTTAAACAACAAGTCGTTAATGAATTACATAAACCTGCTAGAAAAAACTACAAACGCAGAAGGGTGGTGGTGAAAGGGTTAAATGATCTTTTTCAAGCTGATTTGGTTGAAATGTTACCCTATGCCAAATTTAATAAGGGATTTAAATATATCTTGATTACCATTAATGTATTTTCTAAGTATGTTTCGGCCGAACCGGTAAAATCTAAATCTGGAAAAGACGTAACAGCGGCAATGAAAAAAATATTAATCAGTGCAATAACTCTACCAAAAAACTTGCAAACGGACAGAGGGAGTTTTTCAATGTAAATTTTCAAAATTTGATGCAACAATTTCGAATTAACCATTATAGCACTTTTCCAATTTGAAAGCGAGTATAGTAGAAAGAGTGAACAGGACTTTAAAGAATAATATGTGGAAAATATTTAGCATTCAAGGAAATTACAAATGGTTTAATATATTAGCGGATATTGTAAAAGACTATAACAATACAAAACATTCTTCAATAGGAATGAAGACAAAACAAGTAAATAAAACAAATGAAAAGAGAATCTTGAAATCTGCATTTACTCATGCTAAAACGTTAGATATAAAATCTCCAAAGTTTAAAGTGGGTGATCACGTACGCATAAGCAAGCATCGAGAAGCATTTTCGAAAGGTTACACCCCAAATTGGTCAAATAAGATATTCCACATTAAAGAAGTTAAGATGACAAACCCCTGGACATATTTAATTCAAGACGAAGATAATCAGGACATTCTGGGTGGTTTTTATGAGCAAGAATTACTAAAAGTAAAGCATACCGATGTGTATCTTATTGAGAAGATTTTGAGAAGGAAAGGAAACAAAGTTTATGTGAAATGGTTAGGACTGGATAAAAAATATAATACATGGATTGATAAAAAAAATATTGTTTAATTAAATTGAAATCAAATTTTAGTTAAATTTGTTTTATTTCTGTTCCTCACTTTATGCTTTAGCTGATACAAATTACAATGTCTGAAAAGTACCTACTCTTATGTGCTAATTAATTTCAAATAAAATTCACATTTAAGAAATTAAAATTTTATTAAGTAAAACATCAAATACAATTTTTATTAAAACGTATCAAATATATTTTATTTCTATGTTCCTCAGATAATATCGAATCTAGAATAAGTTTACAATTATTTATTCTTTTTTCAAAACGGAGTCTATCTAAGTACCACATCTGAAAGTTACTCCAACGGGCTTGTCTGTAAGCAAAGCTCCACTTCACTAACACATGCACCTTATTGTTCTCTTCCAGAAAAGATATTGTTTTCTTCGTAATATTTTCTTTTTGATCCATTTTCATTGTTTTCTTCGTAATATTTTCTTTTTGTTCCATTTTGCTTCAATTTGTTTTCCATTTCTTCAGGATATAAAGCAAGTAATTCCATCATAGTTGAAACATTTTCACTGTTAGGATTTTGTGTCGGACTTATTATATTATAAACATGCGTACACAAGACGCCACAATCAGCTGAAATATTATTTTGAAATATTTTTAAATATGTATTGAATTCTTGCCTTTTAATTATAGATAATCTATAATCAGTAATTTTCTTCAATCGCCACAAATTGTCCAAAGACTCTTGTCCTAAGTATATGAAGTGTGGGCCTTTTGTAATTTGCAGAACAGGGATATCATTTATTTTCTGGACCTGCAGATGAATGTTGTTTATCTTCACACTGATTTGATCAACTTGAGGAAAATAGAAATTGTTTACAATAATTCCTTGATGAACACAAATGTCTTTCCAATTTTCTTCGGTTAGTGCGATTAAAAATCCAGTTTTTCCACCAATTACAATTTTTGGAGGAAAATCATTTAAACTAATGCCAACAAGACCAAATTTTGACAAAGAATTATTTAAAAAATAAATTTTTGAATTAAGAAGCGTTTCTTTAAAGTTTCGATTAAAATAGATTAATGAAAAAATAGATTTCCAGTGTGAAATTTGTAATAAAGATAAATAATTAAAATGGTAATGTATAAAAATAATGCAAAGTTTAATGTAACACTAATGATGGAAAAGTAATAATTTTTGTATCCGTCATAATAATTGGTACAGTTGGGGGTTATAATTTGTAACTGATTATTTTTAAACTCTAACCTTTTGATCCAATTTGTATCAAAAATAGATCGATTTGGATAATGATACAAAATTTTAAAAAATTTACTTGCATTTTCATCTCCATTTATTCGTTCCATCCAACTAATTGTACTATTGTTAATTAATCCAATTTTCATAAATTTACAATATTTACTTAGAGTGGCGTCTGTTTTATTATAAAAAACATATTTCACACTGTGTTACGCCAGGGGGATGATGAACATAAAAACATTTTGGAAAATAAAATGAAGAAGAATGAATTGCGATCTACTGATAGTCATTGAAACAAATTAATAATTATATTCCAAATTTATTAACATTAAGCAGATACTTTCACCACGAAAGCAAAAGCAGTTGTAAAAAAATAACAATAAAATACTTAATTTAAAGATATGTAAAAGTTCATAAATAAGGATATTAATAATACTATATAAAATGTGTAGCTTGAAGACTTATTTTGAATGGTTACAATTATTCGATTCCTATTTTTCCATAAACAGTTATTTAAATCACAATTCCTAGCAAATTTCTTATGCTCCACTATAGGATCATCTTAACTTAACCAATCAAAAATTTCAATACCACAATAAAAACATTTACAAATATCATTGATTGAAATATAGTAAAAGCCAGCTCCAGCCAACACTTCTGGTCTCAATTTTCCTTTCCAGTTCTTGAAAGTGAAAAGTCGTTTTTCATATGTTTTAAAATTACTGTTATCAATTTCTTGGTCAAAAGTTTCTAAGCACCTTTTGTGAAAGGCTTATGAAGACTAACTTTGGTTTCAAAAACAACAAATTTAAATACCTTATAATATCTACATAAATATATCCAAATCTTCATGTTCTGCATTCCATTGATACAAAGCAATATCTTGGTGTCCCCAAGCTAATGTATTAAAACTATAAGGAATTTTATACCGCTTATCATCTTCAGAACTCAAAGCCAATTTATTAATTAATTCTGTGAAAATTGTGTGTTATCTAGATCGAAAAACATACATTGAACAAAAGGTTTTTTGAACAAAAGGTTTTAGAATGATTTTCAACAACATCTTTATAATGAATAAAATTCAACTGCTTTTTAAGGGCTCTTTTCTTAACACCTTTTGTTTTTTTTTGTTAAACTATTTTCCGTTTTAATACAATATGCTTTTGCTCCAGTACCAAAGAAAGCAGTAATGGGTTCACCAGCATATTCATCTTTGAATTTTCCTATAACTGACTTTGTAATAGGCATTTCATGAATATTACCAAATTCATAATTAGATGTATCAAATTTGTGAATATTTTTTATCATGTCAGAATAAATATTTGGAGTTGTGACTTCTAAAATGAACGAATGGTATCGGTGTATAAAAGTGAAATATTTTCCTGATAAAGAGGTTTTAAAAAATTATAAAAGAAATCATACATGACAGTTTTAGATATATCTGATATTGAGAAGCCTACATATATTGGTTTATTGTAAGTAACTTGAATCTTTTGCATTTGAATAGCTACCAAGTTTTCAGAAAATATTGTTAAGCCCTTGAAATATGGTTTTGCAATTAAATTCTCAGCACCATCTTTTCTTCTATTTTTTTCCCACTCTGTAACAAGTCTTACGTCAATTCTCCTATCAACATTTTCTATAGTCTTGCCATAAATACTATTATTTGCCAACTTGTGAGTATTACGATCAAATTCATTCTTTGAATCATTTCTTAATCTTGAATTCAAGTCTATATATTTTTTCAATCAATCAGATTGAGAAAATTGTAAAACTCTATGAACTTTAGTCAACTTGACTCCATGTTCCAAACATTGTTTTAATAACTGATAGTGAATAACATATTTTGATTTATCATTTAAATTGGGTATTAATTTTATGCATTTAGAATTTGGCGGTTTAAAGTTTTCAGGACAAAACGGAAAATCGTTATGATAGGAATGTAGACTTGTGGGATATTCTAAATCAACTTCTAAAACATATCCCTTATTAGATTTTTTAGAAATATTCGTAATATTTAAATCGTTGATTTCTTTATCTGTTAACCAAACAAAATCTCCCGTTGGAATGTGCTGTGACATTGCATAACCATACAAATTTGTTGCATCATAATAAATTATGTATTTAGTTGGCTTTAAAGGATCAAAATTTAAAAGAAATGGATTATTAGCTTCAGATTTTCTACAAATGCAAGAGCTCACACCACCGCGAACGCTTTTTTTGAAAAAGTGTATCATATCTGGATCTGTTAACAATTCTAACTCTATTCTAGGATAACGCAGACACGCCTCCCAGGATAAACCTGGAAAAGTGTAAAAATGAGCTGGATCGAGCTTATATGTGGATAAACAAGTGCTTCAAAAATTTTCAAAAATATCTGCCAAAAGTAAAGTATCAGAGAGTAAGTAAAGGTCGGAGTATTGACCAAGAGATTCACATTTAAACAATTGCCAAACCTTTACAGCTCTTTGATATTCTGCATCACTGATGTGCTCATCCGTTAAAGTATTATAAAATTGCTCTTTCTGAGGTAAAGTTGTTTCTTCTAATTTTAAATAATCATCAATATAATTGTAAGGAAATACACCTTTTTGGCGAATAAGTTTAAATCTTTCTTCATCATTGAACTTTTTTTTATTTCTTTACATTGTTCAACTTTTAAGCTTTCAGAGAGTTTTGATAAAGAATGGGATAGAAATTGAAAAGAATCAATGAACCTTGACGATATATTTTTTTTCTTAGCCTTTTGTGTCTTTATCAAAATAGTTATCCACATGAATAAGCTTTTCAAATGAAATATATTTGTCCTTGTTTTGTGCGATAACTGTTAGTTGTTCTTTGTTTAAGCATAATTTTTTAAGAAATAGATGAGAATCATAATTCCGCAAATTATGCCATATAACTGGAATAAAGTTAGGTATTTTGTAATTTATGTTGCAGAGGGAATGAGCTGGACCTCTATAAAGACCAGTTATATGACAATGATCTGTAATCCTGTCATTTAAAAGAGGTTTATTACAAATATGACAAACTGTTTCATAGTTATGATAAATTTTGTCCAGTTCGTTCAAAGGAATCATCTTTTTAGGAACCTTTAAAAATTTATTGTATATGTTATACACGTCTATTTCTAAAGAATTTATAAATAATGTATCACAATTTTGACTTCTATATCTTTCAAATTTAGAATAATTATCGTCGAAGGAACATTTAATGTAATAGGCAAATGAATGTGGAATATGTTCATATTGTTTTAAGGTGTATGAAGTATTAGGATTTTTGTCAACATTGTCATTATTTAAAGGCTTTAAAATGCATTCAAAATCTGCATACACCACGAAAGGAACTTTCATTTGTTTATGATAATTTACAAATTTCAAAATATTATATGAATAGTTTCCAAACTTATTTAATTTGTAAATGATCACAATCATAGCTATTGTGTTGTAATAAATTTTCTTCTGTAGGGAAATATTGTAAACAACCGTCGCAAATATATTTTTTTCCGTGATGTTTAGACATTTGTGCAGAAACTAATTAACAATAAATTGACATGTTGATTTTTTTTATTCGATGAATAATAAAGTGGACCAATTACTTCATACCCCTTTTTAGGATTTATAATTTCTAATCCATATACATTAATAGAAATGTTATTTTTTTTTTCAAAAATCTTAATGTTCTTTAGCAACATTGGAAATTCTATACCTGGCATATCCAAAACAGAAGAGTAGTGTGGGTAGGATGAAGTTTCAAAATCTAATCCGCTTGGTTGGTGAAGAGCAGACACAACTGCCCAGGCGAAGCAAAAGTTGTCATCATTCCTAATGTTGATCACAGCTTGACGTCTCTTGATCTCTTGAGGAAGTTCGATAAAAGATGAGGCTCTCAGCGGATTGTGCTTGTTAACATTAATTTCCAAATGAAGTAAATTCATCAAAGCCCATCCTGCAACGTAAAAATTAAAAAATTACTTTTTTTGTTGCCGTTGTAAAATAGAAAATAAATTCTTTACCTGAATCTATTTCTGCAAATTCGTCAGCTTTCTGGTCAATAAATTTGCTCTAAAAGTTCTTTTGTCTGATATCCCTGGCAAATGACTTGGAACGGCGCATTAAAAGATTTGACATCATAGCTGTCGCTGCTGGGGTTAAAATAGAAACCGAACAGTTTCATATTTAGCTTGATACATTTATGTTTCTGCAGTTCTTGATCTATTAGATGTACAATTTTGTATTCCAAATGTTGAAAATATTCTTTCACATTTTTGTAGTTTTGGGGTGAGGAAATCCTATAAGATATTATTCGTTCCCTGAATGCCGACTCGATAATTCCAACACCTTCATCCAAGCCTATTTTGGAATTGTTCTTGTGCACACTAGATCGAAGATGTCCACCCCATAGACTTTGGTTTATATTTTTCTTGCATTCTTTACAATATTTTACAATATTTGTATAATCTATAAATTAAGAAAAAATATTTTACAAAATAAAACATGAAAAATAAAATGTTCTTACCTTTAACAAGCTTTAGTTGTTTCAACCAACTAGTGAGTGTTGTGGAATTTCCGCAAACATGTTTTTTAATATTTCGCAATAAATTATCCTTTCTAGTACTTTATTACATGTTACACATTTATGCATTTTTGAAGTATTCTAGATAATAAAAATAAAATAAATATTGTGCATTTTTATTTAGTTATAGTCAAATTTTGAAAAAAGCAATAGAAATTAATTGACTTTATGAATCCATTTCTTCAAATGAGTCAACTAATTTGTCAAAGGCCGGTTTAACATAATTCACCGTACTTGCGTCTCCCTGTTTAATTGTGATCAACTCAGTTAAATTTTGAAAAGCGAAACCCAGACACTTAAGGTTTGCTACTTGTTTTTTATTTTTTTTATTAATTTTAATTTTTTTTTTAATAATAAATGATGGTTTTATCAGATTTTTCACTAAACAAAAAGGGAGAGCAAATTGGTCTCGGAGAATTAATTGGCGATTTTAATGTTAAATAATTTGGATTAGATTTTTGAAAACAAACAATATCCTCATAGCTAGAATTTGATTTTCGTCAATGTCATTCAGTTCTTCAAGAGTTTGTTTAGTTTTTGTTGCAATTAAGTCCGTTTTGTTGTCAATAATGTCATTAAGATCGTCAAGAGTTTGTTGTTGAGTAGCTGTAAATAAATATGTTTCGTTGTTCTGTTTGGTGGCATTATTCTGAACTTTGCTATTGTAAATAATTTCATTCAAGTCCTGAATAGTTTGTTGTTGACTAGTTGTAAATACGTCTGTTTCATTGTTTTGTTGGTTTGCAAAATTTTGCATTTGAGTACATGTGTATAAGTCAAAGTCATTGTCAATAATTTTGCTACTCGATGCCAAAAAATTGTCCATTATGAAAAAAATCGTAATAACAAATAAAATACCAAATAAAAGTGTCACAAATATAAATAAAAATGTCACCAATATAAATAAGAATTAAATTTTGCCAAATAAAAATGTTAGAAATATAAATAAAAATTAAAAAATTACCAAATAGACACAATGAAAACGCCAGAAAACTCGCGAGCCCTGCACAGTGTGAATGCAGAAATCAATTGCATTCGTCTCTTCGCTGAGGCGATTTTATATGAAAAAGTTGATCACATATGTCCTACTTAAAGTTGAACGATAATCATACAACCACTTTCCCAAGCCGAGCAACGACCTTACCCCCTCCCCTCCCCCCTCCCCCCGGACCCCTGAATTCCCGAGACCCAAATCCCGACTCCCCAATTACCGGCTACCCTTTTCAGGTTAAGTTAGTTTCAGTTAGGTTAGGTTAAGTTAGATTAGGTTAGGTTAGGTTAGGTTAAAAAAGAAGAAAGGAAAAAAAGGAGGAGGAAGGAAAAAGGAGAAGGAAGGAAAAAGGAGAAGCAAGGAAAAAGGAGAAAAAGAAAAAAGGAGAAAGAAGGAAGGGAGAGAAAGAAGATGGAGTGAGGGTGGGGGGAGGTTAAGGGGGGTCTTAGGTTAGGTTAGGTTAAAAGGGGTGTTGGCGGAGCGGGGAGGGGAGCGAAGCCCCCCCCCCCCCCGAAGTAAAGTGACAGGGAAAGGGACAGTGAAAAAAAAACCAACTTAAGTATTGCAGTTGGATCTGAGAATGATATCACGCAGGTAGTAAAAGTGGTGGTCGATGGGATATATACTTCAGAACAACCACTCGGTGATCATACAGTATCATTCGCTGTAATATCAGTTGTCGCTATTATTTATAACTTATAAACAAATTTTTTTTTATCAGATCTATCTAAATCTAAAGTTCCTAACGATGGCAGAAAATATGATTGGAAACCCTGCTCAAATTGAAGAAAATAATGTGGAGATCGCCGCTCAAATTGAAGAAAGAGAAGAAATTTTTATTAACTTGGAAGGCGATTCCATCAGTTATAAACATTAATTTTTGGACAAATCATCTAGGCTTGTTAGAAAAACATTCTTGTTTAACATCGACATTAATTATATTGAGGAGGAGGAAGAAGAGGAGGAGGAAGATGATCAGAAAATTGACGAAGGAGTGGACATGGATGGACAACTGCTAAATTTAGGAACCGAGGCTGACGTAAAAGTAAGCAAGTTTAGGGCTAGTGAATTATTTAATAATTTTGAAGAAAAAGATGTATGTGTTATACAAAGCTACACTAAAATTGAAAGTCGAAGACTAGGAACATTTGCTAATTGCCTTCCTTGTAGTGCAATTCAAATGACATATTTACGGAGAGGGGAGTCCGATCATGTGAGCTGCCACTACAAAAGATCTTATGTTGTTAGTGCTTCTGATTTACATTGTGCTATTTGTAGGATACATCTTTTTCTACTAATTCCTGATGAATGCTTGCTTTCACTGGAATAAAAATGAAAAAAAGAGATGGAAGATTATGTTGTTAAATATTAATATTAAACATAGTTTGTAAAGATTATTTTAACAATATTAATTTTAAATATAGGTTATAAACGTAATGGGTAGATTATGTCAAAAATATTAATTTTAAACATAAATTGTAAAGATAATAAGTAGAATACGTCAACAATATTAATTTTAAAAAATGTCAACTGTTACTATAAGCCGTTATATATTTTCAGTGCTATATGCAAAATACTTCTTTTTATTCTAACATCTGACCCTGTATTTTTTTTATTGCAACAAGAACGAAAAATGAAATAGCTAATCATATGTAAAAATAGTAATGTGTAGATTATGTCAACTGCCACTATAAGCGCTCGTATATTAGCATAAAGTTTTGTTAACGCTTGTTTCTGTATTCAATTGAGTTTTCTCTTACTTGATGGAAATCATATTAATATTATTAGTATAATTAAAAAATGATAACTTTTAATTTCCACTGTTTATTTTAAAAATGTTAAACCATAACAATTGTTTTGTTATGTAATGTGAAAATTAGTTTGTATTAAAAAACTTGTTATTTCAATATAGGAAAAGGAAAAAAATATATTAATATATTATTATTAATATAATTAAAAAATAATAACTTTTAATTTCCACTGTTTATTTTAAAATGTTAAACCATAACAAATTAGTATGTATTAAAACACTTAAAGAATATTGTCGTTTCAATATAGTAAAAGGAAAAGGAAAAGGTGTCAATATATTATATATATATATATATATATATATATATATATATTTACATTTACTTTTTACAAATTTATTTGACCAGAGTTTTCACAAACACAAATTATGAAAAATATTATCCTCTTTTTAAAACTACAACAAAATGATGTCTGATTACATCTTTGAAGATTTGTAACAAATACTAATATCTAGTGCGACATACAGGACAATTGTTTACCATTATAGAAAAACAATTTTTATCATTCCATCTTAAAATACATTTTAAACAAAAAATGTGGGAACATGTATTTGGTCTACATGAATCATAATATTCGATTATTTCAAAACAAATAGCACAAAACACTTTTTTCTCTTCACTCTCAGTTTTGTTCAAATTTTTTAAAACAATCCCATTTTCTTCTTCTCGAACTAATGGTATAGTTTCTTCTCGAACTTCTGGTATAATTTCTTCGAGGCTAATTGTCTGAAGCGGAATGGATCGATTTCTTTCTCCAACTGATTCACTCATTTTATTTTAATATTATTAATACATTTATTTAACAGATTTTTTTTCTTTTAACAGTCACTCGTACCTTAGCATACTAAAATGATCTTGATGCACCTATTTATAAGACTTAAGAATGCAAAATCAAATGTGGGAGGACAAAGAGAAAAAATTAAAAATATGATGCGAATGAGAATAAAAGGGGAGGAAGATAGGAATGAGGGACATGAGAGAGAGGAAGAGGAGGAGGAGGAGGCGCTCCCCTATTTTAACTACTAACATCTTGTCAGAAATTTCAGTTTTAATATTTTTTAATTTTTTAATTCTATTTAAATTAATAAATTTATTGTCAATAGTACTTCCTTTACAATCTCCTTTATATCCTTAAATCATAATAGATCTATTTTCCTGTTTATTACAGCTAAGCATTCATAAAAATTACCTTTAAAAGACAGATTGGCTGATAAGAACCTATAAAATCATGAAATAAAAAGATGAAAACTGTTAAAACATAAATAGATGCATGCATATTCGCACACAAAATCACGTTTTGCAACATTTACATTTACAATCTTATGTGTCAAACCAGTCTTCAGGTAAATAGCAATTCCGCCTCCTCATGAGTTTTTCCTGCATAATCCGCCAATTTATATGGTCCAATGTTCAATATACTTAGCTCCTCTTTTTTACACCATGTTTTCATAAGACAAAACACTTCAGGCAATTTAAGTGCTTCGAGCAAACTAAAAAGCTCAATATTTTTTACTCTAAGGCCACTTATATTTAGATTGTAAACTCTTAAGCTCATATTTATGCTGCAGATAGATCATAGCACGTCTTTTTTATTTTATTTAGACTACAGTGACTACTTTATTTTGACTTTACATTACTTGTTTTAATATTTATATGTTGCATTTTATTTTGTTCTACTTAAAGTCTTGGTCGGTTAAAACCTGCAATTTCATTAAACAATATACAACAAGCATGTTTGAATTTGAATTTTGTAATTGCGTTTTTTATTTTTTAAGTTTATAGTTTTAGTTTCTACTATTTTAATTATTTGTATTGGTCTCCATTTTTTACTTTTCTTCTGAAAATGTATTACTTTTTTACATTTTACTGTTTGTATTTTGCTTGCATTCACGAATCCAATATTATTTTAGTGTCTGATTTGTGGCAGAAACTTTATTGAAACTCTCCCTTTTTATATTGTAAAAAAAATTGTTTTTCAGCTTTGTCAATGAATTAAAACTAAAACTGACAAGAAAGCATATTTTAAATATATTTATTTATTGAATCAATAGCTTTACAACTAATTAGAAAGGCATTTAAACTAAAAATAAACCTAGTGTAGTAACAACTTTATGCTGATATTTTCTTAACAATTCCTCTTTCTGAGCTGCATTCCCAAACTTAAGGTACAAGAATTCTAAATATAATGTTTTAAGGGCTTTAAGTGGCTTACAATGACAATTTGCAGATGGCATTTTCTCGAGAACGGTTGAATTTAGGTACCGTAAATGCCCGTTATTTCTACTACTTCTACTACTACTACTACTACTACTACTACTACTACTACTACTACTACTACTACACTTTCCAAATTCAAAAAAATTTAGATAAAAAGAAATTATTTTTTGTTGTTTAAAAAACAGCATCGTATCAGTCCCAAATATATTACAATTTTACCACATGTTTACCTTAGAAGAGCGGCAAAAAATATAATATGAGTGTTACAAGTCAGGACATATTTTTAACGGAGATCTAAGCTGTATTGAGCGTTATCGATCTTGCAACAGCTGAAATAAAATATATTTAGTTTCATTTCAGTTACTATAAAAAAATAATTTATAAGAAGTAAACTCTATTCAGTACCTATATGAAGTTTATAGACTAAATTTTCTAGTAATTCTAATATTATGGTAAAATGTATCTAAGGAGATAGGTACTTGTTTGATTAATATTGTATTTTCCAAAATCTTCAAGATTAAAGATACATCAACCCCCTGATTACCTTTTTAACTTTTACCTTGGAAATACAAAAAGATACTTTTCACGACTTTTGTCTCTTTTGGCCTTTCACATAAATTTACAGTAATACTATGGCAGTCGGTAGATCCTGATAGGAAATAATAAAAGACAGATTCTCTTTCAAATTGTCCTTTACTACTAACGCTGAGAAATTGCCCAACTATCAGTAGTTAAATAATCTGTGTACTGCTGCATCCTTTTAATTATTTGTGTATAAACGGGACAATTTGAATCGCGAGCTTGTATGATTACCAACAGGCAATTTTGACCGTTTGCAGTTAGGACAATCCAAACTCGTTGCCATGCATTGTTTAGCATTATGCGAATCACCACTTTTAAAACAACACTGACTAGCTGAGCAGTATTTCGCCACAAGCCCAAAGTAGCAGCACTTGAAGCATAAATTTTGCTCTGCCACTATGAACAGACTGAGGTGTCTTGATGGTGCCTACTAGATGCTCTGCTCTGCCAATTTTAAATGCTAAAGATTTGACTGTAAAAAATGCAGAATTATAATCCTTTGTTTCACTTTGACATACAAACTCAGAAATCTCTTGAATCCTTTCAAGAGTCTCGATGCTCTTCATTCAAAATTTCTTTTGTTGGCTACATAATAAAATAATTTCAAATATGTAAACTGGCCTCTTCATTGCTCAGATGTTTCATTTTTACTACAACTACTTTGTCCACGTTACAATTCGCATTAAGTGTGTCGTGTGACACAAAGTTTCTTGGTTTGAAATAGAATCTATAGTTAAATTATTGTTGGTCATGCTAAAACTCCCCGATGGTTCAATGTTATTCATATTAGTTGAAACACAGTTTTTTGAATTGCTAAGTATTCCGCTATCAATGTTATCATGATTGGAATTTCTGACTACATCATTCATATATGTATTTAACTGCCTTGGCTTACCATGATTCAGTAGTTTATTTGGTTTTTTATCTACGCCAATAATGGTATTTATTTCAGTGGAAGAAAATTTTTTATTGATCCTAATGAAAAACTTGTTTCCTTTTGTTTGGGAGTGTTTTTTTAAGCCTAATCACCCATTGTGTCTGAACCAATTTTTAAGTCTAACTATACCCGAAAACCTTAAAAAACTCGGAGCAATCCACCAGTTGCGAACTGTGATGAATATTTTTAGCATTTTTTCACTTCTATCCACTACATATGAAATAAAAGATTTTTACAGAAGTTAAAAAAATTTCTATAAAAATATTTTTAAAATTGTCAGATTCTGCTTTAAATGCTCTAGTGAAGGCAATAAATTGGTCATTTTCTTCATTGCCTCAAATTAGCAACCGTTATTCCTCTGTTTAAAGGAGTCGACACAGAGGAAACTTCACATTTTCGTCCGGTTTACTTGCTCCCAACATTAACAAAAATTGTTGAGAAGCTTGCAAAATAGCGTATGCTTAGTAATTTGGTTAGAAATAGTCTGCTCTCCGATGCTCAGTTTGGATTTTTGGTTAGAAAGAACACAGGAGATGCAATGTTTCCCTTCCTTGAGAAATTGTACCTGAGACCGAATGATGGAGAGGTTGCTACGGCAGTATTTTGTAATCTCACTAAAGCTTTCGACTGTGTAGATCATGAAATACTGCTGAGGAAACTTGAGGTGTATGGTTTTAGGGGGAGATCTCAAGAAAGGCTCTCGGCATATTTATCTGGCCGAAGTCGGAGCGTTTTATTTAATAAAGAGCAATCGAGTTACTGAAAGATGCGTGCGGGAGTTCCACAGGGCTATGTTTTAGGACCATTACTGTATTTGATTTATATAAATGACTTGACAATGTTGGATATATCTGGAAACTTTACAGTATTTGCTGACGATACCACAATATTATGGAACAATCGTAATCGTAATTCTGATGAACTAGCGGACATTGTAAATATAGATTAAAGTCAAGGAGTGGTTCGACGCCAATTATCTTACGATTAATCTGCCTAAAAGAAATGTAGTAAATTTTAGATGTCAATTTAAAGAACTAATGCTTGAGAACCGGGCCATAGCAAGGCCTGAGGTGAATACATTTTTTGGGATTATATAATGACCAAAACCTTAAATTTGAACAGCAGATTCTACAACTACCTAAAAAGATCTCTGGGAGATGTTTTGCGGTTAGGGCTGTTTCTAGCAATTTAGGAGTGAATGTGGCGAGAAATGTTTATTATGCTCTTGTTGAATCGCACCTGCGCTATGGTATGTGTTTCTGGGGTGCTTCTGCAGACTATTTGTTTAAAGTGTGTTCATCTTACAAAAACGGGCGTTGAGATTTAGGTACCGTATGAAGACTCGTGAACCTGTAAACCAGTATTTTTAACTCAAAAGATTCTCACATTGGCTTGCATAGTTATATGGAAAACGGTTTGTTTGGAACCTAAAAAGTTTAAGGCCGAAATATCAAGGGAGTCTTTGTGTTAGACTAGAAGGCTGTACTACTGTCCTTCCTATCCCGTCATCGGCTATGGTTAAGAATTCAATAGTATATAAGGGCAGAACATTATTTAATCATCTGCCGATGGGAATACGACAGACCGAGGGAAAACAAAACAGTTTTTGATTGATATACCTTGCTATTCAACCAACGAATATATAAATGTGTTTGTGTAAGGTTTTTGTTGTGTATACTATCATGTACATTTTACTACGGTTTTAACCATTTTATTTTAGTTTTTGACTGCGATAATTAGTATTTACGATATAATTGAATGCTATTTTATAAAAAAATTTAATATCATTTCAATTATTTTCTTATACTCCACTTGGTCTATTTAATTTGAGCTAAAAGCTTTGAACTTAATCTTTTTATCTTTGGACTAGTTTTAGTTTTACTCTTAGTTGCTTTGTGTAAAATGAATTTGTAACTTGAGGCAATAAAGCTACTTTGAAGCTTGAAGTTTTATCTCCAGTTATATTTCTCCGTACACCAGGCTGCCTGCATTTTAAACTTTTGCCCCTTGTTAATTTTTTTCTTTGTTAGAAATAAACTATAGGTAGTCATTTACATTGATTATTTAAATATAAACTATTGTACAGTTATATTAGTAGTCATCTTTCCATCCCTAAACAGCAATAGGGTTGCTGGTATTGGACAAGTTCATTCATTTGTTTCTAATATTAATTATTTACTTCTAGTATTGCAATAGTGAAAAAATCACTGTCCGAGATTTTTTCAGACCTTCACGTTTCATGGTCCCTTGATGACGAAAAACATGTTTTCTCAATTCCTTAGATCTGTCTGTCTGTCTGTCTGTGTGTTCGTGGCGTAGCTAAAAAACTACTTACCCGATTGACTTCAAACTTTGATAAAAAATTAAGGGTCATAGGGAACATTTTGGTGAAAATCCAATATAACAAAACAAAACGGTGGCCTAGTGAAATGTTAAAAAAATTATTATTAAAGAACTACTCATCCAGTTTATCTCAAATTTTGCAAAAACATCAAGTATTATGTTGGAACCAATTGGTAACATTTTGGTACCAATCCAAGATGGCGGAACAAAATGGCTGCTTTATAAAATATTTAAAAATTTAGCCTGAAAAAACTGCTTAATGGTTTGTAGTATAGGGATCAACTAGTAAATAGTGGTACTAATTCAAAATGGCCGAACAAAATGGCGGTCAAATAATTTTAATCGTGAAAAAATCACTCTCTCAGATTGTACACAAGTTTACGTTTTAGCGTCGCTAGATGCCAAAAAATTTGTGATATCAATTTCGTCGGTCCGTCTGTCAGTTCGCGGCATAGCTTAAAGACTACTTGCCCGATTGACTTCAAATTTTTATCAAAAATTAAGGGTCATATGGGGATGACCTGGTAATATTTTGGTAAATATTTAAAATGGACTAGTGCAATGTTAAAAAATATTATTAAAAAACTACTTATCCAATTTATCTCAAATTTTGAACAAACTTCAAAGTATTAAATTGAAATTAACTGGTAAAATTTTGGTACGAATCTTAGATTCAAATTCAGCCTGAAAAACTATTTAATGGATTGATTTCAAATATCTGTGCTATAACTAATTGTGGTATAGAGCTCAACTAGTAAAAGTGTGCTACTAATTCAAGATGGCGGAACAAAATTGCGGCCAAATAAAATTTTTCGAATAGTGAAAAAATCACCTTCTCAGGTTTTACATATATTCACGTTTTAGCGCCCCTAGATGCAAACATACAATTTATTATTAAAGAACTACTCATCCAGTTTATCTCAAATTTTGCAAAAATATAAAGTATTATGTTGGAATCAACTGGTAAAATTTTGGTACGAATCCAAGATGGCGGAACAAAAGGACTGCTTGATAAAATATTTAAAAATTTAGCCTGAAAAAACTGCTTAATGGTTTGACATCAAATTGTGTACCATAACTGTAGAATAGGGGTATAGGGATAAACTAGTAAAATAGTGGTACTAATTCAAAATGACCGAATAAAATGGCGGGCAAATAAAGTGTTTGTATTCGTGAAAAAAATGTGTTATATCAACTCCGTCGGTCCGTCTGTCTGTCTGTCGGTTCGCGGCATAGCTTAAAGACTACTTGCCCGATTGACTTCAAATTTTTATCAAAAATTAAGGGTCATATGGGAATGACCTGGTAATATTTTGGTAAATATTCAAAATGGCAAAACAAAATGGCGGCCTAGTGAAATGTTAAAAACATATTATTAAAAAACTACTTATCTAATTTATCTCAAATTTTGAACAAACTTCAAAGTATTAAGTTGAAATTAACTGGTAAAATTTTGACACGAATCCTAGATGGCGGAACAAAATGGCGGCTTAATAAAATATTTAAAAATTCAGCCTGAAAAACTATTTAATGGATTGATTTCAAATGTTTGTGCCATAACTAATTGTGGCATAGGGTTGAACTAGTAAAAGTGTGCTACTAATTCAAGATGGCGGAACAAAATTGCGGCCAAATAAAATTTTTGGAATCGTGAAAAAATCACCGTCTCAGGGTTTATATATCTTCACGTTTTAGCGTCCCTAAATGCCAACATACATGTTTTTATCAATTCCGTCGGTCCGTCTGTCGATCTCTCTGTCAGTTCGCGACATAGCTTAAATACTATTTACCCGATTGACTTTTTTGGTTTGCTGTAAAAAAAACCGAATTTATAATATTAATTTTTGCGGTTTGTAAAATACCATTATTATAATATTATATTATATATTACAAATTAGAGCACACAGATACAAAAAGATGCAGGTATTATGTAATACCTAGGTCTATTAACAATAATTTGTAAACAAATATTAAAATTATACAAAAAAAGAAATATACAAAACTGTATATATACTGTGTCGTCCAAAAAGTGTGAAACATATGAGAAACTTTTTAATTTTTGATTTTTTCGAAAACTTTATTCTACATAAAAGTTAGTGCATCAAAAAATACTGTATTAGAAGTAGTTAGTTTTAGTAAAAGTTGAAAAGTATACAGGGTAAGCAAAAAAATATGAAAACTGATCAAGAGCAAAGTAGCCTTAATTTTAAAAATATTTGCAAAATTTTATTGGGAAAAGTTGTTTAAGTGTCAAAACCTATGTTCAAATATGAAAATTGTAACTAACTATTTTTTCTCAGCCTACTACCTTCCAAACGTAATAATAGGAATAAGTTCATACAGTACATTATTAGAGCTATTTTGAACATTGAAATAAAAACAATATATATACGTTATAATAATAATATTTTGGACCGAGATTCAAGTTTTTCTGTATGCATGCTAAATTGATTAGATATTTAATTTTCTATAAAAATTATATTCAAAATTCTGAAGATTATTTAAATGCCCTTGCAGCAGACAAATATATTTATTATTATTAAAAATATTAAGTTTAAATAAATTACAATAATTTAATCCATATTCGTCATATTGGGCAATGGGTATACGTAACTCCATCTATTTAATGATTTTGTAAGCATGCAACAACGATTTTATAGACAATTTTGCCCGTACATGTTTTCACAGGTTTTTACTTTTTCGTGACGAGGCAAATGAGTGGCGCCCTATTCAGTCTAGATTTTTGTTTACAAGGTTGTATGTGATTCACAGGGATACATTTTAAGTGAAAATTGTTGTTTTTAGAAATTAAGGAACATTATGTTGTTCGTTTGGATTTAGTTGCCTGTCCAAAGTATAAGTACATAATTTTTAAAGACGTTATACTTCTGGTACTGTTAATTTTTAACACTTAAGAGTCTTGGTGTAATCGTTTCGAAGTTGAAGTATTTTATGTTTCCATTTGTATTTATTTATTTATATACTTATTTATTTATTTCTACAGAAAGTCCATTTTACAATATGTGTAGTAAATAGCAATAATACCAATCATAAACTATATTATTACATACAAAAATATGACAAAAAATAATATCAAAGTAAAAAAGGCATAATATCATAACGATATTTAAAATTGTATTAATGTAGTGGATCTTGTATTTCATTTGGTTTTTGCTATAAATTATATTGTTTTTTATTAACTATCATCCTATTATCATCACTATATAAGGACCTCTTAAACTTCAATATACATATCACACCAATAAAGTAGAGATTGAAATTTAATATCTAATCCACTCATCATAAATCTAAGTTTTAAAGGGCTAGTGTAATATGATGTCTAAAATAATAAATTTATGAAGTCAACAAGACGACTAACCCAAATTAAGTTTTTACACGAGATTCTGGCTATACAGAAATTCATATTTCATGGCAATCGGCATTCAACGAGCTAACGACCGACCGACCCATCATCCCGCTCTTCTTATCAATCAGACCAGTTCGAAAGTAGCGCTATATCTGTCTTCGGTTCCACGGTACGGTTTCCGATCCGAAACATACCAACCCTAATGCATTGAACCGGACGGAACAACTGACTGAACCATAGACATAATAACAGGACTGAACACTTCATTTTGCTTTGTCTCTATTACAAAGATCCGTGATCCGGTTCGCAATATTTTCAATACCCGGCTCCCAGGGGTCAATATAAAGATCCGAATCGGAGTCGTGAACGACAAATCTGTAATTCTAATACAGAATCATCAGCGAACCTGAAATACCAACAAGACAGTTGTATTCTTTTACGTGACAGCACATGCAGCGAGTAAAGTAGACGCCCTAGAACGAATCCATACGGTACCCCCGTGTTATTGATAGTCACATCATTGTTAATGCAGTTCATTGATACATACTGCCTTCTATCCTGCAGATATGCCCTTATTAGGGACATGGCCATTCCCTTCACTCTCATTTGTCTAGTTTATTGTGCAGCACACTAATCAAGAACGTCAAAAGCTTTTTTCAGATCAATTTATCCTGCCACTACAGAACCGCTATTATCTAGTTTGCCCAGCAACTGTGATATTTTGTTAGTGGGATATTTTAACAATGATCTTATCATCCCTGATACACCTTGCAATACTTACTGGTTTAATTTACTCAAAACTTTTAATTTAGCTGTACACGTGGATTCCCCCACTGGAATAAAACAATACTCTGCCACACTTATAAACCATTTCTGCTTAACTCTTGACCCAAATGACGTGTTATGCTCAGTTGTCAATTGGTCTATTAGATTATGAAGCAATATTGGCAAGAGTTAAATAAATGCGTGTGCAGATGTAAATTGGAATAACACCTTCTGATCTGAGGCCTCTCTCGGTCAATTTTGTTTTCTCTTGCAAGATAACTTCAAAAATACTTCCCTATTCAAAAAATTAAAAGGGAAAATAATAAATTCTGGATAACTAAAGGACTAAGGGTGTCATCTGCTAATATGTGTTGCTTTCTTAGTCTCAAAAAGTTTACTTCTAATGCAGGAGTTTTATCGTATATTGAGCATTATCGATCTATATGCAGAAGGTGTATTAACACTGCTAAAAAAATTTACTACAACGACCGACTTACTGGGGCGAGTAGCAGACAGAGGGAGAACTGGGCGATCATCAACGAGTTTAGAGAAGTTACCAGATCTTCTCATAACTTCCCAGACGTTTCACCTGAAACAATGAATACATTTTTCTGCTCCATTGAGGCAAGTTGACTAGCAAAATTAATCAGGATGTTGATCTCATGTACTACTTGACTCGAGGAATGTTGCCATAGATCATTCTTTCTTCTTTCACCCCGCTAACCCTGAGGAGCTCTCCCAAACGATTCTTTCCATCAAAAACAAAATGATGATCCTTGCAACTTCAGACCCATAGCTCTATTATCTTCTTTATCCAAGATCATTGAGAGATATTTCAAGGTTCGTATGGTGTCTTTCTTAGAAAAAACACATATTCTTCATTCTGGCCAATTTGGCAACAAAGGCACTTGTGATGCCATTTTCAGGTTTCTCGAAGAGGGTATCAATGGTCGCGAGTTTTCTGTGACTTGTAAAAAGCATTTGATTGCGTTAGTCACAATTTGCTGCTGCGGAAGCTTTGTGTCTATGGCTTTAGGGGCACAGCACTTCAGTGGTTTGAGTCGGTTCTGACTGGTCGCTCTCAGACGCTATTGGTTCGGCTCTGTCTTGTACTTTTGACGTGCAATGGGGAGTTCTACAGGGGTCAGTTTTGGGTCCTCTCCTTTTTTTGCTTTATGTCAATGACCTGGCTTCTGTTGAAAATCAGACACCAAAATTATGTGGAATCAGACTAACTTGGATTCCTTGAGAGATATCATATCACGTGATCTCTTAACAGTTAAAGTGTGGTTTGACTCGAATTTCTTCAAGTCAAGTCAAAAATGCTTTATTGTTAAAACATACATGTTGTATTTCTAAACAAAGCTACTATATCTAGAGTAAAAACTATATCTACGGTTAATATGGATTACAAACAATAAAAATCACAAAAACAAAAAATTAAATCAGAAAAACTATAAAAAAAAGCTGTTTAGTCGTGAATGGAAAAATCAAGAATAGGCTTAAAATCTCTGCTTGCCAAACATGTTAGAAATTGTATATAAACTATTATGAATTATTGCGAGCCCTGTACTTAAAAACATACAAAAATATATAAAAACAAACACAATATATTTAAACAATCACTGTACATGTCAAATAATTAAAATAAAATAAAATGTGTTGACAGAATTTAGAAAACCAAAATATATATGTATATTTAAAAGGGTTTACACAAATATATCGGCAAAAAATTCTCCCAGATTATAATAAGATTTGCCAAGAAGTAACTTTTTCAAATATTTTCTAAACTTCTTTATTATGTTTTTAATGTAATCTGGCAGATGGTTGTCCATTTTTCTACCCTCGTAAATAAATGATATTTTAGTAATAACTCCCTGTGTATTGCGACGACATGAAGTAGCCTGAATGCTCTGGCGATTTATGAATAATATATATATATATATATATATATATATATATATATATATATATATATATATATATAGATTCTTTATAATTTCACGGCTGTTTGAAAATGAAATGGACAACACGAAATAGCGGGGTTGCAGCCTAATAATCCTATTGATGTTACTGGGACATTAAATAGATGACTCTATTTACTTTGTGAAAGCTTTCGGATTTATTTTAATCCTTCATCAGTCACACTACAAAATGGTTTGTTAATATAAAGTAAATTATTAAAATATTTTAGACTTACTGTAAGTGAGGTTACAAATATAAACAGCCATCCAATAGGAAATTCATTTCTGTGAATGAAAGGAACACCTCTTTATATAAGTATTTAACACAAAACAAACAGACTGGAAAAAACAATAACAAAAAATTTTTTTTTTTTGATTACACACGAAACCGTTGAAAGGTAGGTTTCCAATGTATTCGACCGGAGTCGAGGCTTAACTAGAATATTAAGAATAAAATATATGCACCTATTTGTTTCTTTTTTAGATAGCAAAAAAAAAAAATAATCCTTCTTTTGTGTTTTGAAGGCCAGGACGATTATTTGGTTTTAAGGTTTAATAAATTGCTATATATTATATTGAGATTCTGTATATCCGATTTTTTATTCATCGGGTTTTCCTGATTATTTATGTGCACCATTTCGAGAAAATTTCTTTTAAAATAATTAATTTCACATTCGAGAATCTCCGCCTCTGCGAAATTTGCTGAATGACCTGTGTCTCTTACGTGTTGGGAAAGGGCACATGCTTCGGGTTTTATTCTTATATCACTTTTATGAGATATTATTCTATCTTTTAGAGGCCTTGAGGTTTGCCCTATGTATTTTTTATTGCAATGTAAACAATCTATTTTATATACTACATTTGATTTGTTATGCCTTTTTGTTTTATCTTTAAGAGAACTAAAAAGTTTGCTCGTAGGTTTAACGGCTTTATTGGCTATAACAATATTTTCTTTTTTGAATATGTTCGCTAATTTAGGGGTTAATTCCTGAACGTATGGAAAGGAAACATACTTTTTTATTATTGGAGGGCTAGTAGAAACAGTTGGTGAATTGTTTGGTACTATAGTGTCAGTTGAATAGATTAATTTCTTTAGCAGGCTTTGAGGGTAAGAGTTGTCCAATAGTAGGTTATTTAGACGTTTTAGATTTTGATCCTTTAATGACTGATGACAGATTGACAAAATTCTATTTTTTAGGCCAAGTATGAGGTTTATTTTCATTTTTTCGGAATGGTATGAGAAATAATTTAAATATCTACCTGAGCTGCTTGGTTTTATGTACCAGTCCAATATAATTGGTCTAAGAGAAATTGTGGGTTTATGTGTTTTTGGCAAACCGTAAAACTTGGGGCAAATAGAGTTATAAATCATTTTATTACTGTTGGTAATGTAGATATCTGGGTGTTGTTTTTCTATATAAGTCTTGTATCTAAAAATGTGATTGATTTAAGTTCGTCAATCTTTTTAAGATTGTTGCTTTTTGTCTTGTAAAAAGCCTGGTTATACACTATATTTTGTCTCCGGAAAAACTCAAGATGAATGTTTATAGGTATATTTTCCTCTATTCTCACTCGATATGTGCTAAGTGCCTTTTCCATTCTTTCAACATTTCCGTGTGTTATCTTAATCTCTAAATTTAAAATCTTACGGCTAAGTTTGTTTCTAAAACTAAAAATCATCTGTCCAGTTCTTCCTTCTTGGACATTCACGAGGCCTGTAACTCCTTTGATTTGATCGGTAATATGCCTAGGGGTTAACCCAAGACGTCTGCACTGGAGAAGAAATATCTTCCTATTTTTCAGCGAAGCTAGTTTGATGTTGAGTTTTGCCCAGTTTCTCAAGTAATTTGCACAATTTAAATAAATTAAATCGCATTAAAATTAAGGACTGTTGGTTCAAAAATCTTACACCTGTCGTTTTTCCAACAGAAGCAAAAAATATCCTATCATTAGGGCCCAAGTTTTGTCTCCCCGTTTCCAAAAAGGACGTCTCAGTCCCACATATTTTAGCAGACGTTGAATTAACAATATCACACGTAGACAATATGCGTGAAAAAAATATTTACAGTGCACAGGCGGCCAATGTCATCACCAATTATTTTCATACAGAAGAGGTTACTTTCTCAGAGACAACTAAATGGTATAATAAAACCAAGATTTTTTTAAAACAACACCCAGATATCTACATTACGAGATCTGACAAAGGCAACGTCACGGTCGCAATTTACAAAGAACAATATTTACAACTGGCTATGTCCTTACTTAGTGACGAAGTTTATTACAAAAAAATTCCACGCGATCCTACATCTACAATTCAACAAAAAGCCAACCTAATAATTTCAAAATTGAAAAAATCAAAACAACTATCGGACGCTACTGCGAAAAAATTGATGATTTATAACTCTATTTGCCCCAAGTTTTACGGTTTGCCAAAAACACATAAACCCACAATTTCTCTTAGACCAATAATATCCTCCATAGATTCCCCAACTGCTCAACTAGCTGGTTTTATTACAGAGGTTTTAAACACTGCATACGATTATAATAACGAATACTACATAGCAGACTCTTTTAATTTTGCAAATTTTATTAACGAGTTTCAGCTACCGGAAAATTACCACATTATAAGCTTAGATGTTACGTCTTTATTTTCCAATATCCCATTAGAATTAGTCAAAGTTAGTATTAAAAAAAATTGGTCCAAAATCAAAAATCACTGTTCTTTAAATCAATCAAACTTCTTAGAAATAATAGAATTTGTTTTTAACAATACCTGTTTCTCTTTTGACAATCAATTTTACAAACAAGTTTTCGGAACCCCTATGGGCTCAAAAATGTCTCCCATTTTAGCGCAATACGTAATGAATGATTTATTATACGATTGCATCCCAAAGCTGAACTTTGAAATACCCTTTTTAAAAAAATATGTTGATGATTTAATTTGCGCCATTCCGATTGGAAGCGAAACAGAGCTACTCAATATTTTCAATAATTATAATCAGTACATTAAATTCACAATTGAAATGGAATCTGAGAGAAGTGTGCCATTTTTAGATACAAGACTTATTAGAACCAACAGTAATAAAATTATATTGGACTGGTACATAAAACCAAGCAGCTCAGGTAGATATTTAAATTATTTCTCATACCATTCCGAAAAAATGAAAATAAACCTCATACTTGGCCTAAAAAATAGAATTTTGTCAATCTGTCATCAGTCATTAAAGGATCAAAATCTAAAACGTCTAAATAACCTACTATTGGACAACTCTTACCCTCAAAGCCTGCTAAAGAAATTAATCTATTCAACTGACACTATAGTACCAAACAATTCACCAACTGTTTCTACTAGCCCTCCAATAATAAAAAAGTATGTTTCCTTTCCATACGTTCAGGAATTAACCCCTAAATTAGCGAACATATTCAAAAAAGAAAATATTGTTATAGCCAATAAAGCCGTTAAACCTACGAGCAAACTTTTTAGTTCTCTTAAAGATAAAACAAAAAGGCATAACAAATCAAATGTAGTATATAAAATAGATTGTTTACATTGCAATAAAAAATACATAGGGCAAACCTCAAGGCCTCTAAAAGATAGAATAATATCTCATAAAAGTGATATAAGAATAAAACC
Source organism: Kuschelorhynchus macadamiae (assembly GCA_030620095.1). NCBI lineage: Eukaryota > Metazoa > Arthropoda > Insecta > Coleoptera > Curculionidae > Kuschelorhynchus > Kuschelorhynchus macadamiae. The sequence continues at coordinate 142,531 of JAUTXW010001576.1, forward strand.
CGAAGCATGTGCCCTTTCCCAACACGTAAGAGACACAGGTCATTCAGCAAATTTCGCAGAGGCGGAGATTCTCGAATGTGAAATTAATTATTTTAAAAGAAATTTTCTCGAAATGGTGCACATAAATAATCAGGAAAACCCGATGAATAAAAAATCGGATATACAGAATCTCAATATAATATATAGCAATTTATTAAACCTTAAAACCAAATAATCGTCCTGGCCTTCAAAACACAAAAGAAGGATTATTTTTTTTTTTTTGCTATCTAAAAAAGAAACAAATAGGTGCATATATTTTATTCTTAATATTCTAGTTAAGCCTCGACTCCGGTCGAATACATTGGAAACCTACCTTTCAACGGTTTCGTGTGTAGTCAAAAAAAAAAATTTTTTGTTATTGTTTTTTCCAGTCTGTTTGTTTTGTGTTAAATACTTATATAAAGAGGTGTTCCTTTCATTCACAGAAATGAATTTCCTATTGGATGGCTGTTTATATTTGTAACCTCACTTACAGTAAGTCTAAAATATTTTAATAATTTACTTTATATTAACAAACCATTTTGTAGTGTGACTGATGAAGGATTAAAATAAATCCGAAAGCTTTCACAAAGTAAATAGAGTCATCTATTTAATGTCCCAGTAACATCAATAGGATTATTAGGCTGCAACCCCGCTATTTCGTGTTGTCCATTATATATATATATATATATATATATATATATATATATATATATATATATATATATATATATATATATATATATATATATATATATATATATATATATATATATATATATATATATATATATATATATATATATATATATATATATATATATATATATATATATATATATACATTGCCAAAACCAGCACTGTCGGATTCAAATGTGCCATTGATGATTTTGGTATGGGTACCTTGCCCTTAAAGAACCAGAGTGTTACTAGATTTCTGGGCATAAACATTGATAGCAGTTTAAAATTTGATGAGCATATTCTCTGCCTGGGTAAAAGGGTTTCTCCGGGATGTTTTGCAGTATGTAAGGTGCCTCCTGAGGTGGGACTTGGTGCCGCTAAGATGGTTTACTTCTGTTTAGTTGAGTTCCACTTAAGTTATAGCAATGCCTTTTGGGGTAACACTAGCAATTACCTTTTAAACACTCTTTGTCCTTTAGAAACGAGCTGTAAGGTACTTATGCAAGGCTTGCAGCAGAGAACCATTAGACCTCTCTTTATTACTAATAAAATTTTAACCTTAACCTCACTTTTTCTGTTTGAAATATTTTGCATGGTTCACAAATACAGAGAGAGTTTTCTAGTTCTCCAGAATAGTCATAACACTAGACATGCTGACGACTTGTGTTTGCCAATTTCTGTTTCATCATTGGCTCGTAGCTCTATTTTCTATGAGAATAGGTAAGTTTACAACCACTTTCCTGCCTAGTAAGCACTCTGCCTCTGTCAAAGCCCTTAGATAGTCAGTAAAGAGTTTGCTTGTCACAAAAGCTTATTATGATTTGGGGGAATTCTACAATGATACTTTTTTTATAGCTCTTTATCTTTCCTTTTTTTTTCTTTTTATGTCCATAAATATATTTTGTTTTAATGTAGCTGATCATCTGTCAAATATATTTTTATTATCTGTCTGTTACAATACGTTTTATTCTCTCTGTTTGTTAAATATATTTTATTCTCTATATGTTATTTTATCTTTTGACTGATTACCTCGCGTCAATACCTCAATATTGTAACAGTATTTTAAATTTATTTGTATAATATTAATATAGGCCTTTGTAATTTTTCATAATTTTAGCTTTGCCACCAAACGTATATCCTTTTTTGACAATAAGCATCACAACATCACAAAAATATCTTAAATTCATTAGTTATTTATTGCTGATTAAATATTATACTTCCATTAATATTAATACTATCTATCACCTTTTTCAGTTGACCATTTATGTTGTGAATGTATAACATGCTATTGTTTTCTAGGAACATTATTTTATTCTTTCCATGTTTCAAAATATTCTTTCTTTACTATATGACTTTCACTGTTAACTTTATTTTTTAGCTTTTAAAATTGCGATTTAATACTGAGATCATTAACTTTTTTTTTATTGTCTTTATATATTTTATATAGTTCGTTTCTTTGTTTTATTAGATTAAGTAGTTCAAAAGTCACCCAGTCCTTACTTTTGGCATGTCTAATTTTGATTTTATGTATCGAGCTTTTTTTGCATCTTGTATGTTTGTAATTAATGTGTCAAGACTATTTATGTTGTTACTTATACTATTAAATTTACATTGTATACTTATCTGCAATTGTAATTTCTATACATTGATATATAGTTGTATATGCTCTGACATTTTATACATCACTTGCTTCGCTACCGAACAGATATGTTTATTTATCAAGACATGATCGAATGGTGATGATTTATTGCCTGATATTCTGGTCGCATCTTGTTCAGACAGTCTGTTATTTAAGCTATGTCCATACATTCCTTTCGGAATTTTCTTGCCGCTATGTAAATCTCTAGATTTTGTTAGTTAGATTATGGTCCTAGTATATATTATTATTTTCATTAAATCCAATGTCTTTCGTTGATAGTTTTTTGTTCTTCTGGCATTTTAAAAAACTCAATTTTTCATTTTCTTTTCCAAAACAGCCTTTAGTGGGACCGTCCTCTCAGGGTCTAATCTTTTTCCGAGTCTAAATGTTTTCACTTTTCCCACCGTTAATTGAAGAACATTGCTCATTTTTCTTTCAATATTATGTGGTTTTTGATCTCACGTTGTTCATTTTTGTTGACTTTACTATTGACTTTCTTTTTCGAGCTGGTTATCTCATCGTGAAGTTTGTCATTTACTTGTAATTTATTGTTGATAATTAGACATCAGTTCAGTCTATTTTCGGTCCATTTGAATTAATTCCGTCATTACGTTGTTGATAGACCATTGTGTTTCAGACATTTCCTCTATTTCATCGTCTTCAAGCTTTTTTCTTTTGGTTTTCGTATGTTCTAACTTCAAAATTTACGCATTTTTCACAGACCTATCTTTTACCATCATGTAGCTTTTATTCTTTGTTAAATTGATTCAGCTCTGCATTAGTCATTTTAATAAAATTGGAATGGTGCTATTTCGCACATTTATTACATGAAATTGACATTGAAGCACCTTTATCATAGCAAACGCCACAAATTACCTCCAATCCATTTGGCGCCATCTTTAAACCTTATTGTTATTCGTATTTGTTAAATTGGGAACTGGTTGATGGCTTATCTAAATTTGGACTATTTTGGTTCTTGGTTGAATGATTCTGTGACAGTGTGATATTTTGACGATTTAGGTGCAGTTATTTAAAATAGCATCAAAGGCGCCAATATAGTGTAGTAAAGTTGATTTTTATTATTTAATAGGGCTAAAAAGACCAAAAACTTCAAATATAGGATAAAAAAACTCAGAAGAAAAACTGGAAAAATATATATGTACAGGGTGTCCCATATTCGATATTACGGGGTATCTCATTTACGACTAAAGATAGAGAGTTGCGGTTTTTGCAATACTGTGCTACTTTTTTGTGAAATGTCCAAAATTAAAAATATTGCATTTCGGAAAGAAAAAGTCTGCATCTTATATAATATAGCTTTATTTATAGAATCCAGTGGGGTAACTAGTTTCTCTCTGATAGTTGTCATTTTTTAAATTTGACTCAAACTTATGTTCCTCAAATTTCTTGTGAGGTCGGCCAGGCTTTAATTTATGGTTGTCATCCTTTGATGCAGAGATGACTTGGGATACAACACTCGAAAGCATCAAATTACCTTGAAGCCATACTGAGTTCTTATTTATAAATTTTGGTTTATATCCAGAATATGTTTGGGCAGTAAGGAATTGTCTAATTTTTGTCAAATATAGTCAAATATTGCACTGCTTTTTGGGATTTTTTTTAATTTGCTTACCATATATAATATATAAAAATAAAAAAAGGCTTATTAGATGCACGTGAATGCAAATTTTTCATTTAAGTATACAAAGAAGTATCAACGATTTATAGAAATACAACCTGCTTCTGGTATAATCTGGTATAATTGATATATTGTTTCCAGAAACTGTGTAAACACTGATTTCACAGAACAGCAGAAATGTTTCAGGATTGTTGGGTAGGATATTGTGGAACCCAATTTAAAAGAAAGATATCTATAATAACTTACCTGCAATATTCGCAGATCAAAAATATAAAACTTATATGTTACTAACCACCTTTGAAGAATACAAATTAAATACCAGCAATTCTATTCTAGCTCTTTAGCACCAATAACATGTATAAGTTTAGAAAGAAAACGATATTTTTCGAGAATATCGTGCCTCGAATTAAGCCAGCAATCGTTATCATTATTTTGTTTAACCCACGAAAGCAGTCTTTTCAGAACTTCTGCTGAATTGTATGCCGGTGGCTTTGAATATAACTTACTAAATTTGTGGGCACATTTGCCTGTACAGGTTCCAAAGTAGTTCTTAATAAGGACAAAAACGTATCTTTAAGAATGGTGCCCCCATTTTTAAATTTCCATTTCTAGCACCTTTCTCCATGCCTTTCAACGACCTGAAAAAATCTGTTGGCTGGCACAAATGGGTGCTATTAGGAGGCAAAAAATAAACCTAATATTATATTTCTGGCATTCATTGATTACAGATATAGAAAGGTGGCTAGATACGTTACCTCCTACCAATCCTTACGGATTTTTATGAAGGGAATCACAATGCTTCATACACTTCTGTATCAAACCAGCCTCTTTTGGTTGTTTCATATCGGCAACCTGGTGAATCGCGTTCCGTCCATAATCATAAAGGTAGTCACTTCTGCATACAATGTATGGTGGGTGGTAACATACACCAGTCTCTGATCCAGCAATCATAGCGGAAACAAAATATTTGCTAGTGTCAATGCAGCGTTCTGAATATTTTTCTTATCGTCTCCTCCTGGTAACCTCCCGTTGACCATACTTTTCTACGTCGGGGATAATGCTGTTTGTCCCCATATTTTTTTTGTAAACGACCTCCTGTTCTTATTTGTTCTGTATATTGAACAATCTGCTGGCGTCTCTAATACCGTACTGTCCATGGCTAATCGAATCCAGTTCTTTTTGTAAAGCTTCATCACTAAAATTTCGATATTTTGTAACCGCTTTCTGCTTATTTTCGGCATGTTGCAAGTTGTACACGAATTGAGCCGTCTAAAAAAAATCTCTTTTAATCAAAATACCCCTTAGAATTAATATTTAGGTCACAAAAAGGCGTATTGTTATCGATATAATAGTACCCTAAGTATGAAATGATTGTAGCATCAGCGGCTCAGAAGGAGTGTCTGAAGTAAATTTTTGAGCGTATTATCCACAAGTATAATAATGGCTGAGATTTCGTAAACTTACCGAATTCATGTTCTAAATCGCGTCACTACTAGCTGCGCATGGTTGGTCTAAGGTTATGGTGAATAGGGCTGGATCTGAATTGCGTCAAATTTACGCAAGTTACGGCCGCGTTCCAAGTAAGGGACATTTATGGTATTGGATGTGTAACATAATATGTGGTTAAAATTTTAAAAAGAAATTCATATATCGGGTGTCGTATAAAAAAAGTGACGATGTCATAACTCTTACATAGATGAGACCATAATCAAATTGGCATTGCCAGAAAATGTGGAATGGATGAATTCAATTTGACGGGTAAGATAGTTTTCCCAAATTATGAATAGTTATAGGATTTATTTGATTTAATGGTTCACATTGTATATTTTATTTGAGTACCCTCTCAAACATTTTAGAAAATGCTGCAACAATCATAACAATCACATAAAAATGTTAAAAATTGAAATCTCCATGAATACTGCCCTACAGTATCGTGAATATCCCGTTCAAATCTGTTTTGTAGTTTCAGGGAAAATGGCAAAAATACCATCATACATACAGGTCAAAAACAGAACCTTGTGTTAATTTGAGGTTGGTTAAAAATAATTCAATATTACAACTTAACTATCACATCATTAGTGTATAATAATACTCCCTGGCAAGTTGCACTATTACAAGTGGGTTAATGCGATTTTGGTGATGAGGTTCTAACTAGCCTTTGTTCTCCATTATGGGATACACTTAACTGGGATATTGAAATAGGAAAATCAATAATATCAACAATTTTTTAAATACGTTAATAATTTTATAAAAATTTTTATATTGTTACAGATGTCGTAAAAATCAAGCAAAGAAATTTCCAAAAAGCTATTAACGATTTTGACGTAAAATGGAATCGGGTAACGCCAAAAACGACGCCTTCATCAATAACAAAAAGATATTCGCACACAGCAGTAGTAAATAATAATTCTATGTATGTTTTTGGGGGCTGTACCAGTGCTATGACCACTTTCAATGATTTATGGATATTAGATCTATCAACAAGAAATTGGATAAGGCCCCTTGCTAAGGGAACATATCCATCACCTAAGGCTTGCAGCTCTTTGATACATTACAGGGATTTCTTGGGTAAGTTCAAGATCCAGATGACTAAATAATTTAGATATCCACCGTAATACAAATGGATAAGAGCATTTACCCCTTATTAATTATTTATTAAATATTCTTTGTAACTAATGCATTTTGATACAAAATATTTATATATACTATTTCGCTTCCTTCTATAAGAGATACAAAAAAGCTTTAAAATTTTTATAATTTCTAGAAACATTGTTAAGTGTCTATGGGAAGTTACATCAAAATGGTGTAGTGAACACAGTAAAATTGTCTAATTCAAATAATAAAGAAGATTTGTAGTGACAATTCATTTGGAACCGAATATATCATCAATTTAAGAATAAATAGTGTTGGCAAATGACTGGTCATTTATAAATTGGTCACCTATGATATTTATGGCCTGGTCATTTTTAAAATCATTTGAAAAAATATCTAAAAGGTTGCTTTCAGTTGATACCAAAGCTGATTTTACGTAACTTATAGGCCACCTTCGGTTAGTGAGTTAAGTGACTCCCAACACTGATAATAAAGGAAATTTAAAAATAACTAATATTTGTAAGAATTTATAAAAAAAATTCGTAAATACGTGTTTCTATTTTATTGTTTGGATTGTTTTTGAGTTCAAATCAATAATAAGCATAATTTAGTGAATGTTGCAGTGTTAGATTGTTATGTATAGAAAGCATCTAGAACCGTTAGAATGCTTCAAGCAGGACAATCTCAAAGAGAACTAGTAAGGATTTTCGGCACCTCGCCACGTGTTATTTATCGTTTGTGGACCGTTTTAATGAACGATATGAAAGAGAGACACCCAGGGTCTTCAAGAGCTTCAACTCACGCTCAAGACCGTTTTTGATGTTACAAGCTACGAGAAATGCCAGGCTTAATAACTTACAATCAGTTCAGGAACTGTCGCGGATACAAGGGGATTTCATGCAAGACTGCCGTTGAAAGTCACTCGATTAATACCAGGAAATTGCGCTGCAATATTAGCTATTTGTGAATTGGTGTGACAAAAGATGGGCTGCAGTTCTTTTTACCCCGATTATTGAAGAATTCGCGTATGGCGGAAGATTGGAAATAAAAATCGTCTGCGCCACTGCCGAGGTCAGTCAAGGAGGAGGATCTCAGATGCTCTGGGGAAATATACGACTTGGTAGTAAAACAAACTGACGTCGTTTTACTGGAAGGTAACGTGACGGGACAAATTTACACACATGTGGGAGTGTTACCCATGATTGTCCCTTATTTTACTAGAATATTTCCAAATGCTATGCTGCAACAGGATAATGAGCCTCCTCTCATTGCTCACGTGCTCTTGAGAATGTTTCAGAGAAAAAAATAGCATTACCTTTCTCCAGTGGCTTTCTAACTTGCCCGATCTAAATCCGTTTGAACATGTATGGCCTGCACTAACAACATTTTTTTTCAAAACCCTCGTGACCTTTGTTTGGCATATCAAGCAGCTTGGAATGATTTTGACCAAGGCGTAATTGTTATTTTAATTTTAAGCATGGTTTTTTTATTTTTCTTAATTTGTGGGACATATAAACAATAAAATTTAATTTGTTATCATCGTACTTCAACGGAAAACAGCTATTTTATTTGTTATTTTTGAGTACATTGCCTTTCATAAACTGTAATAAATAAGTTGATTTTAAACACGTTTTTATATGAATAGTATTGAAATTTTCTAAAAATTTAAAGATATTCCTTAGACCATTTTGAGGAGTATATATATCTATATTTATTAATAGAAGGTATAACTTATATTTCCATGATTTCATAATATAGTTTGATTATGTTTAGGCATTTTTGAAATTAAGAGTTATATTTTGAAATCACAAGATTATTCTACTTTTATTTGAGTACATTAAATTTCAATCCACAATTCTGGTTTTATTTGACGTTGGCACAAATATGTGACATTAATTATATCTCACAAGTATCTACTCATATTAGGGCATCTTTTGTGTTCCAAGTGAGAATTAGCAAGTAATAATGAAATTAGTTTGGATAAATAGGGTTGTGCTTTCAAAAAAACTAGGTTGATTACCCAAAAATAATTTGTTTTTATTATATTTGTATTATTTTTTATAATTTTATTTATCTATTACATACAAAAATGTATTATTACATTTATTATTTTTCTCCATAAAAAGAAGGAAATATATAGGAAATGAAATACGATAAGATAAGATTGACAAAATGTTACCAAATCATCCATGTTTCACTCTTCTTGCTTTTGTACAAAATTTCAACTTTAATTGACTAATTTGTTTTTTAATACTGATATTTTAAACATTTCATTGGGCCGCCATTTTGTTTCAACACAATTATTCTCACCAAAACTTTACCATTTTATCCCTTTATACATAATATCCATTTATAAACATAATTTTATAAACATTTAATCTTAGATTCATACCATAATTCTTACCAGTTTATTTTTTATAACACTTGATTTTTGTGCAGAGTTTGAAAACAATTGCATCTTTTTACACTGATTTTTATACCATTTATTAGGCCGCCATTTTGTTCCGCCATCTTGGATTTTTTCCAAAAATTTACCAGTTCATCACCATATCACATCAAAAATGTGCACAAAATTTGAGGAAACCTGGATAAGTAGTTTTTTAATAATAGCGTGCTGATTGGCTGTGTGCTGTCTCTGGGGCTAAAAATCCCCAGCTCGATCTCCGGGGGAGGCAAATTTTCCATCCCATATGTCATACTTAAAATCGCCTGCCTCTCAAATACTGCCGTCTGTATCCAGCGACAAATAAAAGTGTAGGCCGAGATACCTGTATATAACAACTAGACACACATCACAGGTACGTGCCAGACGTGGTGCTAGTGGAGGGGAAAAGCCTGAAAGAGGGAGGTGCAATTCGCGACAGTGATAAATGTATAGATGATGCCCATTCTAGAAAAAAGGTCAGGTTTTTTAAACTCATAAAAAATTTTTTTACACATAGATATCAAATTGATTCTCTTTTTTTTGGGAAATCGTGATTTCTTATTTTATGTTTTAGTTGTTTTGGTACGTAAGTGAAACAGCGGTAAATTCTGTTGTGGTAAGTAATTTGGGGATAGTTTGCTTTATAAGATAACAAAAATAAGGAAGTGGTGCCGCCTAAAATTTTTTTTGTCAAATTAGGGACAAAATGTAGAAAAGAGAAAACATGCAGTTTATTGCTAATTTATGAATGGTATAAAAATTAAGTGTGTTTTATAATATAATTTAAATAACTATCGGTTTCAATAACGGTTTTGGTTACCTAGTTTTTGCCTTTAGGTTTTAAATCATTTGTTAAGTGAAAAATCGTATCCCTGTTTCAAACAATTAATTTGAAAAATATTCATTACTCATCAAGCATGGAGATTTCTTTGTGTTTTTGTTCTGAAATAAAAGCGCACTTAAATTACTGTTGCCAAGTATCGTCCTATTTTTATTGTTGCGGGTTCAATAGGCTGCAAATTATTAGAGACATTGAACTTTGGCTCAAGATGAACAAACTTTGAATTTCATTAGTCGATTTTAAAATGCATTTTTAATAATTATTCTAAAATTATCGAGCGGCCTTCGGACTACCAACTAAATTTTAAATATTTTGGAAAAGCAACCGCCTTTCTTTCTTTGAACTTCAGAAATGTTTTCCGTTTTACGCCATATTCTATTTTTATGATACACCCACGTCGCGCAAACTGAAGTGTTAGCGACCTGCAAAATGTATGTTAATATTGTATCAAAGAAAATTTTCAAATTTACTTCGAACATTTAATTGCCATTATATATTTTTGTAATTTCATTTACTCTGGTAATGTTACGACCATTTAAAAAATTAGAAATAATATTTTTTCTGAATATTTTTGTAGTAGAGATCGTTTTTTCAACAATCGTCGTTGCGTATGTTCAAATAATTTAGCTTACGTGTCATTATTTTCAGTCACTTTTATCTCTTTAATAGAAGTCATTGTTCTTTACTGGAATAAACTACTTGTTAAAGATTTATTGGAGTCATTGAAAACAGGATACTGAATCAGTTTAGTTATCCCGTATCATTTAATTTTTTATTTAGGCATTTAACTTTCATATTTCATAAATCTTAACTTCCTTGACTTAAGGTGTTGGTCCTTGTTAAAATTCTGGACCGTAGATACATACATATATTGAATTTTCTGCCAATAGTTCAGAAATATCACTTTTGACTCTTCGGAAATGGGCTAAACGGAATGCGGAATGCATTTTTTTTCTATGAAATCAAAAAGTACTCTTTCGGCCTAATACTATTTGGCATGGAAAGAACTGTAGAAGAGTAGACGTGTCAGTGGGGACAATAATTATCAAATAAATATAGCTGCCTCAAAAATAGATTATATTAATAAGTTTACTAATCCTATTTCATTTCTATTAAATGTTGGTACCATAAAAAATGTAATGGTATTTACGACATTTTTTTAAAGAAAAATAGGCCAACTTATTTAGGAGAGCCCATGCACATGCTTCCACACGTATAACAATTTTTATTAATACAAAACGGAAAATCTTTTGTCTCACAAACACATAAGGAAGCAGTAAATTAAACCAAAAAACACAGATAAAATTAAATAGCTATATGTGGCATTTTTTATCTCTTTTAAATAAGATGTGCTGGATCATTATTTGTATCTAGCTACCCCTTTAAAAGCTTCCTTTAAATAAATACAAAAAAAAAATACGTTTTTTATTTCTCTTAAAAAAAATAATATGATAAATAAAAAACAAATAAGGTTCAAAAAATTATAATATGATTCACCTGGTTATAAATAGAAAATGAAGATTTAAAAAGTGAAATGGGAACGTTGTAGGGGACATTTTTAAATGGGGAGTGTTGTTCAAAATGCGGAATTGATAAGTATAATATATGAGCTACATTTTTGGGAGGTATTAATGTGAGTGCCTAGAATATAATAAAATACATAAACATTTATGTTAGTGTGGATATGTGTGGCTGTAAGCAAAAATATTATTACTATTGTTATTATTATATCTGTGACACCGTAAAATATGAAACGAAATAGATTGTCTAAAATTCCTCCCTTAAATTGGTGGAAAAAGATGAAATTTGGTGGGAATTTTCTAATGAGATTTTAAGACGGTTGTTTCGTCAATGACTTTCAAGAATAATAAACTAGAAATCTATGTTTGCATCTATACGTGCCGTTAAAGATGAAACATTCAAATTTGGCATGCGATGTGGATGCCAGATAAGAGAGGATTTTTTTTAAGTCAGACTAAAAATTTGAAAAGGGTTAGAATGTATTTTTACTCTTTTAGAATATGTCTGTAAGTAAGGGGAATTTCAACACAATTCTTTCGTTAATAATTTGCACAAAATAATTATCTAAAAATCGATATCTATATTTTTCCGAAAATCACCCTTAAACTAGAGAAAAATGTGTGATTTTATGAAGTTCGCCCCCTCGCAAGGCAAAAAGAGATTAATTCTTACTTTTTTTCATAAGATAACTGTAACTCAATGAGATTTTAGAACGACTAACTAAATGTGATTTTTATTTAAGAGGATTGCGAATTATTCCAAACACATTTTTTTACAGTATCACTTGAACCAAATGAGACGATTTTTTCTTTAGTTTCATTTCAAAATAATGTCTTATTAATTAACATTTTAATTCGATCTTTGTGTTTAAAAAGTTGAAAGTTGAAAGCTTTTTCAATAGTTACTAAAAAACGTATTTCAGAACTGTTAGTTATGAATGTTGAATTTTTGTAACGAATAAATAACCGTCAAATACCTTAACAGGAGATGTTATCGCCTACTAAGCCGATACTCTTTGGTATAGTTCCAGTGGCGAATCCAGGAGAAAGTTTGGGGGGGGGGTAAGTCTTGAAAATAAAAACGTATAGATTTGAAATTTATCCTTTATTTAATATAACTTACATACAACGCGCTAAAAAAGTCAATTATCGTTCGAGGAATTAGTCTTGAATATATAAATCTGTTTGTATAATATATGAGAAAAATAATAGAAACAAGTTTAAATAGTAGGATTTTATAGAGTTAATTCCTAGTTAATACACTCGTTAATACGTCAACTAAATTGCTGTTCATAATAAGTTGATAGATCACTAGCTTTTTAGGGCAAATTTTAAACCAAAAATTTTGAAAACCAAAAGAGGTATCAGAATTCACCTGCTAGTATTTAATAAAGAAATTCTTTGTGAATAATCTAGTGTCATCATTTTTTCTAAATTATTACGTGATTTTTTTATGTACAGGGTGTCCGGATTTGGTTGCAAAAGCAGGGTATCTCGCTTATTTTTAAAGATAGAACCTTGCGGTTTTCACGAACCTGAGCTAATTTTTTGTGAAACTCATGAAGCCGTAAACAAAATTTTCATAGCCTTCTTCGTTTATGAGATACAGGGCGAAATAGAAAATGCATTTTGGGACCTCCCTCGTATCTCGGTCATCCTTTAACTTAACGCAAAGGGAAAAATTGCTGCTAATGCAGTTTTTTACGCTGGATCCAGTTGCGTAGTCATATTTTTCATTTGAGTTGTTATTTTTTAGATATGACCCAAAGTTGTGTTTTTTTAAATGGGACACCCTATATATTTGTCCAGAAATTGATTTGTCCTTTTAAAAGCTTCTCAAAAATATATAATAGTATGGGTCTATTTTAATAAACAACAACAAAAAACCTAATTTTTATAATAATCATCCCAAATTTTGCAGTAGGCCATGCAAAACAATGCTGCCTTTTATTTAAAGTCGTTAACAATATCTACATCCTAACAATAAATCAAAATAAATATGTAATTAAATATATTTATCAAAATATGTATTGATAATTTCGCACCAAAAAAGTACCACCTACCTAGATTTATGTAACACAAGAACAATACAGTAATACATTATTATGTAACAAGCCTTTCAGCAAAAATTAACTGTCGTATAAGAACTACAGTAACCAAGAAAATCAAAAGAACTGTTCAAACTGATTTCCATTTTGTTCTATGCATGCTTCGCACAATTTTCGTATTCGTTTTAGGGAATTAAGCAAAATAACGGGATGATTTTGTAAATAGCGAAAATTTTCTCTTATTGCATTTCCTAAATCTTGGACATTATCATAGTGGTCTTTGTAAATTCTATTTTCCAGATATCCCCATAAAAAGAAATCTAAAATCGACAAATCTGGGGACCTAGGGGGCCATCTTATAGGTCCATTTGTTCCGATCCATTGATTGGTAAAATTATTCTCCAGAAATAATCTCGTCATTCCAGAATTGTGTGCAGGAGCACCGTCCTGTTGAAAATAAATTTCATTAATTTGCGCTAGAGGAACATCGTCAAGTAATTCAGGTATAGCTGCCTCTAAAATTTCTATATAGCGATTGGCTGTTAGATTTCCCTCAAATATATAAATTTTATATGTGTTCCTAATATGAAGCAGGACACATTTAGACCAAACCTGCCCTGCTGTCTTCTGAGAAATATTTGGTGTTGATTTTCCTGGGACCAGAATCTACTATTGTGCCTATTGAGTATACCAGAATTACTGAAATGTGCTTCGTCTGACCATATAACCTTCCTTTCAAAATTTCTAACCATATCGCATCTTTCTCGAAACCAACTGCAGAAGACTACCCGACGCTCTGCATCCCCTGGCTGTAAGTGCTGCACGAGCCTAAATTTGTATGGGTGGTATTTGTGCTTTTTTAGAATGTCTTAAACTCTAGTTTTTGGAATCCCTATGCTCTTTTCACTGGCCCTACAAGAGTTTGTAGGGTAAGCTTCTGCATTAGCCAAAACCTAATTTTTCCTCAGCCTTGATAAATGATCCGTGATTAAGTAAATTCTTTTTTATCCGATAAAAAGTGGATATATTAGGTTGCCTCCTTTCTGGATATCTAAATAAAAATTAAGCAATAGTATTTCAACATACCTAAAAATTAACTATTTACCTGTTAAAATACATCTCAGAAGCCGCTTCAACATTTTCATTACTTAATATAAAACAAGCTAACATATCGTACTTTTCATAATGTTCGAAAGTTTGGTTTTCTTCCATAATACTACAAATATATTTTTACACAATAAATAAATACAAACAACTAGCGCTATATTTTATATACGCGTACAAAATTGGGAAATGTCATTTGCTTCCAAGAAAACAAAAGAAAACAGCATCGTTTTGCATGGCCTACTGCAAAATTTGCGATGATAATTATAAAAATCAGGATTTTTGTTGTTGTTTATTAAAATAGACCCATACTATTATATATTTTCATATAATCAATTTCTGGACAAATATACAAGGTGTCCCATTTAAAAAAACACAACTTTGGTTCATATCTAAAAAATAACAACTCAAATGAAAAATGTGACTACGCAACTGGATCCAGCGTAAAAAACTGCATAAGCAGCAATTTTTCCCTTTGCGTTAAGTTAAAGGATAACCGAGATACGAGGGGGGTCCCAAAATGCAAAATTTTCTATTTCGCCCTGTATCTCATAAACGAAGAAGGCTATCAAAATTTTGTTTACGGCTTCATGAGTTTCACAAAAAATTAGCTCAGGTTCGTGAAAACCGCAAGGCTCTATCTTTAAAAATAAGCGAGATACCCTGCTTTTGCAACCAAATCCGCAAACTTTTGGTTATAGAATAAGAGTATTAATTTATTTACTCCATTTTGGTAATTTATTTATATAGAAACCAGAGTTGTAGTGTTTTAAACATAGTCAGCCGTATTCACTAAAGAGGTTTAAATTTAGACCAGGTCTAACTTGACAGTTACAGATTTAAGATGGCATATGCAACAACGAAACAAATAATTTTTCTAAATGTTACAATTGTAAAATAAGATAGTGACAAAAGCAAAACAATTGGCGAACTAAGAGTTTTAATTGTCATGGCAACTCGACCTGGTCTAACTCTTAAACCTTTACGAGTGAATACGGGGGAGTATGTTTTAAACGTGTTTAAGACGCCATTACTTTTTATAAACTTTTTTGTTTCTAATCTTTTTATATTTAAAATTTTTACTTGTTTATTTAAGCTGTTAAAAAACTGTCTAAAATCAAATGTTTAATAAAAGAACATTATAATCGAATAGCAAACATAGTTATACAGAAAATACATCAAAATGTAATAATAATAAACAAAACAGAATACATGAACTATAAAAAAAGAACATCACTTTGGAAATAAAAACATGTATAAAGCTATTTTAAACAACAAAAAGACACTTGTTTTGCTTAAGTATATACAAAAACTTTTTCTTCTAGCCCTGATAGAAATTTTGTCTCCTGACTAAGCTTCTATTTTTTTATTCTAGACTTATTTAATTTTATTGGGGACATATATTTGGTATCGTCATAACCAATAGTTGTTATTTTTTATGTTTAAAACTTATTATACAAAACCAAGAGAATCAAATAGTCCAGACAGTTACAGCACATAATGAGGAATTTGATCTTGTGGTAAATATGGCCAGTAATGTGGATTAAAGGAGCCGCATTCTGAAAAAATACCTTCTAGATTTTTCTAAAACTCATTTAGTTGCTTTGTTAACATTAAACATGGTATAAAACGTATCAAATTTATTTTCGTTTTTTTTATCGAAAATCCAGGGGAACTTATTTTAAAAATATAACACATACTGGAATTTAACCAGTGGCGTCGATACGACTTTTTGCTATAATTTTTTTGTGAAAACTATGCTACGCTACTGACATATTCGTTTTTACTTTTATGAATCCCTATTTCATTTAGAACAAAAAAGGTCATATGTGATATTTTGGACGAGCAACGCATATTGAAAACTCATTTTAAATTTCAGTTGAAAATAAAAGTTAGCGTAACCTTTTTTACAAATTTTTGTCTATGTAAATTAGCGGGAAGCTAGACGAATTTATCCTAACCGAGACTGTCTGCTACTGCAACATTTATCAATTTTTATCGCCGTTTAGCTTAAACTGGGAGTTTTGCAAGGGCACGTGACATTAATAGAAGACCGTGAACAGCCCGAACGCCGGAATTTGAACAAGCTGTTTTAAATGAAAATCCGAATACGAGCACCCGAATTATTGGTAATGCTCTCAACTCAACCCACGATTCAGTTTGGAGTATTTTGCATGAGCATCAGCTATATCCATTCCACGTTCAAAGGGCACACATCAGCTATATCCATTCCACGTTCAAAGGGCACAATCTCTTCTAACAAAAGACTTCCAGCGCATTAATATGTGTCATTGGTTTTTGGGAAAATTGGTTGAAAATCCACAATTATTGAATTATGTGCATTTTACATACGATGCAAGGTTTTCTCAAAATGCTAACACAAACTTCCACAATAACCATATTTGGTCTTTGGAAAATCCACACGAAGCTTTAGCAAGACATTTTCGTTAAATATGTGGGAAGGAATATTGGATGATTACTTAATAGGCCCTTTTTTTTCTTCCACTTTGACTGAATGGCAAAAATTATCGAAACTTTTTGGCAAATGAATTTTTACTGCGCAATGTACCACTAGAAATTCAAAGGCGCACGTGGTTTATCGTACCTAAATAAAATTTATTCAAATCGATGGATCGGTAGGGGAGTTGAAGAGGGGTGCCACTAAGGTCTCTAGATTTATAACATCTTGATTTTTATTTGTGGGGAGACTTGAAGTCACTTGTCTATTAAACACTAGTGAGAAACTAAGATCTTAGAAACTATCAATTTTTAATTAATAAGAAACAGACCAGATATCTTAGCGCTTGTACGAGATCCATGCAAAGACTGGATTCCTGCATCCTCAGAGGATGGACATTACCAAAAAGAAAATCGCATTCCCCCAGTTACTGATACATTTTCTTATATTAGATTTTATTATTATTACTTTAATTATTTGAATCTTTTATCAAATTAAAATAGTGTATGTCCCAAATAAAATAATTATTTATTGCTAAACCATTTCTCGTATCAAAAAACGCAAAAGACCTTTTTTGTTCCTAATAAAATAGGGATTACTAAAAAAAGGTAAAATAGAAAATGTTAGTGGTGTAGCATAGTTTTCACAAAAAAAATTATTGCAAAATATCGTACCGACGCCACTGGTTTAATTCAAGATCGTGTTATTTTTTAAAACAAGTGTCCCTCGATTCTTATTTCATGTACCAAATTTCATGAAAAAATATTATCGCGTTCAGGAGTTACTTAAAAATTATGATTTTTTTTAAATATCAAATTAATTTACACCCTGTATATAAACAATATATAAAATGTACAGATGCATTTAAGAACATTCTGTATTTAAATGTTTAAATAATTCTTAGTTCTGAAATAAGATAGCCCCCAATAAACGAGCCACCATGCATACATTTAATAAATAAACTTCAAATTTAAAAAAAAAAACACCTCTTATCTTTACAAAGGACAGATGTTGAGAAAATGCATATATTTTCAACGTTATGATGCACGCCATTATAAACAATGTATATATATATATATATATATATATATATATATATATATATATATATATATATATATATATATATATATATATATATATATATATATATATATATATATATATATATATATATATATATATATATATATATATATATATATATATATATATATATATATATATATATATATATATATATATATATATATATATATATATATATATATATATATATATATATATATATATATATATATAT
Source organism: Kuschelorhynchus macadamiae (assembly GCA_030620095.1). Classification (NCBI taxonomy): domain Eukaryota; kingdom Metazoa; phylum Arthropoda; class Insecta; order Coleoptera; family Curculionidae; genus Kuschelorhynchus; species Kuschelorhynchus macadamiae. Next base: position 160,799 of record JAUTXW010001576.1, read on the forward strand.
ATATATATATATATATATATATATATATATATATATATATATATATATATATGTTGATTCTTAGTCTTTCACGGATGGAAACATATAATGTGTTTTTTTCGTTCTGAAAAAAACAGTTTTGCTGACGTTTCGCTAAATGTCACTATTCGGACGCGAGAAAGAAAGCTTCGAAAATGCCACATGTGATTTTGGCGAAACGTCAGCAAAACTGTTCTTTTCAGAACGACAGTGGTGAATGGATGTACACATTATATATATATTTATTTATATGTATATATATATAAGATATTTTTATAGAAACTTGAAAGTTATGAGTATTGGAGAAAATTAAAGAAATCAAGCTTTTCTGATACACGATGTATAAAAAATTTACTTAAATTATCAATTATTTTGACACCATTTTATTTTTATATTAAATGCTAGAAGACGTATGCTCTGTATATCTCTTTTGGTTTTTGAAATATTTGACTGCTTACTATGAGCAGCAATTTTAGTTAATATAGTAACTGCTTTACTGAACATTTCTTGTAAATGTAAAATAGCGTTTACTTAAACAGAAGTTTAAATCAGTTAGGTGAATAAAGTATTAACCTTGATCAGCAAGTATGGTGCAAACAGAGAAGCAAGTATAGGGCGTTTGGAGGAGCTACTCCCTCAAAGTTGTTCAGATGGGGAAATTAGTTTGCAGTAAGTTGGAAAAAATAAAATGTGAAGTTTTGGTTGAGTTGGACAATTACTTTTTTTTTTCGTCGGTGACACTTGCTAGCAATACAAAAGTGGGAACCCTTTTTTAAGTTCTCAGGTGGTTATTTGACTTACTCCCCCTCCCCATATTTTTTTTCAGGGCGACCTTGAGTGAAACAATTTTAACGACTTCTCTAAAACGTAGCTAAACATAGTTACTGCATTCACTACGACATAAACAATTATGAATGAAATTTGGATATATTTATATATATTTGTATGCTGAAAATAGATATGATAATTAAATTAGAAAGCCGAAAGTATTAAGGAAGGTGAATTGTTTTAGAATTTTTCAAAATAAGTCTTTTGGTTTTTGAAATATTTGACTGCTTACTATGAGCAGCAATTTTAGTTAATATAGTAACTGCTTTACTGAACATTTCTTGTAAATGTAAAATAGCGTTTACTTAAACAGAAGTTTAAATCAGTTAGGTGAATAAAGTATTAACCTTGATCAGCAATTATGGTGCAAACAGAGAAGCAAGTATAGGGCGTTTGGAGGAGCTACTCCCTCAAAGTTGTTCAGATGGGGAAATTAGTTTGCAGTAAGTTGGAAAAAATAAAATGTGAAGTTTTGGTTGAGTTGGACAATTACTTTTTTTTTTCGTCGGTGACACTTGCTAGTACTAAAACGTAGCTAAACATAGTTACTCCATTCACTACGACATAAACAATTATGAATGAAATTTGGATATATTTATATATATATTTGTATGCTGAAAATAGATATGATAATCAAATTAGAAAGCCGAAAGTATTAAGGAAGGTGAATTGTTTTAGAATTTTTCAAAATAAGTCATTATATATATTTACTATCCGTATAGCCGTATTAAATATACTTTCTGTTTAGTTACACATGCTATAATAATACTAACAATTTTGTAAAAGAAACTATTTCAACCCCAGTGAATTCTATTCAACAATGTTTTCAAAAGCGGTATCTTTACTGGGAGTTGCCCCGTTATGATTTTTTTTCTTTTATCAGGGATAGTGAAGTATAACCCTATTTAGTTTCGCATATAGGGATCCAATAATATGTAAAATGAAATTTATATTATAATATATATTTTTAAGGTTGCTTTATAAATGAGACATGTTTTTCTGATGACAATAAAGCTTAGTTTGTTTGTTTGTTTATTCATATATATGAATAATTTCAGTTCTGTTTGGTGGCTGGACTTATCCACCATCCTACCCCCTTTATCAAAGCTGGCATTTGTTTAACGAATTGCACGTCTACGACATCCTAGCAAATCGATGGACCTGTATAAGCACTATCAGCACTCCTCCTCCGGTGGCCGGTCATTCCGTCTCCGTACTAGGCGAATGGATGATCATTTTTGGGGGCCTTCAAAAACCTAGCACGGCTGTACATTGTGAAAAATCTAATGATATTTGGAAGTTGCATTTGGAGACTTGGACTTGGTATAAACAGGAGGTTCAAGGTAAGTATAGTGAGTAATTGAAGACCTTCCTGGAATAACGTTGTAAGCAACAAAATAACTTTTTTCAGAAAACGTTTTTTTTTTGTTTGAATTGCAGTTTTTTAAGTTGGCAAATCATTTAGTGAATTTTTTTATGAAAATAGCTTGATTAAACAAAAGAAAAACATAAATTTAAGAAAACAAAGACTTTTTATTACCCAACATAGTTAAGATATTCTGGAAAAATGTTGTAAGTAGCACACAACGTTTTACGACTAACAAAAGTAATGCATTCTTAAAGTACTAGTTTTGTTTGTTTTTAAAAACTAAAAAGAAATACTCAATACATAAGCTAACTCTTAAATATAAAATAGAATAAACATTTTTTACTTCTCTTCACTTGGCAAAGTTAGGAAAAAATCCCTTGCTTCTGCATCTTCTATATACTTGCACATATCAACTAAATTCGCTTTTTTCTCAGGCTTAACGGTAATTGATGTTGCGTGTAATACTGGCAAGTTTTCAACTCTAGTAAGTGGAAATATTGTTCTTCTTAATGTAAAAGTTTTCCACGGCATAAGTACAGAATGCGATTGTCTGACTGAAACACATTTTGGATCACCTGTTTAAATAACAACCACATTGCTTCTGTAACTTTAAATTCTTTTGGTCGGGAGGTTCTCTTTTCAAGTGCACTAATGTCCAAAAAGTCTGACTGCTTCATGAGCTTTATAAAAAATGCTTGTCTTGCAACTTTTTTTGCCTCTCGATAAGAGCGAAATTACGATCGCAAGACAAAAAACTGTGACCACTGCAAAGAAACTTTCGTTCTACTTGAGAAAAATTAAGGATACAAAAGTTATAGGTTGAGAACTGACGTTGGTAAAAGACGTTACTGTGCGTCAGTGTGGGAGAAAAAAGTACCTGTTGTAGATCCATACATAACACCACTATTGATGATCATTTTTTGAATGCTCTGTATCTTCTTGTAACGTCTGGTAACTTTTCTATGATGCACTTCGCTTTCTGCTTTAATCCTTCTTCTTTTCTCTTCGGTTTCCGCGTCCACCAACTTAGTATAAAATAAATCACATCTTGCACAAGTGTCGGACCGGGGTACACCAAAACGAAGATTAAAATCTTCATTAAAAACGTCTCTGTATAAATGAAATTTTTCTTTAGGCTACTTAAATTTTTCCTGGAATAATTCAAACATTGTCTGCACATTAAAATTAGAAGATTTTTCCACATTTTTTGCGGCTATAATGGCTTTCCTCGTTTAGAGAAGATGTAATATGTTCTTTTATCATATTTCTTAAATTTTCTTGAATTTTGTGAGGCCGATTAAAGTATTTACCTCGTTTATCCTCCGTAGAATGCCCATTTTGAAGTTTTTCCTGAAGTAGTTGAATTCTTCTTTTAGTAACACAATAAATTCCACATATAGTTTTTTGGCACACATCATATCTTTTCCCATTAAATGTTAGATTATACTTAAAAGAACAATGTCGTTTACCTATATTTTTTGGCGTTACATGTCTTTTTATATCACATAACTTCATGCAGGCAACTAAAATTGTATTTTGTTCTGAATGGTTCACTTTATAAAACTGTCTATGAAGGTATTCCTTTGCAGCGTGACTTATTTCGCCACATTTGTACTGACATTTCCAACAAACAAAAACTAGAGTAAAGTAAACATTCACATACAACTTTTTTCCACTTACCAGCGTTGGTCCTTGTTTTCCAGGTTTCTCTTGGTCTTTCTTTGTTATATAACCATTTTCTGCTTGTCTTAATATGCGTCTTTTGTTGTCCTTCCATTCTGCGATGTTAGCTTTTCGTTTTTGCCCTTATTTAGCGATTTTAACTCGGCCGGTGGCAACACAACACCAACTGCGTCGTCCATTTTGAAACAGTTACAACGTTGTTCCACTAATGACCAAACTTGCCGACTCACCCCATCCTTTACTATTCAAAAGATCGCGACAGAAAACACTATCAGCTACGTGCTAGGTCAGATATAACGTTATTCCACTGAAATCGCCGATATGACGAAAATGTCGGTTACAACTTTTTCCAGGGAGGTTTTCAATTGTCTCTGGCGTAATAATTTTTGTTTGGTCATTTGTTAGTGGCGTGAGGTAAAGAATTTAACAAAAAAAAATACATTGATTTTAATTTTATAACTTAATTTGAAAAATACATAAAAATAAAAACATCTATAAATTTACTGCATTAATTTGACGCGAAGTAGAGAAAATTATTTGTAAATCAGTTAACACGACTGTTGTTTATTTTTTCTTTTTTGTTATTGCAAGCGTGAAATCATTTGAAAATACCTAAAAGTAGAAATGAAAAAAAATTTGACGGTTATATATGCCACCACTGGCACATTAACATTTTGTTAACTTAACATACGTATTTAAAATTTTCGCAATAAACATAAACACATTTTTATCCTTACTTTTTTACTTTTGTAAAAAGTGTGTGTACAAAACCACTAAAATCCTTCATTTCTCAAAACCACTGTTTTGCACTTAAGACAAATTGTCGTAGAAGGACAGAACAGCCGCCTTAGGTTTGATCTGCAAAGATATTTTGTAAATACAGTATTGTTCGGTTATTACAAACCTCATGGGACCAGAGAAAACGGTTCGTTATAAGCGAAGTTCGCAATAAACGATAAATGCTGATAAATATAAAAGATGTGGTATTTTTATTAATATAATTTTTATTAGTACATAAAATATATTTTGTAATATGGTAGATACATTAACGACTGTTCTTAAGAATCTAATTTAAAAAAATCTTTATTTTAGTTTGTTTTATTTTTGTGAAATGAATATCATTAATATGTAATTCTACTTCGGCTAATTGATTAAGAACATTTTGCGGAATCTTTCGTGACTGAAGGAAATGGCGAACGTTATCAATATGTTGAAGTGCCTCTGATGTGGTTGTAACTGGTCTCAATTATGTACTCACAGGTTCTTCATCTTCCGCCTCCTCATCGTCATCAATATAAACTGAAGAAGACACAGAAGCGACAATGGCATCATCAGTATTCGACACTTATCAAGATTATCATCAATATGGACAAATTCATTAAACTCATTTTCAGAACAAGGAAGATTGTCTAGAATATTGTTATCATCTTCCTGTCCAACTTTTTTCAGCCATTCGGCTACTTTCAAGTCATCGTCTGAATCCAAATCATTTTCCTCTTTCAGGAAGCTACCGTGTTGAAAACAATTAAAATTTTTTTGTTTTGATACCCTCTGCCATGCTATATGAATGAAGTTTATTCCATCCAAGAGGTTGATAGAAAAATTTTCACCCCCACTATTAATAAAATGTACCATTTTCGAAAGAAGAAGTCGACGATAATAGCTCTTTAAGCTATGGATGACACCCTGATCCATAGGTTGTAGTTTGGAACTGGTATTTGGGGGCATGAACACTAACTTGATGCAGTCCAAATTTTTAACATCTGGATGAGCTGGGCAGTTGTCCACTAACAATATGATTCTTCGGTTTTTACGTCGTAACTCGCCATCCTATTCCCGCAATTCATTTGCAAAAATCTCTGAGGTCATCCATGCTTTTTTATTGAATTTGTAATTTACTGGCAAACTGTACGACATTTTTAAAACATCTAGGGTTTTTGGAGGATTTCCCAATAACCAATAGCTTTCTTTTTTCTGTTACTGTTAAATTTGCCACTCCCAGCACAGCGATTCTTTCTTTGGAAAGCTTTCCACCTTCACATTTCTCACCTTTGAATCTCAGTGTTCTATCAGGTGTGAGCTTGTAGAATAACCCGGTTTCATCTCTATTGAATATGTCCTCATCCCCAAAAGCTTTTCTAATTATTGCCCACTTGTTGTGCAGCCAATCCTTTACAATGTCCATATCAACAGCAGAAGATTCTTCAACAATTTTTCCACTGCTTATATTACGCCTTTTTTTAAACTTTTCGATCCAGCTTCTACTAAACGTAGGTTCTTTATCATATACCAGCTTCTTTCCAAAGTCTTCAGCCTTCGATTGCAATACAGCCCCGCTAATGGTCAGACTTTTATTTCTTTGCTGAGAAAACCATTTAAAAAGCCCCTGATCATTATCAACATTCGTAGGCTTTCTGATTTTTTTTACATTTTATTATACCTTTTTCAAACATTTTCAATATTTTTTCTCTATTTTTCCAAATTGTACCAACCTGGAAATAAAATATCGAATTTTAATAAACTATAGACGGGAGAGTAAAAATTAAAATTAAATAAAATATGCTATGCAGTAGCTTAGGTACTCACCGTTGATTTACTTAATCCCATTTCCAAACAAACTTCGCTTTGTTTCGCACCTCGTTGCAATCTTTTAACAATGTCGTGTTTATTATTCAAAGTAAGAGATTTACGGGTTTTCTTTGAAATTGCGTCACTCACATTGACGATTGTACGTACGTCTTCAACACAACACAGAATAACGATTACTATTACTGACGAAACGAACTGACAGCGGCCACTTACAGAATTCGGTGAATCCCAGCGCCAGCGGTAAAATACCGTTTCAAGTTTCTTATAAATGTGCGATCGAAAGAACTCAAGGAATCCCAGCGCCAGCAGTAAAATACCGTTTTAGGTTCGTCATAAAAGTTTTAGGTTCGTTATAAAAGAAAAATCTTACGATCATATCAAAATTTAAAGTTCGTTTTATCCGAAAGTTCGTTATTTGCGAAATAATTAACACACGTTTAGTAATACCGAAGTTCGTACTTATAGATTTGGTGCGTTATAAACGAAAGTTCGCAATAAGCGGGTTCGTTATAGGCGGACATTACTGTAGTTAGTTCGGCTCGCAATATTGGAAAATTGACAAATAGAAAAACTAAAAAAGTATATTTGGTTATATGCATTTGTACAATAATGTGCTAGTTCTGAATAAATTTTCGCTACTTAGAATGCCGTATCTTACTCCGTCTAATGCACTTAAGTTTTACAAATTATCACTAAAAGAAACTTGATACAAATATGTTTATACCATTTTCACACAACTATGTTTTTGTCGATATGGCACTTTTTGTTACGATGACATTATTGGTATCTATAAATGTTTCTTATTGTTTTGTTGTTTATAATGTTTAGAATGGTTCTGTTTAGTATTATTTATCTACATATTTTACAGGTACATATAGAGATATTTTTTATATTTTGACTCGCCAACAGACTTTATTCTAAGAGATTGGAATAACTTTAAATGCGAAATTTACATTAATTCTGAGCCTGAAATTGTCAATTTATCGAACGGTTAAATTGAAAATATTTTTCGAATATTAAAGAAAATTTAAAATAAAAAAAGGGTCTCTCATAAAAAACGAACTTTCAATTGTTTTATTGTTGGGATTTAGTTTTTAAAACGCAGAACGTATTTCAATTGTGTATTTAATTTATTTTTTCAGTTTCAATAAACTCTAGGGGTTCGTGAAAATATACAAAGTATTTTGGTATCAATCAAAAAATATAGTTATTCTTATAGATAATAAGTGTAATCGATTCCACACATACATTTATTGAATTTGGATCATTCTCATCGTATTTCAAATATCCATAGCTATTTAAATCACAGTATTATATTCATGTTTCCATAAACTGTCTATTATAGTCTAATATGATTTATTTGAATTGTTTTATGTAGATAGAGGTATTTTGATTTTCGTTTCATTTTGGTTACTTTTTGTTATAATTATTTTACACTTATTTATTTTCAGCTGGACTAAGGCCAAATGGTAGATTTGGACAAACACAAGTAATATTAGATGATAAAAATTTATTAATATTGGGGGGTTCAGGGGGTCCTAGCAGCCAGTATTGTGACTGTTGGATATTAAATATGGAAGGCAGCTTATGGAAGTGGATTAAAGTTGAAATTAATGGAAAGTCAAATGAACCAGCCAATATTTGGAGTAATCCCGGATGTAAAGTGAGTTACCATACTTTTATAAACCTAAAAGTATAATCCCAGTAAAAAAACGCAAAATTAAAGTTTCTTTTTTTTACAGGTAGGAGACAAGATTGTTGTTCTAAACAGAATACGGCATAGCGAAGATTCCCCAATAGTGTACTATCCAAGAAGTCAGTGGAATCAGACATTGATAGAAGATGGCAGATTGTCCAGAATTGATTTGGCTAATCGAAGACCCGGTAAATGTTTATATTTTTAATAGATTCATTTTCACAATAATATTTGTCTGCCCCCTCTCTGTCTCTCTCTCTCTCTCTCTCTCTCTCTATATATATATATATATATATATATATATATATATATATATATATATATATATATTAGTGATATCTTTCTTGAGCCTTCAAGTATATATTACAATACGTATATATATCTTTTTTTGGGTTATGTGTTCATAAAAATAAATATTTAATTATCTGTCATTTTTAATTAAATTTTGACGTTTCGGCAGGTAGTTCCATGCCTTTTTTAAAAAATTAACGTAAATCAAAAGGTATCCAAAACAGCGCACTTCACAACAATCAAACATTAAACATCAATTAAAATGCACACAGCACATTGTTTTTCCGTCGTACAAACTTGGGACAAATACGTACAAAGACTAGCTGTTGGAAGCAGTTTCCAGCGAAATTGCGATCTACGTTTGACCAAAACCGATCATTGCCTGCGGAGTTTAAGGGTATATAACGAGCTTTTCGGATTTTGGAAGATCGTTTCGTGCTTCCAAATTACTTTGACGTTAGTGAGTTTTATCACTGTTATACAGGGTGTTAAATAAGATGGTGCTAAAAACAAAATCTGTGGTGACTAAGGTAATATCTCGGAACGTTTTCGGCAGTTTTTCAATAAAAGCCCTTTGGCTTGAAAATGTTTTTTTTTTTAAACTTATGTTGGGTCATTCTTCGGAAAATGAACCTTGATACAATACTCATTTTAACTTAGAGCGACACATTTATGTTGATTAAAAAAAAACATAATTTGGAGTATCCAGATTGCATACAGATTGTCCCAAAAACTGAATAAATTTAGTAAACGGCCCAATAGATTTTTTAAAGTTATTTGTTTATCAGACTGTCAAAAATTAATTTTCGTTAAAATTTTAAATTTTAGGATAACATCTCGGAATGTTTTCGGTGGTTTTTCAATAAACGTGCTCTGGCTTGAAAAACTTTTTTTTTTCAAAAAACCCAACTGTTGGGCCTTCTCTGGAGAATGTGGCAATTTAGTAGGAAATGAAATACTCCTTTTAACTTATAGGGACACAATTCTTAATTTTAAAGTCCGTTTAGGCAGTTGTGAAAAAATTACTTAAGGTTGCAACAAACTCTTTTAAAATAGCGTCCTACTCTTCACGTATCGCATTCATCCAAATTAGTAAACTCTTGTCCGCTTTGATATAACCTTAATTCATTCTGCTCCACATGTGCTCTATAGTGTTAATATCCGGGGATCTAGCCGGCCAATGCATTATTTTAATATTGTTCATCAAAACTTCTTGAATGAATCTTGTCCTATTTGGATGAGCATTATCATTCACCAAGATGAAATCATCCCCAAAGTGCAAAGGGAACTAAATGTGTCGTATCATAACATCACCCCAGACATCTCTCTGCCTCCAAATGGTGCTCTAGCCTCCACATTTGCCTCACGATACCTGCCATTCTGCTCTCTTAAATTAAAGCGACATTCTTTCGTGAACATACATCTACTCCATTATGCTATTCACCAGTGAGCTTGATGTTTTATTAATAATCTATTGGGCGGTTTATTATATTTATTGAGTTTTTTGGGACAACCTGTATGCAATGTGGATAGTCTAAATTATACTTTTTTTATATAGGCACGAATGTATCGCTCTAAATTAAGAGATTCCTTACCAAATTGGCACATTTTCCAAAGAGCGCCCAACAATTAGGTTTAAAAAACAAGGGGGGGGGTAAGTGTTTTCAAGCAAGAGGGCTTTTATTGAAAAACCGCCAAAAACGTTCCGAGATACTACGCTAAAATTTCAAATTCTTTTAAAAAAACCGTGAAAATTAATTTCTCACAATCTTATAAACGCCTAATTAAAAAAAGTCTATTGGGTCGTTTATTAAATTTATTCAGTTTTTTGGGAGAATCTGTATGCAATTTGGGTACTCCATATTATATTTTTTTAATATCGAACAAATGTATCACACTAAGTTAAAAAGAGTCTTAATTCTTACCAAATTGGCAGATTTTCTTTACTTTACATACTAACAACAATGCTTATAGTCCTTAAAATACATATACAATAATACTAAGTTACAGATTGAGATCGAAAAAGCTTATCTGTCACTTTGTTCTTGAACTGCTTCAGCGAAATATTGTCAATGTCAATATCATTAGCATATTTATTAAACAGTGAGCACATTCGTTACATAGGTGAGGCCTTGAAACTATTAATACGGGGAAAGTCTAAGTAAAATGTGTTTCTTAATCTAGTGCTTCCTGCATTAAAAGAAAATTTAATTTCTGATAAAATCTCTGGACAATTTACCTGATTCCTAATAATTTTGAAAAGAAAAACAATGATTGTTTTTATTCTTCTATTTTCCATGTATAAACAGTTAAATATTTGAAGCAAAGTCCAATGATTAAAGCCTCGCGCAGGGTAGTATCCAAAATTTTTTAAATATAGAAATATAAGAAACTTTCTTTAAATTCTTTTAATACAGTTAATCGAAATATCATATTGTGGAGCTCATATGAGACAACCATATTCCAATTAAGGCAACACGAGACTATCAAACAACTTACAGCACACATCCTGATGAAACTCCCTTGTAGTTCTAATGATAAAGACCAGTATTTTATGAGCTTCATTAACCTTTACAGTAATATGCTCGGTAAACATTAATGCAGAGTCATATGTAACACCCAAAACCTTCTGATTAGAAGTTGAATTAAGAGGCAGACCATTAACAGTGTACGTTTGTTTATGAATATTTTTATGCAGGGAAAAACCCTTTGATGCACACTTCCGAACATTAAAGGAAAAACCATTCTCTTCACACCAGCTGACTACCTTATTGAGGTCTTCCTGTATGTTGTTACAGTAACTACCATCCCTATCAATCTCAGAAAATAGCTTAAAGTCATCAACAAAGAGAAGGGTTTTGGTATATATCCATGACTTACATATATCTTTAATTGCAGTAATAAAAAGTAAAGGTCCCAGGTTTGAGCCTTGTGGTAAGCCCGATGTAGCAGAATACATCTTTGACCTGGAACCACCAATTTCCACAATATTCTGCCTGCCCAATAGATATGACATTATGAGCCTAATAAGAGAAGGTGTAACATTCATATCGGTAAGAGCTTTAAGAATGACACTGTTTAATTTTATCGAAAGCTTTTTCAAAATCTGTGAATATGACATCGACTTGGATTTTATTGTTAAGAGCCTTATGGATGTATTGAGAGAAAATGACTAGATTTGTTAATGTGGATTTATGAGGGAGAAAGCCATGCTGTTGCTCGGAAAGTTGGTCTTAATAAAGCTCCAGAAATATTTGGAATCTGCAATTAGGGTGGCCTGAACCCTTGGGATATAGTCATTGTATCTCAACACAATTCTATGTTTCAACCTACGCTTAACATCCACATACCTATTAATCCAATAATTAGTTTTAGTTCGCTTATATTTTTTATACAATCGTTCTTTGTTCCTTATAAGTTTAATGATATCTGCATTATACGAAACCGGAAAAGACCTACTAATCTGTCTAGCCAATGGAACACATTTTGTAAATATATCATTAATTATTTCATAAAAATTAGTTACGGTGCTATTAATATCTTGACAAGCAAATAGATAGTCCCAATCTTAAACTTAAAGTTTGGAGTGTATTTCATATTTGTTAGTTGCACTTCAAATTGAGAGCAATCAGTAGTGGAGAACGTAGGTGAGAACTGACAATAACTAAATCCAATAGTACATTATTAAAATTTAAAACATTATTTCACTGCATAAAATTAGTAAACGCTAAGAAATTTTAAAATCACATATGGGTTCTTTATAAATATTGGTGGAAACTAGTTGGCCCAAATTAAAATCACCTAAAATTATACAGTCATTATTAACCGAATTAGACTCAATACAATAATAAAACCGTCGATAAGTATCACAATCACAACCAGGTACAAAGTAAACAATAACTATGTAAATGTATCTATCTAAACCGTCACACAATTTAACACAGAGGGCCTCTAAGTCACTATCAAAAATATCACAGATAATAACATTATATTGATTTTTAATTGCTAACAGAACTCCCCGACCCTGTTTTTTGTTGGTTAAACCATAATCCCTATCATTTCTAAAAATAATTCGATCAGAACTGTTAAATTCTTGATTATGCACTGAGAAATTCAACCAACTTTCAGTGAAGGCGTTTACATCACTATCATTACTTAGCATGGACAGTTTTAAGTTTACAAGCTTAGTTTTATTCTGATATGAAATAAGAAAGTTGTCTAAGTCAGATCTAGATGTGAGTCTACTAATGGAAAAATTGAGTCACTAAAAATCTAAAGAGTTGTCCAAGGGTGTCCCAATCACGACACTAAAATTGGGATTATCAGTCAAACAAGCTGCGCTAGTACTTGCACAAGAAGTTTCATTTACTAAACTATGCTGTGCATGTTCTGTGCCCAGTGCATCACTGTACTTAATATGTATCAAATTATTGTTTTTCTTTAATTTATGTGACCTCTCAATATAATCCTTTATCAGGTTAGAAACGATACCATTGGAAAATGTATAGCCATTTTTATTTGCAATGTTTATATATGAAATAGTATTTTCGGTAAATTTATTAACATAGTTTAAAAAATTTTGAAATTTTGTATTAAATCTAAGTATAAAATAATTATTTGAATAATAATTTAAATTAGTAGGGGAAAAAATATAATGTTAGTGTGAAGGCATTCCTTAAGTTTATTATTTATATACCATACTACTGGAAAACTTGCAGCCTCCAAATCAACGGAGCCACACTACACTATTACATAGTCACGTTCATCTAGAGAGCTCACCAGAGCACCGATGTTTTCCAGAATTTGTTTGCAGGTCGCATTGCCTTCACGATTGAGTCGATCACCACATCCATAGAAGAGAGTTTTCGACGTAAAAAGTATACAAGATTCTTTATGGTTTGATCCCCTAGTATGAGGATTTTGAGAGGCTTTTTAGGCACTTTAAGCGTAGCAGATGTGTTCACCGCGGATGAACATTCCGTGCTACCATCACGATGTATACACTGTAATAACTTAATTATTTGGGGTTGAATAACGTATCTATTAGGGTTGTTCATCTTACTCTTCTGTCCAGGTTGATGCGTAAAGAAAGACGCTGTACTAAGAACACCTTATATTGACTATTATTATAACTACATACAGTAGAGCCCAAGGGCCGGACCAACAAGGTCCGCCCTTGCCCTTACTATCACTCTCGTCTATAGCTAGTTATAATTATCTATGTCTATCGGACTGCATCCAGTACATTGCCATTAGCACGATGCCTCGTCAGCGTGCTTATTTCGCACATACATATTAAACAATTGCAATATACTAATAATAACAATCCGCTATACAGGGTGATACTTTACCATACTACAGCTTCCCCCTTTTTTTGGAAGATTGATTTAACTCCCTGTCGAATCATTCTTAAACAACAACCAATTTAAATACTACTTATACTTTAGATAGAAAACAATCTTAAATCTTAATACTAGCCTGTTATAAAAGTGATACTAACTGTCGACTAGACTCATGCAATTAGCTTCCACTATAGCCACTTGGGAAAGACATTGCTCTGCGGGTAGGGTTACGTACTTGGTTAATTAAATTATTGTTTATATATTTTAATTAAGGCAAAATTGATTGGATATTATTAATTTCATAATGGACTGATTACACTCGACAAGTTGACATGTATTGATGTGGAATATATATTTTCACTATTTTTTAACTGAAGAGTTTGAAATATTTATTATTTTGTTCAGGCTCAAACTATGATGTATTATTAGATTCAAATTATTAAATTAATTTTTTTATGTTATATTGGATTGGGACCATCAGATGTCCATATTTATTGCCTCATAGGCAGCTTTAAAAAAGTTTTTATTTATATTTTTATTTATTTATTTAGCAGATTTTAATTTCTTTCTCCAATGATTTTTAATATCTTCACTTCTTACCTTATACTTTACTTTCTTTCTTAATTTTTTGCTAACTCCTTTTCCAACCTTTATAGCCTTCTTACTTATTTCAACCAACTCTCAACATTCGTCTCGCGCCAATGTTGATCGAGTTTTTTGGTTAACTATCCATTCTCTATATATTTCGTATTTTGCATGCATTTTATTAATATTCAAAAGATATTTAGAAATTCACAATGTCAACATTTTCAATAGTATACGATTATTCCGGAATTTCATTTTCTACACTTATTTTCTTTTTACAGTTACCTCAGCGATGTACCTAAGTCAATACGCTGATTAGTGATTCTGGTGGAAATATATTATTTGTGAATTCACATTACATATTACGGGACCCTATACGATTCGTGCAATACGCACTATTTTCATTATTATTTCTCATTTATTAAGCAACGTTTCTTTCCATCAGCCCTTATAGCTTAGATAATGGTGCTAACACTCAACTTATCATTAATGAATAAAAAGTGCTTTTATTTCTTTTATCCTACTACTTTCTATGCAGATTAGTTAATACCTATACGCGCCCAGGACTTTCGTACATTTGCGGGTGATCAAGCCATTTCTGTAGGATTCCTAACAATTTGAGTATGATATTCACTATCGCCCATTCCAATTTTATGTACTCATACATTCTTCAACCTTTCTCATTTTCTTTGCCATTCCTAACTATAACAACCTTGTGATCATCAGCCATCAATTATAGCTATTATTTGCTCTAAGCGAATATCACCATTAATGATTGGAGTTTTCTCATCCCACAGCGCTAATTTTCCTTTACTTATCGTTAGTATCTGGAAATACATAGGTAGAAGTGACCTTATTTATGCTGCTACTATCTAAAGTTCCGCAAAATTTAGTAAAATCGATTTTCGTCGTTCGAGAGTTAATAATTTTTCTTTTTGTTATATTATGTAAAATTATGTGTATCAGAGACTTGTGATAAGATTCAACTAAAATTTGATACCCTATAATTATTGTAAATGTAATTTATAGCAAACGAGGCCTGTAAAACTTATTATTTTATCGATAAAAGTTTATTCTGCAGGGTAAGCTTTCTCATACAAAAAATAATATCATGCCGCACAAATTATCGTTAATTTATATTAAATATTATCGGTATTGAGAATATTATGTAAAAAAAATATTACTTCCATTATTTTTCAAAGCTCCAAAATAATCATAATGAGTTTAAATACTTATGACCTAAAACGTATTCTGCATATTACATTTTATAATATAATATTGAACTCTAGTTATTTCAATGTCAGCAAAATTTTCTGAAGGTCGCTCTCGGCTATTGTTTGTTTATTGTAACAAGGTGCCAATGAACCCATCATCAGCATTTTATACACGTGATGTACGAGAATTTTAAATTTATTTAGCTATTTTAAAAACTAATTTATGTTTATACCTTGATTTTTATAAGTTACGTAATATTAGCATTAATATATTTCATCTGACATTTTAGGAAACGTGTTATTGTTTTATAAATTAACCGTTATAATAAGTAACAAGCAATTTTTTTAGCCTTTAGCAGAATTCCTTCTTAAGGAGTAGATTAATCAAAGATAGCTTGAAACGAACCAACATAGTAGCTATTAATATGCGAAAAAAAAATCTTATATGACGAGGTCGATACTTGATGATTTATAAAACAAAATTGCTCTATTCTACAAGTGATGTTTTTGAATAAAATTTAATTATCTAAATTACAATACAATTTTAGTCTATGACACTGAGCGTTGTTACATTTTACATTAATTATGTTGACGAAATTGTAATTCTGGCAGTTTAGGAAAATTTTTCTTTTATTATAATGAGTCATCATTTCAGAGAATTTCTGTGTAATTTATATAACTTTGTGTAGGTACTCTTTTGAAAATTTTTAGGCAAGAGTCACGGAAATAAGGGACTCCGGTTCAATCTACCCATGTTTCAAAGTTCACTCAACCACTCATCAAACCACGCATTACAGGTCATTCTTAGGTTTCATATTATGCTTCCAACAACCGCTACTTCGCCAATTTATTTTTAATTTTTACATATTAGCGAAATTCAATGTTTTTTATTATGAACTTGCACTATAGGTTTGGTTTCGTTTTTTTTTTGCTTACTCTAGTTTAACATTTCTTTAAAATACAACGAAGGGACATTCGAACAATCTATATTTTTACTTAATATGCTTTGAATGAAACAATAATGTAATAACTGCATAAGCGAAAAAAACTCGTTTAGCTATTTTAAAATATCTTTAATAGTCAGTAGATTATTTTTCCTTTTTCTTCGCATCAAAACCTAATTATTCATTCCCATTAAATGATAATTCTTAATATGCAGTGGGGATCTCAATTTATCATTTGTTTTTTTTTCTCACAAGACCTTAATGTATTACCACAATTTATTCTAATTTAAAACTTAGAAGCGTATTGCTGTTTTACTTTTTGTGTATTTTCACCGACTTTTATGTTTTTTTTTGTACATTAAATAGTTCAGTAAAATTAACCCTCATCGTTTTATATTTTTAGGAACGTATGTTTCCTTTTTTATATGAACTGTGAGAGTTTATTGAAACACTGTTAAAACGAAATAAAATAAGTCTATTGAACTAGAACAACAAAATTCACATCCGACTTCTTGCAAAAACAGAGTCCTCCTCTAATATTAATACAAATTTCAAGAAACATAAAGTTCCACCCCCTGTTGTACCAAAATTCCTCGCTTTGATTGGTCCTATTCGTTGGTAAAAGGAGTTTTTTCTATCTTTGTAAACTTTCCCATGGTCAAAATAAAAACATTCATTACAGATAGTAAAATGGGAATTTGGAGAAAGCTTTACTAAGAAGGGTCGTTTCGGTATTTTTCTATCATAAACCCTAAATGCAATAAACAGTTCACTATCGGTGATGATTCCTATTATCGAACGTGCAACAACATAAAATCGTACAAAGAAGTGTTGTAAAAAATAAAAATTAACGGATAGCATACAAGAACCTTAAAACTAAATTAGACTCTAAATGCCGATGGAAATTCCCACATACAGAAAACTAAGTACCTACAAATTGTTACATTTCTCAATAGCAATAGATAATTAGCCTAGATTAAAAAATTAAATGTAAAATAAAATAATTATGTACAGTATGTTATGCAGTAACAATGAAAAGAAAAACAAATATATACAGTGTGATATGCGCAAATTGTAACTTTGGCAGACAAATGTGGGAGACATTCAGTCGCCACATATTGAATAATAGAATTTTTGCAAAACAGGAAAAGTTATAAAATAAATATTGAAATTTCCGACCAAAATTCGGTATCCATCTTTAAGCCTAAAAACAAACAACTTTCTTTAATAAACTTTTTGATATTTAAGCAAATAAGCCTTTTTGTGCAATTTTCATAAATAAATGCCAATTTTGGCAGGTAATACGAGTCATGTGAGTTGAACTGACCATTTCCATAGTTAGTGAAGCAAAGATTATGGCTTATGCTACATTTTAATAAAATCACCTAATAATCTCCCATATGTTTTGATAACAAGTAACAAGAAAGGTTAGTACGAATTTACTTACTTATTCAACTTTAAATACTGTTTGCTTATTATTTATAATAGATATGATTGATACTTAAAAATATCATTCTCTTGGGCTTTAAATAAAATATTATTAATAAATATATTAACTAATATGAAATTCATTATATTTTATTAATATGGCCTTAATTTGAAACTTTATTATTAGAGAAATAAGTGATAAATAGAATAATTTCAAATTCGTCCTTGTTTCTAGGTCCAAAATTAAATTTCTTACTTAATGCTTAATATTTTTAAATAAATTTGGTCTGCTATGAAATAATCGCCAATATTTATCTGTTTACGCAATAGTATACACTTATCTAAAATTTTATACTTATGTAATAACGTATTAAGAATATATATATATATATATATATATATATATATATATATATATATATAAATATATAAATATATAAATATATATATATATATATATATATATATATATATATATATATTTTTTTTTTTAATAAAACACGCCCTTACTTAAAGAAATGTCTAACAATAATTCTAGTACCTTAAGCCTACACTCGACTCAACTTAATAAAATATAAATAAATATATTAACTAATATGAAATTCATTATATTTTATTAATATGGCCTTAATTTGAAACTTTATTATTAGATAAATAAGTGATAAATAGAATAATTTCAAATTCGTCCTTGTTTCTAGGTCCAAAATTAAATTTCTTACTTAATGCTTAATATTTTTAAATAAATTTGGTCTGCTATGAAATAATTGCCAATATTTATCTGTTTACGCAATAGTATACACTTATCTAAAATTTTATACTTATGTAATAACGTATTAAGAATATATATATATATATATATATATATATATATATATATATATATATATATATATATTTATATATTTTTTTTTTTTTAATAAAACACGCACTTACTTAAAGAAATGTCTAACAATAATTCTAGTGCCTTAAGCCTACACTCGACTCAACTTAAGTACTTTACACCAAAATGTCCATCAATTTCCAAATTTACATTTCCATATTTAAATTTTCTTCTCTCTTGAACCTAAAATAAAACCCTAAAAAAATCGTTCTGTCCCATATGGTCATTATTCATCATCATCCAATTTAACATCAATTTAGCTTAGTTTATTAGTAATTTGCCCATCATTTAACTTTTAGCATTATGTCGTCCATTTCCATTGGTATCCGCTGTTATGCCAATGTAGTTTTGCAGGTTTATTTGTTAATTCCTTACAGTTCCATACAATAGGAGCTTTTTAGCAGGATCTTTTAAGGCAAAGGTCGCCATGTAAGAATTTATTATTTGGGATTGAATAACGATCTATTAGGGTTGTTCATCTTCTCTTCTGTCCAGGTTGATGCGTAAAGAAAGACGCCGTACTAAGAACAACTTCTATTGACTATTGCTATAACTACATACAGTACAGCCCAAGGGCCGGACCAACAAGGTCCGCCCTTGCTCTTACTATCACTCTCGTCTATAGCTAGATATAATTATTTCTATCTATCGGACTGCATCCAGTACATTGCCATTAGCACGATGCCTCGTCAGCGTGCTTATTTCGCACATACATATTAAACAATTGCATTATACTAATAATAACAATCCGCTATATAGGGTGATACTTTACCATACTATAACACCTTGTATGGATAAAAATATGGGTACATTAGAATGGTTTTTGTTTTACTGACCAAAATAGTGTCTGGGAGGTAATCAAACAAAAATCTTTCAAGGCAATGGTCGTTACAAGTGAAAAACGATAACAAAATGAAAGAGGTAAAGTGGTTAGCTAACATTTCTCTTGGAGTAAATAAAAAAAATAGAAGCAGAGGAGTAAAAATATGATATTGATAGAACTTCGATACAGTATGAATTTCGTATGGACGGTATTGTTCTGGAACGGGTTGGAGGTGGGAGGTTAGGAGTCGTATTTATTTATTTATTTATTATCAATGGTTAAACCATTTTATAATATTTTACATTTAAGTAATTCTGTAAGTAAATACTTCCAATTACATTTCAGCTAACGCACAAATAAAAAAAAATAGAGTTTAAAAAATTAATTGTCTTTAACTTTTTTTTTTGAAACTTTGAAAAGACTTATCAAAACGTAAATAAATTAATTTGTTAATTGTTAAATTGACGCTGCATTCTCACAATTGGATTATGCAAGCCATAGTTATTTGAAAAGCTTTCTATTTAAATTAGATTATTAGACCGAGTAACGTGTACTGTAAAAAAAGTTTACTTAAAAGCCTATGGAGCCATTAATAACTTTAAATAGTAAATACAAATCAGCTTGTAATTGCTGCTTCTTAAGACTACTTAAATCCAACGTATTTAGTATCAAATCAGAGTTAGTATGCCTCTTGTTCTCTAACATAGCATGATGGGTGGTCAATTTTATTTGAATTATCAGCACCTCTCTGATAGGTTTCCCCACCAGGACTGCCATGTTTTGACGATGGTCGGTTTAAATACTCGAAACTTTGAAAATTATTATTTTTTAAATTTGAAAAACCAGAATTTAGGATGTCGTTATATGCCGAGTGAGAATAGTTGTTGGGTCCTCCTATGGCCTCTGGGTCGGTCACCTGTGAACTCAGAGAAAGAATTTAGAATATTTTTGTTTAAAATACTAGAGTTAAAGGGGTTAGTTTTTCTTATAGGTACGTTATCATGCAGTTGTACCTGATGATGAGAAACCCCATCTGAAACGTCAATTTTTGCGGCGTTTTGGTTTTGTTTAATTATTTGCCTGTAGCTTTATTTCTATTGGTTTCATTCGACAGAAGATCGGTTAATTTGATTAAATCTTGTACCTCTAGGGTACCACTGTCAACATTGGTGCTTTGATTAAAAGTATTATATTCGGTACTACAGTTAGTAGACACTAAAAAATGTTGGCTTAATGATTTATAATTGATTTCGATTCGTTCAACCTCTGTTAACGTGGACGCCGGGTGGATAATATACCACAACTAGTTTACAAATGATTTTTGTATCAATTTTTTTAGACTGACAAAAGTGGCTTACATTCTGAAAGCTTGGCGTAAAGTCTTTCAAGGGACCTGCAGTTTGGTTTAGGTTTAAAAATTTGTGAAAGTCTATTTGCACTTCACTGACTTTTATTTAAGTCGATTTTTTCACTTCACACTTAAAGTCCGAAAAGTTTGTTCAACTGATCAAGAGTTTGTAATCAATGCCTTTGTAATACGCAAAACTTATTACAATCGCTTTCCGTTTAGATTCAAATGTTTTATAAAAATTGTTAATTTTAATATGTTTAAACATTTCTGACAAATGTCCAATCTTTTTGAGTTTTTTTTGTTGTTTTTGGTGGGAACTATTTTCTCTTTCGATTAAACGTTGAAGAGATAATTCCTTTCAGGAGCATATCATGTAATTCTTTTGATTTGTTAAAGGACAACGTATAGACTAATCACTACGTCTGGTAGCAGCTGTTTATTTTTAGCAAAAACGTTCACTTTTAACTGCAGAGTAAAACTTACTTGAAATTACTATGAAAAGACTTTTACAATAAGGGACATTGACTGTCAACAAATGTGATAATGAAAATTTAACAAACGAGCTAGCAATAATTAAACTTTGTTTAAACAAATTTTGCAATAATTTAATAACAAAATACTTATTCCACCACGGCGTTCCATGCGCCTCGATAATGTTATTCGCGAAATTATTAAATTATTAAATATTATTTACTAAGTTAACTAGACACCACAAATACACGTACGTTAAATAGCAGTAAAATAAAAAATGAATTCAAATATTCAGTTGTTATTAATAATTGCACGGGTTTTTAATGCACTTACTCCAGACAAGCCTCTACTGTTAAGAGAGCTCGTAAGTTTCAGTAGCTTTGCTAGCCAAATAGTCTGACAGAAATGTTTAAAAGCATATTTTCCAAGCTTCACCTTAAATACTATCTTAAGTTTATTCGTGCCGTAATAAGGGGAACACTCAGTATATGCAAGTTATTGTCACAAGTCCATCCAATTAAGGAAAGGACCATTAAAAGTCAGAAAATCGGTTTGTCTTGAATGAGAAGTTCGGTTCACTTTAGGTAGAACTTAAAAGCTTTAAATTGTTATTAACAAACGTGAATTAACACTGATAAGTTAAAGAAAATATTGTTGACGTTAAAAAACAATCAATTGAGATATGTTTAAGTTCAAAAGTTGAAATATCTAGCTCGCTGTTTAAGAAAAAATATTTGGGTCACAAGTTGAGAACAAAATTAGGTTTTAGCAAATATTATTTATGCAAAGCAACAATAAGTTAAGCAGAACAGGAAGTAAGAGGGTCGAGAACTTGGAGAAACTGTATCAGATAACACTAATGTTTGCCTACTATGGGGTATCACAAGCAAGTTACAAAATAGTTAAATGTTTATAAATGTTACTAAATGTTGTAGCAAATGAATTAAAACAATTTTTTGAAAAATTATTTAATCCACTAGTTAAGAAAAATTGAATGTCAAAGTTAACACTGCTAAGGCCAAAATTGAAAAGCTCAGAAATTTTCAAACACCTCAAAAGGAGATTAAAAGAACTATCGGGTTATTTTTAAATCACTTGTAAAAATTTGGGATCAAATGGGTAAGCACAAATACGGGTAAAAAAGAGACTAACAAGTAACTTCAATTCCAAAAGACAGACTAAGTGGCACATACCTTGAGTTTTTTTCTTCGCGATACTTTAAAGTACCAAACAAACTTGTGTTCTTCTGGCCCAGCAAGCTCTGCACATACATGGTTATTATGATAAACAACAATTTGGGAAAACCACTTTCGAAAAACTTACTTTAGAGCTAAGTGCAATGCAAAATTTCAGGTAGATGCCCAGGCATATATCCCCCGTGGAAGGAAAATTCCTTATCGATGGCTTGGGCACTATACGTGTTAACTTGACAACTTCGTTGAGCTTACTGATTCCATGGCAAAAACAACACTCCAGTTTGTTAACTTCAGTGAGTAACAAGTGACATTTTCTGGGATCTCGGATTCTCGGTCGGTCTTGCTCTTTACATATAGCAGCAGCAGTAAAAATTGGAGCTCCCTGGAGATTGGTTTATATTTTTTCTGGGGTTATTTTGATGTTTTATGGACTTTATTTTTCCCGTATTCTACGTATAAAAATCTATGCCTGTGATTTTTTCTAGATTTTTTCCGTAAATTTGAGTTTTTAAATTTTGTTAAAAATCACTAGGTCTGTTTAATACATGGATTGTAGCTTTATTTAATTGTGTCCTAAGTATAGTTTAAGTGTGCATCGCCGCCGTAGCCTCAAAGCTTTTATTTTGTTGCATACGGACGTTTTTCGGTGAAAAATGAAAATTGATTAACATTAGCTTTTCCGTTGAGAATTTAAAAAATTTTATTTTAGGTAAAAGAAATTATTTATTTTTCCTTATCTTTTGATGCCAGAATGAGAGGGCTAAGTTAAAATTTGTAGTAGTTCCGATCGATCAGCTGTTCACTCGATCAAAATTCCCAAAATATGAAATAAATTTCTAAAAATCGGGGATATGTCTATTTTGACAGAGAACGTTATGAAAATATGCATTTTTCCTTAATATATGAGTAAAAATAGAAAGTCAGAAAAATTTCACTTAAAAATTAAAAGTTGGCCAAAAAGGTCATGATTCAGATTCAAAATGAAGCTTATGTTAAATTATATCTTTCTGGTTGGTTTTGAGCTGAATATGGATCTTAGTTTAGGTTTTATGGGGGGTTTTAGGGTTGGGTCAAAATGAGCCTATTTTGAGCTGTAAGAAATTTTCTATGAGTCTGATTTGACTCAAACTTTCTGAAACAGTGTATTTTAACTATCCTTTTCATATTCTGAAAGAATTTCGAAAATATCTTCACAAACAAAAATTGCTTGAGCTATCGTATCGCCCTGTATATGAGCTTCTAAAATTCGCAAATGACGTTTTTTTCTATCGTATGTTATTCCCGCACCTGAATACAAACAATGAACTCGTATAAGTTGCCGACTGGTTTATATTTTATCCATTTATTGTTGCAGTGTTTTGAGAAAATTCGATTCAACTTGTCTCCTGTTTATTTGCCCGTAGGGCTTATGATATATAGGTAAATTATTTAGTTTAACAACAAAATGGTATAAAACAATTGTAAAAGCATTGATTGTCCTTAGAATCTCAATTTATTTTGTTATGATTGAGTTATTTCAGCGTCAAGTGAATGTCAGATTCCGGCCGTATATACCACGCCACTGGAGATCTTTTACATATAAAAGGATAGCAAAAATATTCTTGACGCTTACTAAGTTATTAGACTGAATTTAGGGTTTTACTTGAGATTTATGTGGACAACATTGGCTTATGGCCTTTTACTGTCTTTGTAAATATTATTAAAAGTTAATTTGCGTTAGCTTTTAAAAATGGGACTGAAAGTTTTTTTATACTGCGGTTTTTATATTTAGAGATATTTCTTTATATCCTCTTGTATTAAAAGGATACGATTTCACGACACTCTCAATACTGGGCAATTAAAGTTTAAAAATACACATGCCTAAAAATTTCTTCTGTGCATTCTTTAGCTTATTTACATGTACATTATATAAAGGAGATCACACAGGGCTTGCATATTCCTATATCGCGCGCACATATGCACAATATAATATTATTAAAATATTATGTGAGAAATCACCACTAAATCTACAGACAAAACCCAGACTTCTATTTGCGCGTTGTACAATGCTAGAAAGATGGCTATTAAATGACAAGTTATAATCAAATGTCACACCAAGATCCTTAATCTCAAGCACCCTTTTAAGAGTTACCTAATTAATATTATAATTAAATATGATAGGAACATTGATTAGTGTTTAAACTAAGTCCATTTGAAATTGACTAATAATAAAAATTATTAACATCTGCTACAATCGGGGTACTTTCGATTTTAGGTATTGAGGAGGACTCAGGAGGAGGAGGAAACTCCACTCCACTTCCTGTGCAGGTGTGAAGCACGAGCAAGACTGCGCCAGGTTATTTTTGGCACTACGGTCTTGCGTAGGAATGCAGTCAAGGAACTATCCTGGAAAAGAGATATCCAGACCTATATAGAAAGAACAGGTAGATTTAAGGATGGAAACCTGGTGGCAGGTGGTGGTTGAGGGAGGGTCTGGGGTAGACTGAAAGGGTCTTATAGGCCTACCAGTTAGGTCTCTAGATCTCCCGCCAACTACTACTACTACTTCTACTAACATCTGCTTATAAGTTGAGACACTCATTGCATTAACGGTATATTATATACCCGTTTAAATACTTAAACATCATCAGTATACATGAGGAAGGAACTATTGGTGATAAAACCCCTTAAAAACTTAGTTGTTAATTCTAACGCATGGATATCGTTTTGTTGAAAAGGTACTTAACCACTGAACAACCTGATCACCAAACCAACGGGTCGCAACTTGGTAAGCAACAAACGATGGACAACTCTGTCGGATATCTTCGAGAAATCTGTGTAGATACTGTCCATCTGAAACCTACTACCGAAGGCGCCCAATAGACAGTCCTCTTACACTACAAGATTGGATACAGTAGAATGTGCATGTTGAAAATCATATAGTTCATCAACTATTACCCTCCTAAAATGCCATGACAAAGAAGACGCCACCAGTGTGGAGGTATCATCGAGGACACTAGTTTATTCAAGTTTATTAATTGGGTAAGGTTGGAATAGTAGCATAAATAGTAGGCAGATTTAGCGACTTTACACTGCTCGCCTACCTGAGAAAAGCGTTTATATTCACCAAATAAGTTACTTTGTTTAAAAGTTTTGTGGGCAGTCTTCTTATCAATGATTAATCGCTTAAAATGAGGAGAAAACCATACTGGAAAATTAGAGTTTTTAAATCTAATTATGAGAAGAAACATGGAGATGCATTTTTTTAAGTCAAGGTATTCAACATCAAGTTTTAATGCCTTTTTTGCAGTGTGAACAGGAATGTCACAAGAATATGGTGATGGCCCATAAAAGGGTCACTAGCTGAATAAATTAATACATCACTTAAATGATAAAACCATAGATGTAAAAATACATTATTTTTGTTAGGTGCATTTATCATCTAAAACAAATTAAAATAACCAAATGAGTTACCAACAAATACGCTGCTGCAGGGGGAGAACACTGAACATTAACACTACAATGACTATTACTATAAGCGGTATCTGGCAAGTTAAGTAAAAGGTTGTGCTCAGGACTAGAATTGAATATGTTAATGACGGCTAAGCAGTGGTCACTTAGACATCAAGGGAAGATTTTGGCGGAATATACACTGCATTAATTTTAAGTTTTTTACCACCACAGCAGAATGAGCATAAAGTATGCCCAACAAAAGAAATGTTAGTTAAAACATGTCTGAACTTAAATGTTTGCTTAATAGCAATTAAAACTCCTCCTCCTGATGATTTCGAGCTAGTATTGGCATCTCTATCAGATCTATAAATATCATGGGATGTTTACTTCAGCAGATGAAGGGTTACAGTTAAGTCAAGTTGCAGCAATGTCATATACACCCTAAGCATGTCCTCTTACCAAGTTCGTTTTTTGGAGCTCTTCTCTTATCTTTCACGATCCTAGGAGTTCCTTGAAAGTATCTTATAGCGATATCATTCTCTCCCCTCTCTTTTTTCGAAGCGAGTTCAGAACTTTGGAAGAATATTTGATAATAAGTTTTCATTTATTCACCACATTGAAGATACTGTCGCAAAGCCTTATCAGCATGTAAGATTTCTTGTATGATCTAGTCCGTAATTTAAGTCACCTAGAACCCTATACTGACTATATTCCATAATTCGTAGTAGATTAGATGCATCCTTTATTTCACACCCTAATAATCGAGTGCATATTGACATGTCGGATAGTAGTAAGATTTAAATGAGACAATAATTGAGAAAATAAGAAATTTTTTTTTCTGCTACTGCTATGAAAACGTCTAAAAACACACAACCTGAAGGTCTGAAATTTAATTTTCCATGTTGTGGGAAATAATTTCCCACAACTTAAATTCGTTCTTCATTGGTCAGCTTCCATGTGCAAAACAAAGCCTACTACGAATTTTATTTTATACACGATATTGCGATGTATAGTGGTTGCTCAGTTAGCTATATTCTACTTTTCCATGTCAAAGTATATGTAAAATATTTTTATGCCATTGAAAGTTACATGGTCATGTAAGAAATGGAGGATATACTGTGAATATAAATTTACTCCCCATATGCAATTGTAGAAAACCACTTTTTACACTTATGTAACCGATCTAATCTAAACTAACCAAACTTTCACATTCGGGTGAAAAGAGCTGTTTTTAAAACTTGTTATAAAACATAAACTATTTTGAACATATTTCTGTACATGTTAGTAAATAATAAAATATCTGCTTCTAATCTATTATCAACTTCCACGTACTCGCTATCACTATTCTTTCATCTAGGAAGCCTAGAACAAACATCCCAAAATTCTCACCCCTGCATACGTCATAATCCCTGAATGATGAATGACCTTTCTTATAGATTGTGGGTATTTTGTCCCACAAAGTGGATGTAGATGAATTCTAGAGTTTAAAATGCTGACAAATGTATTTCATTTAACTGCAATAATAAGTTAACATGTGAAAATAATTAATTTTTGTTATATATTATAAATTAATAGTATTGAGAAATAGTTAATTCTAAGTACTATAGGTAATTTTTACTATCCTTTGGTTTTTTATGTTCCTTATATTCGGGATATGTTTTAGTAAACTAATGATAAAACAAATTTTGTTTTAATTATGTCTAGATATAGATGAAAACGTTAATGGCCGAAGAGGGGTTTTGAAGAATCTTAAAAGGGAAGTAGAAGAACAAGATGAAGAGTCGGTGGTTGCCGTTCCCGGTCCATCCAGTTCCAGAGCTCGTTTCGTAAGTTAATTTTTTAATTTAATATTGGTTTAGTGGCCTAAAAATATTTTAGTTTCATTTCACTAATTTGGTCAGTTTTATATATATATATATATATATATATATATATATATATATATATATATATATATATATATATATATATATATATATATATATATATATATATATATATATATATATATATATATATAAATATATATATATATATATATATATATATATATATATATATATATATATATATATATACATATTGTGTCCACATTATTTCCTCATTCTTAATTAAGTGTATGTAAATTTAATTTCCAGTTACATGGCCTACAGTCACACTCTGCACCCATGGCAGCATTTGTCCAATCTGCACAGTACAATGCTCTTAGAAATATTAAACGTGAGAAAAGATTAGGAGGACTTCAAAGTTTAGAAGAAAAACTTTTGAAGAAGAGTCCAGTAACAAATAAGAAAGAAAAGAGAACCCACTATCTAGGTATATATGTACTCGACATTTCTGATGTTTTAAGCAAAAAACCAGTGGCAACGTGGCTACCACCAAAAAACGTTAACCATGGACCTGAAGAGGCGATCCTATATACATTAGTTGAGGGAAAATCCGAACTCGTCATGTTCGGTGGCATTTTAAAGGATGCAAATTCTCTAGCGCCCTGTAACTTGAGCAGCCAAATATCCAATTCATTACATTTCATAACGGCACCCGATTATGTGATATAGTTTTTTAAAATGTTAAGACTATTATAAAATATATAGGAAAATATTCTTTTGACTAAAAAAATTAATCATTTTTTGATTTCTGTTATGGTATTAGGTATGACAAATTGTCTTTGGCTATCCACAATTCATACAATTTGATAATTTTTTCTTTAGAAAAAAGCCAGATTCTGTGAAATACATATTTTTGATTATGCGCAAAATAGTCAGCTGTGTTCCTACATTCCAAATTTATATATAAAACTAAATATACAGTGAAAGGTAAAAGTGACTCCCTCGTGTTTACTTCCGTGCCAGAGATATGGCCGCGAAGTTCAGAGGAAATTAAACACTAGTCAAATACCACTTTTTAAGCAAAAGTTCATAAATAATTTTTGGAATGGCTGCTGGACGACGCCATTTGGAAAAGGAGATCGAATAGCACATCGATTTAAAAGATTTTTCAACCATAATACCCGTTTCATGATACATTTAATCTCACTCGCCCTTTAGAAAACTCGCCTTATGCTATAAAATCGTGTCTTAGAAAAACGAGTGCTTTAATATACTATTTCAATTCACAGGATCTTTAAATTTTAAATATAATTTAATTTAAAACATCCTGAAATTAGAAAAATACAATAGTTAGCATATATACTACTAAGTTTTGTAATAAAGATTTTTTTAGTCTCCATATATTTAGGCTCTTTCACATAAACTAATGCCCCCATTTTGAAATAGGTAATTTTATAGACTTTACAATAAGTTAACTACGTAAAAAGTAAAAGGGTTAAAAATATTTAACTACTTAATAGTAGTAGTAGATTTTATTTGAACATTGCATGGAGCCACAATGTTAAAAATGTAATGTCATTTGCTTAACAGCTAGTACCTAACCTGGCAGTTTTCGCAACGATATATTCATTGGAGTGTACTTTGTGACTTTTAGCGCCGACTGTATATATAAAAAATATAAATATAAGGAAGCTAAAGTTTTGTAGAACTTTTCATAAAAATCGCAAATTTTTTTAATATTTGTTCGTTTTATTTAAGCCTAAGTGACGAATTATGTTACATTATTACTAGTCTGCTAGGTATAATATGAGTATTTGATGTAACTGTGCACAAGTTTTAGATCTGATATAACAATTTAAATAACTTTTTCCTAGACTCACTTTTATAATAGATAAAGAAATATCCAAACAGAGGAAAAGCACTCATACAAGCCTCCAGAGTATTATCTTGATTTTATAGTCGGTTAAAACCCCTTTCTTGATGTTCTTTTAGATGAGTACCATCTAAGAAGCGACAGTTTTCGAGCGTATAGATGTCATTCTGCAACTTAGGATAAATTTAAAATCATTTGTTACATCGGTTCTCTTTTGTTAACGAACATTTACAGTTTATGAATGAATAAATAGGTTCATTGGAAACTTAGAGTTTCAAGTGTAAGCCCCTTGTCAAATCAAAATAAGAAGTATTTTTATTCAACCTCTTGTCATGCCTATTCCAGGAGACTCTTCAAATGTCAGGGATGATTTTCTTGCTCTGAATGCCAGACTAATGCTGAAACCTAGACTTTTAAAAGTAAGTGTCAGTATGGGACAGTTTTTGCAAGTCTTAGCAATGCCTTCATACTACAGAAATAACTTTAGCCGTCCTGAAAGTAAAATGAGCGTCGGCGTTGGATATAAACCATAATATTTATAGATGTTATTTAGCATTTTTGTTAAAACATACGTTATCCGTACTATTTTTAACTCTAAGATTTTCTTATATGCCTTATATAATTTGTTATATTTACACCTCTATAATTTAAACTTTTATAAAGTGATATATTTATGACCTATTATTGTTATATCGCTAATAAGAAGCCTAACGTTCTTACATTTTTAATTGGCCAAAGACATTTGTCTGCATGTTACAGTTTAGATTACTATAGGCAGTAAGAATAATATATGTGTGTCCCCTTAACCTAAGATATAGGTATAATGGGCTTA
Source organism: Kuschelorhynchus macadamiae (assembly GCA_030620095.1). Classification (NCBI taxonomy): domain Eukaryota; kingdom Metazoa; phylum Arthropoda; class Insecta; order Coleoptera; family Curculionidae; genus Kuschelorhynchus; species Kuschelorhynchus macadamiae. Next base: position 191,473 of record JAUTXW010001576.1, read on the forward strand.
AGTCCTTAAATTACTATGATGTTGTGAAATGTAAACTGTGATACGTTTGTCACTATTTATAAAAAAATCTCTTTTTATTAATATTGCAAGTCTATGATTTTTTTGCTCCAAGATTTAGAATAACTAGAAAAATAAGTTTGCATTAAATAAAATTGAATTAAGTATGCGTTGATCTGAGATTTTCTGATAGATTTTAAATATGTTTTTTTTTAAGTAAACTTAAGTAAGTAGCTTATCTTGATGTAGTACGAAAGCTTTCAAGGCTGGAGTCATTAAAGGAAGCATGATTCTTGGATTAAGACCATGCCAAAATGTAATTACTCCGGCGTTTCGTTTGCGATTGCACGAGGCGTCTTCATGGATCTTCACTGCACCAGATCTAATTCTTATATAAAAACTCCAAACATTTCGTCTAAGCTTATAGATTTAAAATTTAATCCTGGTGATATTTTCGTGAGTTTTGAGGTTGAATCCTGGTATACAAATATGTGATATTGTCGATTATGTTTTCATAATTAATTTAAGACATATTTAACATAAAGTCTCGATCCGGACTTAATTGGATTGATTGGAGAATGTTTAATTTCCATATATTTTATTTCTCAAGGTACTCTTTTTGTGCACAGCCAAAGTAATCTCCGCTCTAAGCCTTGCTCGTTTACAACCTAAATGATGATGATGGTTTGATATGTCGAAGACAAACAAGAGGATCTAACTAGATCACCTAAACTAAGAACATTCCAATATAAAATGGATTATTGAGACAGACAGTGCCATTCCCTTCCTTAATGGTTAGTACAAAAGAAAGAAAACGACATTCTCGATCATTCTATTTACAGGAAACCGACATACCAATATATATTTAAATTTGTTTCTTACTATCATCCATCTCAGAAACAATCGGTTATGAATGCAATCAGAAGGAATATATAAGTTCCTTGCCTTCTGTCTAAGGTCGTCGCATACGGGGGGGGGGGGGGGGGTGAGAGGGTAATAACCCCTCCAGAGATGCTAAAAAATCACCCATACTTAATGCAGTTATTATAATTAAAAATATGAATATTGGTATCACAGTTAATTTGTTGTAAGCGAATATTATGCTGCAAATGAAACCAGGTTTATTAATTGCTATTTTTCGTTAACAACCAATAAAAACTCAAGTGTAAGGGAATTTTTATTTGAATTTAATCTAAATGAATCACCTTTTAAAAGGTGAAGTTGTTCCATTTTCCGATATAGCACTGACGCTTAATTTACTCGACGATATTCAAATCTGATTACCCTGTTCGCGTATTTGTACCACAATTTGAGAGCATTGTACAAGGTGACCGTAATTGTGTAATTAGATTCTTCCTGTCAAATTATTAATTACTTATATGTAAAGAAAATAAATAATAGGTGTGTTAATTCCATATGTAATTTATAATTTGTAAATTTGCAGGGTTTAACAGAGCTCTTTGTCTATAATCTATTCATGATACCTTCAATTATTGCTTATGTTCTAAAATAAAGTAACAGTTAATGTTTTTGTATTTTTTATTTTAGTTATGGTTCCTGTGTCATGATTGTTTGTATTATTTAAAAAAGTACCAGATTTCCGGAAGGCAACGTTTTAAAATTATAACTACTTAATTAAACAATTTGATACACATTAGATTCAAGCTAAAGCCCATACCTAATTACACACATTTTCAAAAAAAAAAGTATTCCATAGGATGTGGTATATACAGAGATGACCACGTGCCACAACGGCGTACTTTTTGCCCATACAGAAAAAGAGAGATGTGCTTTGAGTTTTCCAGTTTTAAAAATAACTTATTGAAGCAAAAAAAATCAGTTTTGTTAAATGGCAGTGGCTTATGTTTGTTTGGCTAAGAAAATACAATTTAAACGTACAAGGGAAAAGACCAAGAAGTAAATGGGTCTAAGGATTACTTAAGAAGGCGCATGTTAATCTATTTGTTGACCTACAAATAGAAGTAGAAGATTGGCGCAATTATCTGCGCATGGATGAATGTTGTTACATGAAGCTTCTAACGTTAGCGATACCATTAATAGAAAAACAGGATACACAACTAAGAACTGCCAAAACGGACCACCAAGATTAACTGCTACTCCTGGTTTTTTGGCAACTGGTAAGTTTTCCAGAATTATTTAGCCACAAACGTTGGATCATTCGGAAATTTTCTGTATTGATATGTATTCGTGGGTCTATTCCTTCGGTATTTATCAAATGTTAAGGTAAGAACAGGTAAAATTTAAAAAAATTGGTTTTCTTCTTTTGTTTCAACTGATTAAAAGCTCGTTTTAATTTTAACAGTAGACTCAGTTTTTAGGGATGAAAAAAAAATGGTGGATGCCATTTTCTTTAATTACTGAAAGCGTATATTTAAAAAAACATTCCTACTAGTTGTCTGAAAAGAAGAAAACAAGATATTTTGTTACAAATATATTTTCATATAAAGATATCTTTCTTAACCAAGTTAAACAACTACTCAATTGTTAATAGCTACGCTTTTGAATATATGTGGCTGGCTTTATCAACGGCACTAAATAAGCCTCTTCGTGCATACATTTCGTCCACACGCTGATATTTTATCTCTCTGCCTTTATGCATAGGCATTGACTATTTTAAATTTTTTTCCGAAGAAAGGACGGATTTTTCTTAACGTGCAGGCTACATTCTTGTCCACACACTGACGTTGATGAACGTGCGGAGATGCACGAGGTAATTTCTCTGCGTCTGTGGTCGGCTTTAAGAGAGATGAATAATGTAAAGGATACACATATTCTGGCATCAGTCTGGGGATATTATAGAAGGAAGATTAGAGTCCATTAAAATTATCAAGCAACCAGAAAATTTCAGTAGATTTACACGCTACGTCCTACATAGAAACCAATCCTTATAGTGAGTCCTCACAGGTAGGAGCGGAATTCTGCTACCGGAGCTCATTTAGTGTTTTGATCTCGTACAGTGAATATACTTGAAGTGTGCAATCGCAGGCAAAACATGGGAAAGTAATTCTAACTTGACACGCTCTGAATCCAAGAACCATTGTTTTTAAAAGCTCATCTTGACATAAGGCAAATATTAGATATTTACATTTTTAAATTTTAAACCCCACTATTTGTTTCTATTTATGAGTTTTAGTAAATTAATTAAAAAAACCTTTAAAAATGTGTTTCTTTTACAGTTTAATTAATTAATGCTAAAGTCGAAAATGCGTGTAGTTAAAGACATTTCAGTATTCTTATAAACTAACTAACAAAGTGATAATATCGAAAACTTTGCTTAAAGGATACATAAAAAAATCAAAATTCTTAACGTTGGTATTTAGTGATCAGTTGAGACATAGCACACTAATTGTAGTTTCAAATACAGTCAAAATAAATAGGAGTTCCGCCATAATGAGAAATGTATCTTACATAATAAACTATTAAAATTGTAAAATTATTCCAATTTTAAAGTTACCGAGCATCGAAAATAACTAGATTGAGTATATATGATATTTTCCTAATGAGAAAAGTGACATAAAAATCCGATTCCAGTATGGCGGCGGTTTAATAAAATAATATGAATAACAGATGACTAGATTATGAATCCCATATATTATAAATATGTAAGGTTGAATCTAGATTTTAATTTCTTTGGGTCGTTCTGGTTTTTGTAATTCTAAGTCTGTGAATTAATAATAAAAAAAAATCATTTCATTTTGTCCAATTAACAATGAAGGATATAGTCTACACCTACAAACAAATTCCTAGGTTAGTAATCACTATACTGTATTATCATACCAATATTATTTCTGGATTCATTTATACAATAACAACTAACTCAGTTCTTTGGACACATGCTCCCCATCGGTGAAACACATCTCTTATGTTAGTAGAAAATTATAACCGATTCTTTTTTTAAGTAATCACATTTTTATATTTTAGATATAAATATAATATAGTGGAGGGGTGGTATAAAAGGAAGCTTTGCAGTCACTGAAGTCTCTATTCGGACGTGAGAAACATACCAGCAAAACTCTTCTTTTCAGAACGACAATAATGAGCGCATGTAAAAATATACCGAGTGTCATTGGTTCCTTTTTTGCTTAGGTTCATCTAAACGAGATACAAGGGGTGTTTGAAAATTGAAAAATATCAAAATTACCTTCTATTTTATAACGAAGCGGGTTATGAACATTTTCTTTACGACAACTTTCGTTTTGCCAGTTAGCTCTCAGTTCTTGATAGCTGGGTTAACAGAACGTCGCGATATGAATGTTAAGGTTGATGGTTTACCATGTTGCATTAGATTAAGAAAACAAGCATTTAAGATTTTTAAGAAAATGCAACTTAAAATGATATTTTTGTGGTATATTTAAAGGCAAATAGTGACTTTTTTCGCCTACAACATGGTATGTTTGGGTTTTAGGACTGCCCCTTAACCCACGTTCTTTTTAAAATGCGATGTTTAGAAAATTTTGACCTGATTTACCACATTCGTTTATTTACCCAAATTATAGACCAAATTGATCTGTTATTGCTTTTGAAATTTTTGACGAACTATTGAAGGCCTGAAAACAAAACTAGTTTGTAATGTATTTTTCCTGTCATCAAAAAAAGTAACAATTTTTAATTTTAATATTGTCTAACATATTTTATGATTTTCAAAATTCCTATATAAAATCAGAGTTTTACCCTAATCTAATAGATTAAAAAATTATGTATACAGAGGAAGTTTTCAGCTTTTGTTTAAATTACCTTATTACCATTTACTTTTTGTTAATAACTGGATTTACTTGAGTATATCACAAAATACTGTAATCTGCTGAGTGCGGCTCACTACATAATGCTGTTTGGGTATGCTAAAATTTTAATTCTTTTCTCTCAATATTTCTAAATGTAAATATCGTCAATTATGAAACTTGTTCAAAACTTTTCAGTGTTTAAGTATTTTAATTAACAAAGGCTGATAAAACTGTGTTTCTAATAGGTTTTACCTAATTTGTTTATATTGCTTTGTGAAAAACATTAAAAATGGCAAATTATTGTTTTTTTATAGTGTAAGAAATATTTATAAGGTTTAAGGTAGTTTGAATTAAACATTTTGTGCCACTGTTTTAGTTTCTAGTTTATTATTTTATCTGTTGGTTGAGTGATTTGTGTTTTAAATACTCGATATTTTTTTAAACAATAAATTATTTAATTAAGTAAGAATTTGTTTTATTAAATTATTACGTATCTGGCTATTTAAACATTTAAATGTTCTGTTACTATGGTGTAAAAAAATTGTCCAACAAATTTAAATAAAACCCGATAGGGCTATCATATAGTTAAAGTATGCCATGTAGCTACATCATATAACCACTCACATGTTTTTTTTATACTAAAAATCTAACCACAGAAACAATATTCTACAACAGTTAGTGACTAAGTAACAGTGCTGTTATTAATACAAGGGTCCCTCAGGGATTGATCTGGGGTCAAATAAAATATTTGCTTTATGTATAGGTACAATAATGGTTTAATTTTAAGAGGTACAAAAATATATAACTTGCAATGTGCAGCAGCAGACCCTATATATTGCTAAAAATTGAATACCCTGTATTTCATATATATCTGTAGAATGGGTCGCATTATGCTGATTATAAATATTCTAGGTTTAATACCAATTTGTCTCCTCAGACACGTTCTATGCACTGAGAAGTCTATGAGGATGCATTGCTTCTTATGGCAGAGTTTTCCTAAAATTTATCGGGCGTCTTTGATGAAAACAGTATCAAAACTAGTATACTGATAAACAGCAAGAGGAGACCCATTTGCAGGACACACAATAAACGTGGGGTTCCATTTCGTATGTATATTAAGTCTGCTACATTTTTTGAGACATCTTGTATTTCCTTGTCAGGGATCATATTATCTTATTTTGACTTTGATATAACGTGAAATTAAAAGATATCAACATTATTGCTCCCAATGAAAGATGAATTAACAGTGCCGGTCGTGGTTTTAGCCAGCAAAGTTGTTTCAGTGATTATTTTTGTGGGGGTTGCTGGTTTATAACGGTCTGACCTCTAAAAAGAGCAGCATTGCTGAACATGCTCCAGTATCATTTTTATGACGTTGGTGTAAATTAAAATTAAATACACTTGTTTCGTTGGATCTTTCCATATGCGTCAACAATCGACGAAATATCAAAGACGTGCTTTATAACATCTTATTTCTGTTTGGTAAATCAATAATGAAAGAAAAGGATGAAATTGTCTTCCGAATACAAGAAATATGTTAAAAGATTAAATTACTAAAATGACCTTGCTAGACAAACACATCAAGATAGCCAGGCTTTTTATGTCAAAGCCTCAAAAGTCGAGGATTTGTTTGGATATTATTATTATTATTATTGTTATTTTATATTATTCGCAAATCGCGATATATATTTATAGTCTTCTGCCATTTAGTCTTTAAATCAGTCCTGTTAGGAAGATACTGTTGTTGTATTTTTTGTTGCTGGTAAGTCCTATTATTAATATCATAGTAATTTAATTTATAAATATTTATATATATGTCCATAATGAATGTGGACTTCTTTTGCCTATTTGATCCAGGAAATTTTGATTTGATTCATGTGTAAAGATCTAACGGACCAAGTGTATATCTACACCAATATCCCTATGCTACCTAAACAGTGAACAACCTCTATTATTTTCTTCTGCCTCATCTTTTTTTTGACACTATAATAAACTAAACTGGTTTTAGTTTTAAAATACAAACGGTTTTTGTATTAATAATGGTAAAAATTTATTTTTAAAATAATTTCTATATTTAGATAACAAAAATATATTTTGTGCATAGTCTGCTATGAGAAGTGGATCCCTTCACTGTTGAACGCATGCAGCAATCTAAAAACGAAAATGTTTACTTATTAATGTTGCAAAATTGTACACATATGTATTTTATTTAAAACATGATTTGCAATATGACATATTTTTAAGAAACAATCTAGCTAACTATTTAGTTATATGTAAGTGACTAAACTCAAAAGACAATAAATGAAAAACTTCCTTAATCTACAGGACCATTTATCACCAATGATCAAAAACAACAAAGTTCTCCAAAGTCTCGAACGATAAAAACCAAACCAAAGGCACGACCAAGAACATTTGAGAACACTAAGAAGAAAGAGAACTGAATAAGTTGACAAAAATAAAAATAAAGAAAATAGAACAAGGAAAAACGATAAATTAATAAATGAAATTATAGCTATGGATAAAAACATGAAAAGAACAAACAACTATAAAGGATGTCGGATTAGAAGAAATGCCTGATATAACTGAAGATAAAAGAAAAGCCCATCATGATAAGAAAAAGAACAAAGCACTGAGAGAAGATGAGATAAGTAAAATGTTAATTGAATGACTATAGAAATATTCTAACTATACTACTAAATGAAAACCCTAAGGCTTGGAAAAATGCCAAATATTTCAAATTATATATAAAAAGAGGCAAACTACATCCGGAAAATAACCTTGTTATAACACTTATTTAAGACTTTGACAAAAACGATATATAGCAGATATATCAATCCTAAAAGGGACAGCAACCAGCAACAGCACATATACATAAAGATGAAGTCCCTCTACAAAAAAGTGTCATACAAGGCGACACATTATTTCCAAAACTGTTTACACTCGCCCTTAGAAGATGTATCCAACAGAATAGACTAGACCAATATGCAGATGAGATCGTTTAATATGAACAGCTGGAACTGGAGATTATGTTATACCAAGTAAACACTGAATCAGAAAGATAGGACTGAATATGAATGTAATCAAAGCAAAAGTAATGTGTACCGGCGAAAATGAGGTGAGGTAGCAAACCAATAATTGGAAAGAGTAGAAGAAAAACTATACTTGGGACACACAATCGTACTCGCCAAAGAAAACCAGATAACAGAGATACAGAGACGAATAAGACAACCTTGGGAAATAACATTAAGCCAAAAAAAGAATGTATTTGCATGAATACTACCCGTTATGTGCTACGGAGCCGATAACTGGACCATGTTAACAAATAACATCAACAATTGAAGGGTGGGTTAGTCAGAAGACGAAGGTTACCGATGTAAGACAGAGCCGCAAAACTAAAGAGGATCTATGTCGGGCCGCGTAATGGATTCCTTACCACGATACAGCTTAGCTTATTTCTGTAACGCAGAAAACAATATAGTGGATATAACACCAATACGTTATGCATTATTTACTACGGCGCAGCTATGCATTCTACGGTAACACAGAAAACTTTTTCCAACATATAAGCGAGTTAAATACGTCGACCAGCGGAGTACGTTTTAAAAAACAATTTATTTTTACTGAAGGGCCAAACTTAAAAACTAGTGAACAATAATACGAACAGCGAGTAGCTTTAACACTATATTAATATTACTGATTATTACAACATTTTCCTTAAATACTAAATAAATATACATTCAGCAGAATTGCATTATTGGTATATACATCAGGACTGGTTCAGGGATATTTCTCCTCCACCCTTAGTTTCTTCAACGTCCTCGTTGATAAGTTCTTGTAGGGTCTTCAAAGGGATTGCCTTTTTACTTCTTTGCTTCTGCCATAGATATATTGTAAGCAGTAGTATGCATATAAATATTATGCAAATAATAATAAAAAGGACATGTGGTTTTTGTTGAGGAACAGAGTCCTGAATATATATAGGTTCCATGAGGTCTTGTATTTTTTTCGGATTCTGCAATGTCTAATCTGTAGATTTAGGGACAAATTTGTATTTTTAATTTTTAAAATTTCAGGTAGATCGATGGATATATTATTTATAGCCAAGGAATACTTGTGTTGATTTATGATGACATCGCATTGGCTCTGTATAATATAACAGTCTACGAGTTATTTTTTGAAATTGGAAACAATTTTCGTAAATTGTTTCTGAGATTTTGGTACAGAAAAGCAGAGAGTTTTTATGGGTTAAGGTATGCACTTGATAATTATTTTGGACAGCGGCATACTGGCAATTTTTGGGCAAAGGGCAACTATTTGCGATTGGCCCTGAGCAAATCCATTTTGAATTGACTACTTCACAATGGTCGTACCATAATTCGTTGCAGTAGTACTTGCTAGGACTAATAAGTATTTTGGATTCATTGTTTGGTATAGGATATACAAATTTTAGATTACATGTGTTTTGCTAGAATTGCCATACCTTCTAAGATTAAAAGCCCGGTTTTACAAATTAAAGTTAATTCTGAAAACTGTCTTATAAGCCATAGTGCATTTTTAGGACAGTGCATCTCTAAATATTGCCAAATTTCAGTAATTTCTCCAATATTTAATATTTCTAAATCTAAGGTTTGCAAGTGTGCAAAAAAGAAAATTCGTAATAATTTTTCTAAAAACTGATTTAAGGTCGTTATTTGTATATATTCGTTTTGTAGTATAAGTATTATTTGACTTCGTTATATAAGTCGGTGAGTTCTAATTTAATATTTTTCGAATTTTCGTTTATAATTTTTATATTTTCCTCGAATTTACTCATAACATTTCCAGCGAACGAGCTTAGGTCATTAATCTTGTGCATAGTGTTTAATTGATTATGTTTTAATATTTGCAAGTTCTGCGTAATGGTTTCCAGGTAATTGTCTAGATTTCCGGTAACAAACTTGACGCTACCTAAGTAGTTTATTAAACCTCGCTTTTTGCGATTTTTATGTAAACTGCTGATATCATAAATATTTTACTTTGCATATGTATCATATGTATTATTGAATGCTTTCAAGACGTGCTGAAACTGTATTTTCGTAAAATTATTACTTTGATTATTAACAATATTACTAATATCTAAAAGATTATCATATATATTATTTAACGTAAAATTAAGTTTTGTTATGTTAAATGGAATATATGTCGTATGATAATGACTAATTACTAAAGAAGGCGAATGGAAATGTCTTCCATATAATATCCATTATTTGGGAGTTTGTGTGCCTAAAGTGCTTCGCATGGGTTCTGTAGGCTCGAAAGGGTCAGGATCGAGAGGCTGAAAAAAAAGAGGATTTTTTCTAAGTCTCTTGATTTTTCTAATGTGAGCTGTAACTGGTTTTTTCTTAGATATGCCGGTTACTTTGTTTTGACTAACATTAGTTACCTTTGTAGGTATATACGGGGGGTTCATTTTATTACGTAGAGCGCTTTTCCGATATACTCATTGCTCTGGTTGAATTTCAGGAGCTTGTTCGGCATTTTTATTTTGTTTTTGAGTATTTTCGGATTGTTTTTGGTATGCGGTTTTAGATACTTTCATGGAATGGTATTAGTTCTTTTTTGCGATTTTCGTTATATTGTTCGAAAATAGTTAAATCATTATTTATATTTGGTTCGTTAAAATAAAGACCAAACAGAATTGAAAAAGGTGAATGTCCTGTGGTCGTGTGTATGCTTTGATTATAAATTAACACGGCAGAAGTCATTAGATTTTGTGGAGTTTCGTTTGGGTTTTGCATTTTTAAAGTGCGTAATTTTTCTAGTAAGGTAGAGTGTAATCTTTCTACAGGGCTGTTGGAAGATGAGTTCCCAGGGGTAGTATAATGTACTTCTATGTAGAACAATTGACAGAATTCTTTAAAAAGATGATTTTGGAATTCTTTCCCTTGATCTGTAACTATTTTTTTGGGAGTATTGTGGTGAGAGAAATAATGTCTCAGTTTACTTAAGATCGTAACTGCATTTTTATCTGGGATGAAATAGGCTTGGGCGTATTTAGAGAACGAATCTATGACGGTAAGAAATTGACAATTGGAAAATTGAAAAATGTCTAAATGAAGTGTTTTGAATGGTTTTTCTGAAAGTAATGGACCTCCCTAAGCAATTTTATACGGGTGCCTTTCATATTTATTTTGCAAGCATATTTCGCAGGAATTTATATAGGTAGTGATGGCGTCCCTTAATTTTGGCTAGTAGTGTTTTTTCTTGATATGGTTATACGTTTCGGTTATCCCGTTGTGGTTATTTTGCAATTATTTCTTTTTGTTGTATGGGATTTGTTACGTCGAGTAAATAAGTGTTAGAAAATATAAGTTTTGCGCTAGGATTTAAATTTGCATTGAATATGTTCTTGTTGATCAGGCTTAGATATTTTTACAAAATGGTGATTCTTTTTAAAGGGCTTTGAATACGTGTGTTTATATTCGTCGCCATAGTCTATTATTAGGCGATTAGATGCGTAGTTTACAGGTAATTCCGATATCGGAAGGTATTTTCCTTGAGTATCGTTATTTGAATGAACGGTGATATCGGAATTGGCATCGTCTGCATTTGGGTTAGCAGGAGGATTAGGGGTAATCTCCGGTTGTTAGACTGGAGGGATGTCATATTGTTGGTTAAGCACAAAATCGACTAGGTCAAAATCGGATAAATTGGCTACAGTGTTATCTACAATAGGGGCATTGGACTGTGCGTCGTTAGTTTCGTGCACGTTAATATCTATTCCTGACAGAGCATAGGCGACGAGATTTTCCTTTCCTTTTTTGTATTTTATCTCGTAGTCGAATTCGTCTAATTTTAATTTCCATCTAGTTAGACGATAGTTGGGTTCCTTAATTTTAGAAAGCCATACTAAGGGGTTATGGTCAGTTTCTATGACGAATTTTGGGCCATATAAGTAAGGACGGAAATGTTTTGTCGAATCGACTATTGACAAAAGCTCTCTTTCTATTGTAGAATAATTTCGTTCAGCAGAATTAAGAGTTCTAGAGTAATATGCAATGGGATGTTCGTTCTTTGATAAAACGCTACCTATAGCTATATTAGAAGCATCTGTTGTGAGCTTAAAAGGTTATATGAAATCGGGATATTGTAATACAGGGGAATTCGTTATAAGTTCTTTGCATTTTAAAAATGCGTTTTTATATTCTTGATTTTCAATATTTATTTCGCTACCTTTTCGGAGGCATTTAGTTATTGGAAAAGTTACTTTTGAGAAGTTTTTGATAAATCTCCGGTAATATCCTACTAGTCCTAAAAAGGCCTTAATTTCCTTTTGTGTTTTGGGAATGGGATAACGTTGGATGGCTTCTATTTTAATGGGGTTAGGTTTAATTCGTTCGGGGGTTATCACGTGTCTTAAGAAGGCTACTTCTTTACACAAAAATTCAGATTTATCTGGTTGTACTTTTAGACTTCCTTGAGTTTTTTGAATATTTGACGAATGTGGTCAATATGTTCGGATAGGGATTTTGAAAAGATGACTATATCGTCCATATAGACGAAACAAAATTTGTAAAGATATTCTCTTAGTACCTCATCCATCATACGTTGAAACGTGGCCGGTGCATTTCTGAGGCCAAATGGCATTCTAAGGTATTCGTAATGACCATTGTTTACAGTGAATGCAGTTTTTTCGATAGACTTGGATTCCATTTCAATTTGATGAAATCCTTGGGCAAGGTCAAGGGTAGTAAAATAGGTACATTTACCGAGGCTGTTAAGTATCTCCTCAATTCTAGGGAGTGGCCAAGTCTCTTCACAGGTCTGTTCATTGAGACGTGTATATTGATGACCATGCGAAATTTCTTTTTACCAGATGCGTCGTCCTTTTTAGGCACAATCCATACTGGTGCTGAATAAGGCGAAATCGAGGGACGAATTATTTTATTGTCAAGAAGTTTCTGAACTTGGGATTGAATTTCGAGGTTCATGGCTGGGGGATGCCTAAATGATTTTACGTAGACAGGTCTATCATTAGTGCTATGAATGCAATGTTTGGTTTGGCTAGTAAATGTTAGATCGCAATTTTCGTGGTACATAATATCCTTAAATTCATGGCAAAGAGGAAGTATTTTGGATTTTTCGAGAGGGGTCAAATGATCTAATCTTAATTGCTTTTCAGGGTTAAATTTTGACGTGTTGCTACGTGGGGGATCTAATATATCAAACTGATCTTGTGGGATAACTTTTATTCTTTGATGAAAATTTATACTTATATTAGGAGTAGGGTTAGGAATTTTGCAGAGGCCGTTTCTTACTTCCACTAAACTATCGGGTATGATATGGTCTTGAATATTAAAAGAAGGCAAAATTGCTAAACCTTTTTCGTAGTTAACCGGTATAGTAAGAGAGTTATCACGAAAATTTTGTATAGGTCTTAATAAGGGTTTATTATAAGCAAGGGAAAATGGAATTTTAATATTTTGTAGAACTTTGTTTTCATAATCTATAATGGCATTTAAGTTACTAAGATCTTTTGTGCCTATTAAAGCATCAAAATCGTTATGCCAATTGAGTATTCGTAATTTAAAATCTCGTTTTATGCCTAGTTCATCTAATAGGGGAATTTTTAAATTTTGGTTTTCTTTATATGTCCTTTTACAAGCTGTTACTTCAAAAGGTTCATAAAATATATTTTCTTATACAACTCAGCTATTTTTGGTGAAATAATAGAGTCGGATGCACCTGAATCAATAAGTAATGTGATTTGTTTTTTTGGAAGGTAAAAATAAGGTAATTCAATTTTTTGGGTAATGTTGGTAATGGTTAATGACGGTTTCGAGGCTGTTATCTGAAAATTTTCAAAATTTTCTTGTTGAATGGTTTCAAAATTTTGTTCATGTTCGGGTTTATATGAATCTTGATAAACTTGATTTTTGAGGACAAAATCGTAAGACTGTGTGGGATCTTGGGTGTGTGTAAGATTATCACTGTAAGGATTATAGGGTACGGGTTCTTGGTAAGATGACGTGGGGTATTCATTATAATACCGTTCGTCATAAAACGGTTGTGAATGTGTCTCTACATTGGTTAGCTCTTGGGCTACAAAATTTCTGGGTCCGGACTGAAAGAAATTTGGTGGCTTAGAAAATTGTCCTTGTTGATATAATCTCGAGGGGCCGGTCGTAGAAGTCGACATAGGGACTGGTGGTTCAGGAGCAAAGACATTTTTGGGTCTGCCAAATACTTAGGTCGACTAGCAAATCTTTGTGCTTGTGGGAAATTCATGGATAAAGTTTGGGGGTTATTAAATCTCCAATGAGATTTAATAATCCCCAAACTTTACCCATGAATTTCCTCTGTATATTATGATTATTTACATTATTATAATTAATATTAGAATTACAATTTTGCAAAGCTGAAATATTTGTGAAATTAACTTGCGATTCTATCATATTGTAATTTAACACGTAATTAAAAGCTTCGTCAAGTGTATTAGGCCATTGTGACATGAGCATTGTTTTTAAAGTTTGTGGAGAATTTGCTGTCAAAATTAAAACAGATGTTTTTTCGATTTGATTTATAAGAGTTGTTTTTACTATCTGTTCTACGACTTAGCAATGAATTTTTGAGAGTATTTTTTGCACGAAGGATTTGAGCCTATCTACAAATTCTAAAATATTTTCATTTTTATTTATTCTTACATATTGCAATTGTTGTATTAATATATGATACGTAATCGGATCTCCAAATTTTTGTCTTAATGCAATTTTTATTGCAGGCCAACTACTTAAATCTGGCCGATTAATATTGATTTTACAGCAGCTAGAACAACTTTTCTTTGATCTTGGTCATCGGAAAAATATAAACTATAAAATTCGTCGATTGAGTTTAAAAAACTTTCTAAGTGGTTTTGAATACCAGAAAAAGTTGGCAAAAGTGATGTATGGAATCTAATATTTTCCATTTTTAATTTACTAGTTTTAGAGTCCAAGGTTAAATTATTAAGAAGACTGATTAATTCAGTATGAACGATATCTTGTGATTCACTATTAGAATTTTCAGATTCGTTTTCAATACTTAATCCTAAAGAGGCCCTATTTTGTATTAGAATATTTTTCAAACGTTTAGAAGCGTCAGACATTAAAAATAAATGGCAATTCAAACAATTAACTTACAGTACAATGAAGGATGAATCTATAAAGCTTATACTGCAACGCTTGCTACCAAAATCTTTGTAGGGCTGAACAGCTTCCGTCTTAGGACTGGTCTGGTTCGGAAGGCAGGAACTGGGACCACAGCTTCTCTTGATAGGGATGTGAGCTTACGCACTAGTGCCTTCTTCTCCTTGGATGGAACACTTCTCAATCTCTCAACGAAGAATCGATAAAGGAAGTCTTGAAGGTTCGTTTCTTCTCGATAGTGTGTAAACACTTGAAAATCACTTCCGTAACGAAAACCGATAAAGGACGAAATCACACTATCCTGTTCACAGCGCCAGTTAAATACGTCGAACAGCCAAACCAACCAACAATTTATTTTTACTGAAAGGCCAAACTTCAAAACTAGTGAACTATAATACGAACAGCGAGTAGCTTTGACACTATATTAATGTTACTGATTATTACAACATTTTCCTTAAATACTAAATAAATATACATTCAGCAGAATTGCATTATTGGTGTATACATCAGGAGTGGTTCAGGGATATTTCTAGCGCATTAAGTTTATCGTCGTTCAGTACAAAGGTTACGTTGTAAAAAATAATTTCATTAATGTCAAATGATGCATTTTAAAAAAAGTAATAAGTTACTATCTAGGCCAGTTATCAGAAAGAAAACATCAATCTTAAAATACACGGACGAACTCAGATGGGATTGATGGGAAGACTGCTAGATAAGCTAAGCTAAGTGAAATTTTCACTTTTTGCACTAAACCTTCAAATTCAAAGCTATGCAAAAATTAACCAAAATTATGAAATATTTTTCTTTTCTTTATTTAATAACACAGAAGATGGTTGCAACAAATAGTTTCAGGGATGAGGTGATTATTTTAATGTGTCGAAAATATGAAAAAATCTGCTTGACAATTGTTATTTTTTTATATATTGCCACGGACGAAAAAAATGTATGTAATTGTATTAAAGGTCGACATTCGTCATTAAATATTTTTCCGTAATAGTTCACTGACTAGCAATTTTGCAATGAAAATATGAATTTTTGCGTTGTAGTGTTTTTCAGGTTTCTTCGTACATTTATTTCAGATAGTGTAGTACTATACTAAAAAAGAACATGGCACCATTTAAGTGTAATTTTATATGTTGTAGCCGATAACAAAAGAAAACTATTTTATTATTGCGCTAAAGTTCTATGTCTACCGGGTATGTTCGAAAAGTAAGGTCAAAGTCATAAACACACATCAACAAATAATGATTTTAATAAATGATTATTGTACATAAGTCAATGTTATCTCTAGACAATACAACTTAGAAACAAAACTTAACAATAAGTATCAAAACATTTATAAATCTTAATTATTTTAACTATTAGCTACGAGGTGTTTTGAAGAATCACATTTTTTCGAGCTCCATATATTATGTATCTACTATCTATATATACTGTGGCGTAGCCAGGGATAATGGGGCAGGGAACACGCCCCCCTCGTGAAATTCTCCAAAATAGTGCTACAGAAAAGGGTTTTTTTAATTATTTTACTGGTAGATATGAAAAAATACATATGGCTTAGGCTTAGGGCGTGTTATTTAAAAACTGCGGCGCTTTATCTGTATGAATGGTGTTGTAGCTGTCTATCTCTTACAAAATGGCCCATCCCCAAAACAAAATTCTGGCAAGTATTTCACATGACATTGAGGTTTTCTGGGAACTTTGCAGAATCACAATACCCTCTATCAGTAACAAAAGTATCACAATCGTGAAGTCAATTTTGCGCATTTTGCCTGTCCACATTTAGTTCATTTACTAGAATTTGGGCGTTATTGTTGCTGGTTCGCAAAAATTGAGTCCATGAACACTAACTTGGGCTACAATAAGTCCAGCTTTTAATAAAGTATAATATTTATTAGGCGAATAGGACTGTCTTTGTATTCTAAACTGTAAACTTTTCGGTATTTTTAAGTATGTACAGTCTGGATATAATATTGCCTTGAGAACGACCGGTTCTTCATTATAGAGTCTATTTGCGAAATCTGTTATATACCTTTGTAAAAATTGCTCTCTGTCCTGTACTTGAGGCGACTTAAACCCTAGATTATCATTCACAAAACGTACCATTAAAAAGTCATAGAGTCCTAAATTGTTGTTTATTTAATGAAGTAAGATAAGTCATTTCTTTATCCGTGAAGTTCTCCTCACTATCGTATTTCTTCTCGGACGATAAATGTATCATTTCACGCAGCTTTGAAAACCATACAAATACCTCTTTTCCATTTAACTACACAGGTGTCTGGATGGATACAACGTTTTGCCTAAATTGCAACTGCACGTTTCCAGAAAGAGTTAAATAATCTACACAGCATCGAACTTCATCGGAGATAAAGTTATTAGTTTTTATATAAAAATCAATATGCCACAAGCAAAAGTCTGTTGTTAGTGAAATTATTGCAAACAAAACATTTTTCTGTTTGTTTCCTAACTAAAACCTCCATGTACTTAGCTGCCTCGTTTCCTTCTAATTCAATAACTTTTTGAATTCTCTGGTCATTTGCGCTGGATAAATCTATTACAAATTATTAATAATATATAATAATGGATAAATCTATTACAAATTATTAAGAAGTGATGTATTTTCATTTGACAGACCTATATAAAACAATTACCAAAAATTGAATTAATACTTTTTATTAGAAAACAGTGTAAGCTTAATTTATCATAAAATAGTCTTTTAGGGTTTAAACATGTTACTTACATCATAAAATCATCCAAGTCCATTGTTCTGGCTCTTTTCTCTGAGGCTTCAGCTTTTGATAAGATGTCCCCTATTTTTTCTTTTACTTTAAAATCTCCAGGAACTTCCTACAAGATAATATTTACAAAACCTGTTACATTTGACTAATACTAAAATTACAAATTTAATATAGAAAATATGTTGAGTTAAATTATCTTTTCCCTCTATTTTTTGTGTACGCTTATTTCATACAAACTGCAGCTGTTTTCTTCTGTATATACTTTTATTTATTTTAAAATTGAATATTAATTAGTTTATTTCGCCTGTCAATATTGTCCTACTGGTTACACAAATTATCTCAGCTTAGAATGTGGTCTTATTGATTAAGTCTACTATTTTACTCCAAATTTTGATATTTATTGTGCCATCTAATTCTTTCAATATTCCTGATACTTGTTCCTTTGTCAATGCCTGCCTTTGTATATGTATTTCTCTAACGATTTTACAAAAAAGAGTTTAAATCCATCTTTCGTTTTGTTACATGAAACAACTTATAATAAATTTACAGACATTGTAGAATACATGAATACTAATGACTCAATAGGCCAGAAATACAATAATAAAACTTTACAAGAAATGGAACTCAGAAAAGAATGAATTAAGTAGAGTGAATCTGAAGTCTCAAATCGCTTCAATTGAAGGGAAATATTCCCGAATTTTTATACAAACAACCATGGGCTGGGATAACCTCCAAATTCAATCACTGGATTCTGGTTTGCATTATACAGATATAACAAAATCGGGATGAAGGTTCCAGAAACGTAAAAAAAGACGATTTAATTGAAAAAACTCCCATATAACTGTAAAAAAACCTAGTTTTTACTGAGGTCTGGTCTCCTACTGACTTTTACCGATATTAATAATTAGAAGACAATGAAGAGGAAAAGCCACTTCGTTTGGAGAAATAATTAAAATACTTATTATTTTTACCCCAGGCCACAGGTGGAAAACTTTCGAATCAGCTGCCCAGCCTAGGGAGGAGTTAAGAACCCTTGAAGGAGCAGTTACATCCCAGTCGTTAGGTCACTGGCATAACCTAATAGTCGTAACGAGAGAGACATACCTATCAAATATATGAAATGGAGGTTTAGACGGTTTGTATAAAAACTATTCATTAAGTAGGTAGTCATTTGAACTGAAATCAGTTTAAATGGGTTAAATGAAACCTAGAATATAATAGACTTTATTGACTATGCTTTTAACAGTAATAGTAAAAGGCACTTTGTGATCAAAATTAACACCACAATATTTTATAATAGTGCATATTATATAAACTAGAGCAAATGGTACTTGTGATTCTGAATTATCATCCAACGATTTAAATTCATTTTATTGTTCAATTGCAAAAACTATATCTAGTAATTTAAGCTCTGATGTTGACTTTTCTTATTTTATGAACCATATATCAATAAAGAAGTCCTTTTTGTTTGCTGCCACAAATGTTTTGGAACTCCGAACAAGCCTTTCTAAAATAAAAAAATAATGTCTCTCCCAGATATGATGAAATATCTATAAAAAAATATATTTTAAAGCTTCCTGACAATGCTCTGCAAGTACCAGTGCAGGCGATAAATTCATCATTTGTTTTGGGTGATTTTCCAGACTGCTTAAAAGTTGCAAACATTGTACGATTGTTTGAGGGGGGTGATCAGAATGACCCTAGTAATTATCGGCCAATGGCGCTGTAGCCGACACTTTCTAAAATATTGGAAAAATTTGTGAAACAGAATTGTTAGTTTTTTAGAAAAACATAGTATTCTGAGGTCAACACAGTTTGGTTTTCAACCAAGAAAGAGGGTATATTCAACTCTTAATGAGGGAGAGGCAGCAGCCGCGGTTTTCTGTAACTTGTCGAAAGCATTTGACTGCGGAAGCTAGATAAGTATGGATTTCGGGGTAAATGTCTTTACTGACTGGTAGGCTACAGTCAGCAAATTATAAGAATAAAATATCAGATCAACAAAAGTTAAACTATGGTGTCCCCGCAAGGCTCAGTACCGGGCCCAATTCTATTTTGGTTATATATAAATGATCTCTCAAATATAGAAATAAATGTTTTTGCCGATAATGCAACAATTCTATGGAATCATGCTCATCAAGATACCCTGTGTGGTATTTTTAATTGTGACTTAAAAAAGATAAAGAAATGGTGCGATTTTAATAAATTGTATTTTAACGTGTCAAAAACTAGCGTAGTCTTTTAAATGTAATACAATCAATGTGTATCTAGAGAACAACTTAGTAAACGAATTGGCCGAAAATAAATTTTTGGGTATCCTTATTGACAGAAAACTAAAATTTGATTCTCATATTAAAACACTGACTAATAAGTTATCATCAAGTTCTTTCGCATTAAGAATAATCTCAAAAGAGTTAGACAACCAAACAAGTAGAGATTCATACTTTGCCCTAATTGAATCCTGCGGTATGGTATCTGTTTTTGGGATACATGTTCAAAACAACTATTTCAGACTGTTTTTTGCTACAAAAAAAGGGCTCTCAGATATATCTGTGGGGTAAAGCCAAGGGAGTCATGTAAGCTTTTGGTTTTGAAAGAAAACATTTTAAAATTGGTATCTTTATTTATTCTGGAAACTGCTTGTCTTATGCATAAGAAATATAGAGATGTTATTTGTGTTAGGCAAACCAGTTACAATATGCGTCTCAATCATATAATATATTTCTACCAATTCCATCATCTGCATAGATAAGGGTCTCTCTTATTTATAGTAGTCGCCTTCCCATCTTAGAGAGATATAATATGATCGGAGTAGGTTTAAGTTTGAGGTAAAGAAAATGCTTGTTGCGGGAGCCTGCTATGACGTGGGAGAGTATCTCAGTGAAAAATTTTGACTTACACTTGTAAATGTTTTGTTTAGAAATTTTTAACAATATTCTGAGACTGTGTGCGTTTTTGTATTTATTTTAATTATTTTATTCAATCAGCTTTCTATTTAGATACTCTCTTTTGTTACAATTTTATTATTAGAACCGAGTTTGATGTTTGTATTGTATTGTATATTGTTAATTATATCAATGTTCTTATATATGACTGTTTTCTCTCTTTGTATTAACATTTATCGGCTTCGTCAACAAGAAATCTTCTGATAATAAAGCATTTCATATTCAATATTTCATATTAAAATCGGTTTAAAACAAAAAATTTTAAACAATGCCCGAAATATATCTATATAAAAATTATAAAAATGAAAATACACAATTTTTGACTCTCAATTTGTGGCTCTCCCTGAAATTTGCGAGGTATATTGTGCAATGACAAAAAAATCCTTATACTGTCAACAACAATACAGGGTATTTTTCATTTGATGGCTAAAAATAAAGGATGCATTTTTTGGCCTTATTTTAGGAGTTAAAGTTTATATAAACATTCGTTTTGAGTTGCAGGTACTTACAATTTTTTTTGGTTTTTTTCAAGGACATTTCTAGGGATAAATTATTTAAATTTGACACCCACCATAGTGTAAACAATGTCTATGAAATGGCTATAATACATTTTACAAAAATCTACTGCATATTACTTTTTTCCAGGTCGGAAAAAATGCAGGATGTTCATATAAATATGTGCTCAAAGGTCTTTGTTTTTAAGACATAAGGTGATAAAATTTAAAAAAATAAAACTAAAAGCAAATTAGACTTTAACCCCATGTGTTTATAAAACTTTCAAACACATGTTTACCTGAATTTTTTGTCCTAAAATGAACCATAAAACTACATCCTGCACTTTTAGCGATCAAAATAAAAACAGAATAAAAACATAGAATTTTAAATATGTAGAGCCTTAGCATTTTGCTAACGTCTAATCGGGTCAAAATAAAAAACCAAGAAATAAAATGAGTAATCTTATTTTCTAAATAAAAACAGCCAGTGACATCACAGTAAAAATTTCGGTGCGGTAAAAGGGTTCAAGACCTAGAAAAAAGTAACACCCAATAGATTTTTGTAAAATGTATTACAGCCATTTCACAGACATTGCTTTCAGTATAGTGGGTGTCAAATTTGAATGATTTGTATCTAGAAATGTAGGAGGTCTATGAAAAAAACTAAAAAAAAAATTAAAATTTTGGCCACTTGTATCTCCAAAACAAAGGCCTTGTGGATACATGTTTATATGAACTTTTAGTCCTAAAATAATGTAAGAAATCACGTCCTTCATTTTCAACCATCAATGACAAAACGCCTTGTAATTATACCAAAATATTTAGGGAAGTTTCTGGGTATCCAAAATATGTTTAATTTGTAATTTGTGCCATGTCCTTTATATAATCCAAAACATCAAAATTGATGAAGGACATCTTGAAGTGCATATCACGAACTTGTAGCAATATTTCTAATAAGGTTCTCAGGATGTGCAGCTGAATAATTTTTTTCTATCACTTTATTAACCACCACCTAAAATTTTCTTTTAAAAACGTTGATCGCTATCAACCACAAGTTTCTGGCATAATCTTTAATTTGCGGATGGCTTATAAATAAAAACTACACTAGTACATACACCCTCATAACAAAAGTTGCCATTATTTGTAATCACAAGAGTAACTGCAATATGATTGAGCCACCAATCACCATGTTTATTTCTGTGGTTTTAAAATTTTGTTAAACAAGGATGCGATGAAGCTTTTGCCCACAAGATCATTTTCATTGTTCTTCAGACGCAAATACTTGAATGTAACCTCAGTATCTAGAGAAGTCTGCAATAGTCTTTCTAGAGATGAAGCACTGATATAAAAATAATTCCGAAATTTAAACAATATCATATTAAGTTGTAGCAGAATGTGCCCCTTAGGATGAATGGCTGAGGGGGGCATGAGTGGGGCTTCACATGTAGTCACCTCCATGTTGTGGTCACTAGGTAGTTGTTATTTAAAACAATTAGTAAAGCACTCCACAGCCTTGACAACCTCGGAACAAAAATAATAATTCCATGTTTAACCAAAGATTTGTACAAAATGCTTAATTTTGTGGCAAATGCGCATTCTTAAGACATAGCTACATTAGACTATTTTTTAATATGATGATTTATGATTCAAAAATAATTTTCAAGCGATACCCCATATCATTATAAAAAACGCGGCTTTCTGAATTGTACTGAAAAAAAAAACGAATTTTTTTCCTAAATATCAAACCTTAAACTATTTGTACAGACTCAAGATCTAACAAACTTCTGTTTTTACAGAAAGAATACAGACTAACAACTTTGAAACTTGCCCCGTTAAGCGAATCAGAATAATTTTTTTTTCAATCCACCCTACTGATATGTAATTCAGTATTAACCGCCTATGGATGTTTCATCAACCTTATGATAACAGACCACTAATAACAAATAATATATGAAATTTCTTACCTTGTTATGTAAACTGCAATGAAGTTTATAATTCTTCTCAAGCGTCGCTAAGACTGCTGTTTGCTTAAAAGCACTGCCTAACGTTTTGTTCTTTCTAGTGAATGCTATCCTGGTGAGACCATCCCATTCTGTATAAGGTATAGGAGGTGGAGGATTTCTTGGTTCTATCCTTACTACTGAAGATTCTACTTTTGGAGGAGGTCTAAAGTTATTTTTCCCAACCTAAAGTGATTAAATAAAATATGTATAAACTAAATATTGTGTTGTTTTCTTAAATATTTAAGGTTAAACTTCGGAGCCACTGTTCGCGTATTCTGTTAAATCCCTATAGCAATAGTAGTTGATTTGGGAGCGCGAATGTTCGTTCTGCGGGTGTTGCTACGAGAAAAATAAGTTCAATATACCAGTTCAAGACGTTAAATCATAGTAATTTTTTCAGAGTCGCATCTCTGATTCTGTAGCAAGGTCTTGCCGCATTTTTTTTTTGATGCATTATTTATTGAATTGATTTAAAACTTTAAAAGCTATTTTAACGAAAACAATATTTTTCCGTAAATGATAAGATTTTTATTAATGCATTATTACCTTTGAACCAATTTGATAACTTATTTACACATATTTCCTTATATTGCATAATATTCTCAACGATTTAAAGTTTTTTTTTTAAATATATACATTTCATATATTTACTTTTTCTTCATCTAAAATTTATAAAGATAGGTAAACCAGAAAATATTGAAAATCTTAAAATTAAGCTTCCCACTATGATAATATGTGTTAACGAATTGTATGACCTTTCAATAAGTTGTATGGGTGATGAAAAACAAGAAAAAATTTCCAGATACATTGCGAATCTTTACAAAATTATGCCGAATGTTTTGAGCAATATTATTTATCCATTATCACGCACAAAAACATGGATGATTCTAGGGTGGATGCTGAGGATCAAACAAGAAAAACCTTTGAAAATGAATATTTTGATATCAAATGTATGCAAAAAAGAATTGTATGTCAAAGCTGATATCAAATGTAATGATTTAAATTTTAGTAATAATAATTTAGGCAATATTCAGCCTCAAATTAATGCAAAGTTAATAATAATAATAATAATAATACTAATGTTTACTGGTCTGGAAAATACAAGGTATTTATAGACAGGTCTCAGTGTTCAAAAAGATATAAAACATCAAAATAGTTAAAAAGCAAACAAAAATACTTACTAAAACACAGAAATACAATTTCAATTACAAAATATAATCTATGTTAAAGAGTTTTCAAGGGAGGTCATTGATATTAGATATTACATTATAATACTCTTCTCGGCTATATATACATGCACTAGTCAATACCTTATTTAGCTTATTCTTAAAAGATTTTTGACTCAAAATTGTGTTCTTATTAATCTGTTTCTAGGAGGCACCAGTTTACTACAATGTCTTGTACCATATGCATGAACCTCGGATGCAACTGTATACCTTTCTATATTTTTCTTGACATGCAGTAATTTGGTGAATATAACCACTGCAGGAAGAGTCATCACTTTCAAAGATTTGAAATGTGGTCTACAGGATTCATCACAGTTCAATTTGGCAATGCATCTTATGGCACATTTTTTAACTTTAAAGACTCTTTCAAGATGTACAGTTGCAGCCGATCCCCATGTTAGTATTCCATACCGCATAACAGTGTCAAACAGAGAATAATACGTTGTAAGAGCCGCATTTTGATTTACTGTTTGCCTAACTTTTCTAATAGCATATATTGCTTTCTTTAGCCTGCCACACAATATGTTCACCTGTTCACTCCATATCATATTTGCATCCAGCACAACCTCAAGAAATTTTGTAATGGGCCTATTTGCCACAATTCCAGCAGTTCGGGTTTCAAACAACATTGTTTGGGTTTTACCTTCATTCAAAAAAAGTTGATTTGAAACAAACCAGGTTTTAGCATGTCACAGTATGTTTTCAATAATTTCAGCTGTATCTGCTCCTCTGTCCGCTGCAAATCCAAATGTGGTGTCATCGGCATATAGAAAGTTTGTCACGTTCTGATCTGTAAAAGTTCTTGGTAGATCATTATATGAGGAAGAGGAGCTGAACAAGCACAGAGCCCTGCAGTACTCCTCTTTGAGTCAATAAAGGATCACTTCACAGCTGACCATTTGATATCTGTCTGATAGGTAGGATGTAAGTAATTTGTGGGCCATGCCCCTTATACCATAAAAGTAAAGTTTATCCAGTAGGATTTTATGATTAACAGAATCAAAGGTAGCACTGAGATCGGTGAATAATCCCATATAATTATTTCTGTTCTCATTTATACAGGTTGTTAATTTTTTAATTGCATTAGTAGTTGTGACACCTTTTCTAAACCCAAACTGCTGGCTTATCAATATTTTATTTATTTCTAGGTAG
Organism: Kuschelorhynchus macadamiae; assembly: GCA_030620095.1. Classification (NCBI taxonomy): domain Eukaryota; kingdom Metazoa; phylum Arthropoda; class Insecta; order Coleoptera; family Curculionidae; genus Kuschelorhynchus; species Kuschelorhynchus macadamiae. The sequence goes on from JAUTXW010001576.1 coordinate 216,933, forward strand.
GACAAAACTTGTCAATGAATGATATTCTCGAAAATTTTAGAAACCACAGACAGGGAAGCAATCTGTCTGTAGTTTTGAGGGAAGCCCCTATCTCCCCTTTTATAGATTGGGAACATTTTTTGGTATTCTTAACGGGGTTGGAAAGCAGCCTTCCTCCAAACAAGTATTAATTACATTTACTTAAGGATGTAGTAGAAAATCAGTAACCATTTTAAGTCTGTTTATAACTAGTTTTACTTCATTTTCATCAAAGGGTTTCAGGAACATTGAATGACTTTGATTTAAATTTTTATCCAGAAAAGTGGAATAATCTGTGGTTACTGGAGGTAACTTCGGTGTTAGATCAGTAGCATGGTTTATAAAAAAAAAATTTAGTTCATTAGGGGTTAGGTTTTCCGGTTCATTTTTAGATTTATGTTTTCTGCCCATTTCAGTGTTTATTATATCCCACATTGTTTTGCTGTAGTTATCGGTTTTCTCCAGCTTCCTCAGATTATGAAGAATCAGTTTTGATTTGTTCCGAACCTCTGGTTGACGTATCATCTTGCCCTAGAATGCTACTATAATATTCGTCATTTCTCCCAACTGAAAAATGACAATAAATCCACCTTTTACCAATTTGATCGGGCGAATTTTACAGACCTGAATGATTTTTATAGTGAAACTGACTGGTCTTTTTTAACATTTATCTCGGATATTGACGTGGCGATCCAGAAATTCTATGATGTTCTCTTTAAAGGCATAGATATTTACATACCGCAAAAAAACATTAAAAGTCAAAAATACCCTTCCTGGTTTGACACGGAACTTCGACGACTTGTCGCTGAGAAAAATAAGCTTCATAAGAAGTTCAAGAGGTCTGGTTTACAGAGTGATTATGATGTCTACTCAAATATTAGACGCGAGGTCAAATTTCGTACTGATTTATGTTATTTAATGTTGGTTTCATGCTAATGATGTAGCAAATGCCTTTGCTTCGCATTTTCAATCTTGCTACTCCTCACACACAGATTCTGAATTACCTAAATTTAACTCAGTCATATTTTTTACCACCTTATCATTCCATACATTTACACATGAAGAAATAAATAATAAAATAATGCATTTCGATGTTTCAAAGAGGGCTGGACCGGATGGCATATCACCTGCTTTACTGATGAGGTGTTGCAGATCACTTGTTGAACCACTAATGATTATTTTTCAAAAGTCAATGGTCGCCAGCTATTTTCCTGTAACATTGAAACATTCTAATCTTTTTCCTATATTTAAAAGTGGTGACAGAATGAATATTAACAATTATCGAGGAATATCACTACTCCGTCATACCTAAACTCTTTGAGGCTATTCTCACTGATGAGATTTTTGATACTTTCAAAAATTACATTGCACTTGAACAGCAAGGTTTTTTCAGAGGTCGCTCAACTGCTACTAACCTTGCAGAGTATCAAAATTTTCTTGTTTCCTCAGTCGAGGCTGGACATCAGATTGACTGCATCTATACTGACCTGTCTAAAGCTTTTGATAGCGTCTGCCATACTTTACTGTTGCACAAACTATCTGAAATGGGTATTTCTGGTAATTATCTCGGATGGATCAAATCATATTTGAGATCTTGTTCGCCTTTGAGGTATGCGAAAATATATTTTACAGAGTAGATGGCTGCAATCAATTTTACCATTTAGAAGCTTATGCAAAAAGCATGCTAAAGCATTATGCTTTCGTTTTTGTAGGCTTTCAATTCCAGCAAGTTGAATGCGTGTTGCATAAGTTAGGTCCTTGTATGGAAATCTTAACTTAAATAAAAGAAACTTAACATATTTATTTTGGAGCATTTCCAATCGCTGTATGTGACAGTTATAACTAGGACACCAAATAACACTGTTATACTCTAAAATACTTCGCACCAAACAATTATACAATGACTTAATGGCCCTAGCATCACAGATCCTGAAACATGTGCGACGAACAAAACCTTTCATCCTAGAAGCTTTCATTAAAATTGTGTCAATGTGTTTGTTAAAGCTAAGATCCCTATTAAAAGTAACACCCAAATCGTTAAAACTATGTACAGATTCCAAGACAGTATTTCTAATGGACATTTACACTACAAAAAAATTTAAGTCCCACCATTAAGCTAAATTATTGAGGTCATTCTGGACAGCTACACAGTCCTCAAAGCTTCTCACAGCGTAAAACAACTTTACGTCGTCGGCATATAGAAGATACTCACACTTCTCAAAGATAGATGTGATGTCATTTATAAACAGTAAAAACAATACTGACCCTAAATGGGATCCCTGGGGCACTCCCGGCGTCACGTTTACCTCCCGGGATGCTACACTGCCAAGTCTTATACACTGTTTGCGGTTCCTGAGGTATGAGTCTATCCACTGAATGTATGATCCAGTTACGCCTATAGCAGAAAGCTTTGCTATAAGTAGTTCAGGGCATACCCGATTAAACGCTTTTGCAAGATCGGTATAGACCACATCCACTTGTGTACCTCCCTCGATGTTCGTTACTAAGTATTCCTGAAATACACCCAGGTTGGTGGCAGTAGATCTTCCTTTGAAAAAGCCATGTTGTTTTGGGGATAGGCGATGCTTAAAAGTCTCAAAAAGTTCTTCTGTTATGATGGATTCGAAAATCTTGGAAATGGTTGGTAACAATGAAATTCCACGATAATTCTGAATTTCCTTTTTCGACCCAGACTTAAAAATAGATTTCCTGATCAAATGAGGCCTGAAAAACCATGCTCAAAGGAGTAGCCAATGATGTGCAGCAGCTCTTCAAAAATTCTGGAGGTATTCCATCCGACCCAGTGCTTTTAGTCACATCCAGGGCACTCAACCTCTTAAAAACTTCTTCAGATGTAAAATGGTGATCAACGAGCATAGCAGCCTCCCGGGAAGGCCAAACACCTATCGGCCGACCCGAGTAGTCGTCATAGCAGGATTCAAAATGATGTGCAAAAGCATTGGCTATTTCTTGTGGTGTTGTTTTTGTCTCGTTGTTGAATTCCAATATTTTGGGGATGCCATGATCTTTTTTTAGAGACTTTACAAAAGACCAGAAATATTTAATATTTTTAGGAACCATCAACTCAGTATTGGACACATAGAGGAGGTAGCTTAGCTCAATCAAATACTTTGACTCTTTCCGAAGTCCAGAGTAGTGTGCGTAGTCTTCTGGACTTCTTAAAGACATGTATTTTTGATACGCCTTATTTTTCTTTTTCAGAGTTCATCTAGTCTCCTCTGTATACCATGCAGGATATTTATTCCTCCTATTACATCTTTTAGGAACAAATCTATCAATTCCCCCAAGTAAAATCCGATAAAATTGGTCAACCATATTGTCAACGTCGACACGGGCCTCCAAGCATTTCTAGTCGACCTCAGAAAAGTAATTGTTAAGGTCTTGGTATTTTGCTTTACTAAAATTATAGACAACCTCACTGTCATTCTCTAAGACAGGCATAGTTAACAGGGAGAATTGGACTTCAATTGGGATATGGTGACAATTAACACATCGAAATGTAAATCTATAAGCTTCTATAAACGTCGAGATCCAATCAGAATAGTATATGATATCAATAATATAAATATTGAAAATCATCAGGTATCATCTATTAACGATTTGGGAGTAATTTTTGACACCGTCTTGACATTTAACCTTCATATTGATAGCATTGTTCTGAAGGGGTTTAGAATGCTTGGTTTTATTATAAGGACCACTAAACATATTTATGACACGGAGGTACTTATTTGTTTATACAATTGTTTGGTTCACAGCATTTTAGAGTATTGCTCAGTAATATGGTCACCATTTTATGCTTGTCATGTACTAGAACGAATTCAAAATAAGTTTGTTAAACACTTACTGTATAAACACCAGTTTCCATAGCATAATATACCAAATATCAGGCTTTTGCTTTGTGGTTTCAAAAGTCTGGAGCATCGACGCAGAAATGCTTATCTGCTATTTCTTTACAAACCTATTAAGGTTTTATTGATTGCAGTAATTTATTAAGCTTAGTGTTATTCTTAGTTCCATTAAGGCGTACGAGACAAGCTCAATTATTTTACGAACAACATCATAGAACCAACTATGGCCAAACTGCCTTCATTAACCATTAAGTATGTAACTATAACAGCTTCTTTTCTGGGTTTGACATTTTCTCGCTTAACCTATCCGGTTTTAAAAGAATGTTAAACAATTAGTAAATCCCTATAAAATTTCATTACCAATAATCTATCTAATACATCTATTATTCGACCTATACACAAAAAGGGTAATATTAATAGAATAGATAACTATAGACCAATCTCACTTTTGACTGCATTCTCTAAGATATATGAAAAAGCATTTTATGACAGACTCAGTAACTTCTTGAATAAAAATAGGATTATACCTAGTACTCAGTTTGGATTTCGAAGGGGCTGCTCAACGGCTGATGCTATTGTTTCCCTTGTTGGGGAACTCGTTCGGGCGTTGGATCAGGGTTGTGCCACCATGAGTGTTTTCTTTGATTTCTCTCGCGCCTTTGACTTGGTCAATCACTCTGTTTTATTATGTAAATTAGAACGTTATGGAGTGAGGGGTACTCCACTCAAATGGATTGAGACATACCTATTTGACAGGAAACAAAAAGTCATACTGCTGGTGAATGGCCAGAAGTATCAATCTGAATTAGCAGACGTTCCTACAGGTGTTCCACAGGGAAGTGTGCTGGGACCCTTATTATTCCTCGTCTATATTGCTGATATTGCTCAGTCAGCTTTGTTGGGCCCTAATATTATATATGCAGATGACATAACTTCTGTCATAACAGGTGTTTCTTTGGCTGAGATAAGGAGATTAGCGGAGGTCAGCATTGAGCAAATGCTTGATTACTGCAGATTGAACAATCTTGTCCTCAATTTACAAAAAACACTCTTAATGCTGTTCAGTACCCGTGCAAATGACACAAGTCTAAATCTAAATATATGTGGTAATGATATGGGCAATGTTAACACTGCTAAGTTCCTAGGCGTCATTATGGATTGTAACTTAAATTGGTCAGGTCATGTCGACTATATTCTTAAAAAACTTGCCACCCATTCGTTTGTCATTTGGAAACTAAGAGCAGTAGTTGATAGAAGCATACTAATGTCTTATTACTATGCCTACGTCTATTCCTTGTTAAATTATGCTATCGTAGCTTGGGGAAATTGCTTGAGAGTGAATCAGGTATTAGTTGCACAAAAGAGGATTATTGGAACAATCCTCTTCAAGGGATCAAGGGAATCTTGTCGTCCACTCTTCTCAAATCTTCAACTGTTGACAGTTGTATCAATTTATATACTTCAATGTGCCCTGTACATTCGTAAGAATCTTAACTCTTTTACTCTGGTTGATGACATGCCTCACTGCTATCCACTCAGAAATGGTTCCGACTTAAGACTACCGGCTGTTCGACTGACTGCAACTGCTAAAAGTTCCCTTGTAATGCCCTTAAAAATATATAATCACTTGCCGATTGAACTCAGACAAACTATAAATTTAAAATCTTTTAAAAGAAAACTATTTGCTTTGTAGGGATCCCATTTACAGTTTGAATGAGTTTTTCTCTAGAAACTTTGTATGATCTTGAAATATTCTGACTTGTATTTTGTGTTTGTATTTTAACTTTTACACTATTTTATTTCACTTTTAACTTGATTAGGTATGTTGTAGTATTATTCTTAACCTATTATATTATTATATGTATTTTACTTTTATAATCTTCGACGAAACACATGTCACACTGTGATCTATTTGTGAATAAAGGAATTTAAATTTGAATCTGAATTTGAATATACTGACTTAAAATTTTGCTTGTCTTTATACATAATCACATACATTATTTAAGTAGGTTTTAATAGTAGTTTGTACCAATTAGAATGTTTCTTTCTGTAGTGTATTTGAGTGAATAAATAAATAAATAAATAAATTATACCTTCTCTTTGCTTCAGTTAATATACTATTATAAACTTTTCTAAACTCTTTATAAATTTCTATGTTCCCCGCAGTTGGGTATGACACTTTTATTTCATAATAAAAAAGAAGCCTGTTTGCCTCTTTAACCTCATCTGTGACCCAGCTCCTTTCTTGGAAAGCACATATAATAATACAAGAAATCATTATGAAAAGCCCCACACTTATCCTCAGCTGATATGGCAGTCTCCACGTCAGACCAAGTTTCTTTCGATAAGTAGAAAGAAAAATCTTGATATTTATTTTTGCTGTAAAACCGAATATTTTTAGACTATAATTAGATTCCCTTGACCTATAAACACTACTCACCAACAAATTTAGAGATTTTATAAAACAAGCTGATAATTCACATTTCTTTGGTTCTGACAGTTGCACTATGTTATTAAGATTCACTGACTCTAAAGTTGTGTGCACAAAGATACATGATTGATCCACCATTTTTAATTCCCTCTGTACAAAAATAACAATGACAATGGCCCCCTAAACTAATACATTTTAGATGCTCTTCATTGAACCAATGCTCATTTAGACAAACAATTTTTATTTTTGGATTTTCTTTTAACAAACACTCTAATTCTAAAGTCTTAATAGATAGACATTGTATATTTAAATGCAAAACAGAAATGACCTCCCTTGTTGTTTCAGTTAAAATCTTCTCTGTGTCGGTCACCTCCAAGTTGTCAAAAATATCTTTACCGGGTTTTGAGCTAAATTATAGACAATGGCCTACGTTTTATGATTTATTTGAAAATCTTATTTACCAGCAAAAATCTATTTGAGCACTGAAAAAATTGAATATCTAGTAACTTTTTTATGGGTTGATCCTTTAAATATTATAAAAAATACACTGTTTATTTACGATAATTATCAAATTGCTTTTGATACTCTAATAAAGAAGTACCAAAATAAAGTGTGTTACCTCATACATATTGGAACAAAATTAATAATTTGCCCTCGTTATCAAGGGGAATAAAAGAATCTCATTTGGTCTTACGTCATATTTTAGATATTTTTACCGAAAATCTGAGGCCTTTAAATTTTTGGATATCCCAGTTACCAGTTGGGATTTCGAGTTTTTCAATCTCTTTTTGCAAAAATTAGATACAGAACTTGCTCATAAATTTAAAATGGCGCATGACCACCTAGAAATATCAAATTTTAAACATTTAAAAATATTCCGAATAACCATTGCAAGGTGACAACAGCAAAAAAATTGCGTTTGATACTCTAATAAAGGGGTACCAAAATTAGGGTGTTAGCTATATTTGAATGAAATTAATAATTTGCTCTCGTTGACAAAGAAAATAATTTACCTACTCTGCTAACCCTGCACAAAAATAGAAACATTAACATTCTCATGTACCTACTACTACTTACTTTCATTAACATGTCTACTCTGGCCAGAAGTTGGGTATTAACTGACAGTCTACAATACAGTTTATCTCCAGGTTTAGCTACCAACCTCTGTGCAAACTCTCTTTGAAACATAAGCACTGCGCATCTAAAAAATGGTCTGTGCAACAATAATTTAAAAACTAATGGAGATGATATTTGATAGGGTACGTTTGCCACACATACATTAAAGAAAGGTAAATCCTTCTTAAGAACATCTCCTATTTCTATTTGTAACTTAGACTGTAAGTGTGTACCCTGAACTCTCTTTTGTAACTCAGCTACAAGTCGGGTATCGATTTCACATGCTATCACTTTTTTAGTCTGTTCCAAAAGTTTTAATGTCATGTTACCAGTTCCAGGACCTATTTCAAGAACTGTATCGGTTGGTCGTAGAGCAGCTTTTTCAACCATAGATGTGATCACCATGGGATTTTTAAGAATATGCTGGCCAAAATCTTTATTAAACATAATTCCTAAAAATAAAGGTTATTTTATACAGCAATGATTCACAAATAGTAATAAGAATGTAGATAAAATTTAGAAATAAGTATAGATAAGAATAGTAACATTTTTGGTGACTCCCATCTTACACACTGAGAAATATAATAAATTTTAAAATTCACTTGGAATGGTATTTAAACTAAGTCTTAAAGGTGGTATCCCGAGAAGATACAGTGGATGATAAGACTTAATGCCTTCATTTATGTATTTTATTTTTTCAGCAATTTAAACATTAACTTAAATTACAATTTTAAATAAATAAATAAATAAATAATCTTCTATTACATAAGTATAAAAAACAAATACGAATACAAATGGTGGTTAGTACCACAGAGCGTGTTGTATAATACATTACTTTGCAAACCGATATTAAAAATTAATTATAGGGTCTTCTGTGAATTAATTAAATAGTCTCTAATTTTATGTTTATTAACATTAAACAACAACAAATTATGTAACAAATACAACCAGAAAATAATCAGGGAAAAGGTTATACAAATGAGCGGCTAAGTCGTAGAAACAGGATTTAAAAAATTCTGTGTGGTGTCTGGGCATACTACTTTAGTCATGTCAATCAAGACAAGCAAACAACAATTACCACGATCCAAGCATTTTGTAACATCACTTGTTATTTTAAGTACAGAAGTAGCACAGCTGTGTTGGAATCTAAACCCTGACTGGATTTTGGGAAGGATATTATGCATGGTAACAAAAGAAAATAGCTGATTCTAGACAATCCTTTCCAATATCTTAGATACAGCAGGCAAGACACTTGTTGGTCGCAGATTGTTCACAGTAGGGTTCTCTATTTTAGGGATTTGTGTTATGAGTGCTTGTTTCCATAAGTCTGGTACAGTTCCTGTTTCAAGTGAAAAGTTTATTATATTAGCTAGGGGTAACAAACAATGGGGAACACAGAGGCTCAACATTTGGGCAGAAACCAATGGTACCACTCTTAATGGATGTGAGAAAGTCAAAAACATCAAAAATCTCAACCAACTGAAACTGAAATGGCTCGCAGTCTGCTGTGTTCTGGACAGCTTCAAAGGTAGATAGGTCAACCCTGACATGAGGGATATTAGCAAGCAAAGAGTCATTAATATGGTCTGGATCTCTTCAGGTATTGATGTATTTAGAAATAATCTTCCGTTTTTTAATTTTTTGCCAAAATAGTTTTGCTTTACCAGCACCAGTACAACTATTAATTTCAAATGTGTAATAAGCTGATTTCTCTGCTTTAATGGCTGTATGAAGGTAATTTTTTAGATCAATATAGTACTGTTTACTGCCAAACATTTTAATGTTTTTGACAACTTCATTAAGTCTATCACTAATAACGTTTGTCTGCTTTTCCAGTGCTGTATTAACTCTATCAACCAGCGAGATCAAGTCCAGTGACAATATTCGCTCTGCCTGGTCCATTACATTGGACTGTTCATTTGCCGCAGTCACAGTTAGGTCCTGGTGGGTTTCTTCTTGTAAGGAGGCAATGCTTGATTCTAGAGATTTTATTTTTCTCTCCAACTGTAGTAGCTTAGGTACGGAATGAATACTTTCAATGCAATCTGAACATAGAAAAAACAAAGTTCTCTCTTGAAGTGGCATCACTCAGACCTCAGACGCCTTGATACCTGAGCAAGTTTTGCATACCACCCGTTAGCATATGCCACAAAAACAACCAAATAGTTTGTTCTTATCATCCTTAAAGACGCATGAAGCCTTACACTTGTAGCAGTTTGCTGCAGTCAACAACACTTTTGCATACTAGTGAAGTAGTATGCAAAAGTGATGTTGACTGCAGCAAGACAAATATCTCCACAGATGCACTGGGCAAGCGCCACCAGTAATATCTTCACTGATGCGCTGGGCAAGCGCCACTGCCAAGAAAAGTTGATGGGTACAGTCTCTTTATAAAAGTAGATCCAGGTTCTAATGATGAACTTAAGCAAAGGTATATTTTTATTTAATATTTCTATTTATGTTTTGATTTTCAGATGGAATATCAAAGTCAAAGTCAAAAAAAGCTTTATTATAATAAAAATGACACCATTTTCATTGACAAAGCATAACTAAATAATCACATGACTTAAACCACTAAGGTTTATTTGACAATGAAAGTACTAAAATAATAAAATGATCATGAGATTAAAATTTTCTAAATTCTGTACAATAGTAAAAAAAGCTGAATTACAAAATTGTAAAAAAAAAACGAAGAAACGATAATACAAAATAAATCCAGATACAGACAACAAGGCGCAGGTACAGATTGGTTTTAATTCTAACTAAATACAACACATTAAAATTTCTAAATTATGTACATTAAGAAATGAAAAACACAAAGACCATAAAAATTGTAAAAAAGAAAAAAACAATAATACGAAATATAAAATAAATCCAGGAACAGACAACAAGGCGCAGATACAAATGCAGTTTTAATTCTAATTACAAAACATTACTCAACCTGGTCAATAAAACTCTTCTAATATGTAATAGGCCTTCCCGACTAGCATTCTGTGTACTCCCCGGAAGGGAGTTAAATAGCTTTCTACCATTGTAAAGAATTGAATTTTTTTGTAAGTTGATGTGGGAATTGGCAGCGACACTACATGACTGGTACATAGAGGGTAATTAAGAAATTGTCTAAGCTCCAGTTTCCTTTTGATCATACAAACTGTTTCAAGAATAAACAGTCACGCAAGGGTCAGAATTTTATGCTGCACAAATAGTGGCCTGCAGGAGACACGAGCCCTTGCTCTACACATACACCTAACAGCTCTTTTTTGTAGTAAAAAAACCCTATCAAATAAAAATTTGGGACAAGATCCCCAGAAGCAGATGACATATCTCAAGCGAGACTCCACCAGTGAAAAATAAATATTTCTTGCCATCGAGAAATCCAATTCGTGTGCTACGAAGTCTCACTATCGAAAATATGATTAATGATATGTTAAAGGAGCCTTCTATAAAACTTTATTTAAACTTACAATTTTCGTAAAATGATTTTGAGACAGAATTTCTATAAAAAGGAAAAATGGGACAGTAGTCGTTAATGAAGAGGAAAAATTAAATATTTTGTTATATTTTCAATGTAGGCACTTTGGTTTATAACGTTAAGTTACTACTATTAGTGTTATATATTTTTAGAAAATCCAAATGAATCCTTAAAAAATGCATCAAGTTTTTTCGAAAAATCAATTTTTAAAATGCATTCTACTTTAAAAAAGCAGAGTTATTATCCCTATAAAATACTACCCGTGCAGAAATTATCAGAAGAACAAAAAAACAGAAGAATTATGTTTTGTCAAGAAATGTTATTATTAAAAGAAGACAATTTAAAAAAAAAAACCTTATGGTCTGACGAGTCCACCTTCAATACTGCAAAGATTCATAACTGGAAAAATTTATGATTTAATTTATTGACCAATGACGTAAAAAACTTTCTGGCCAACTTACCACTCCGTCAATACAACGAAATTATATGGCCTCAGAATGGAACCCCAGCACACAACGCTTTTCCAGTTATAAATTACCTAAATATAAAATACCAAATGTGGATTTGTCATACTGGACCGATTGGCTGGCCGCCGAATAGCCCAGACTTCACGCCACTTAATTCGTTCCTGTTGGGATTTTTGCAGAATAAAGTGTATAAAAATACACCTAAAGATGTAGAGATTTTACGAACAAGAATAATTGAGGCTATTCAGGGCACCAATGACAATAATTTTCATTTTATTATTTATTTATTTATTGACGGACAATGTCCATTCACAAGATTACTTAATGTAATTAAATAATAAATCTAAACCTAACCCTACAATAAAGTGTAATATAATGTAATATAATTTAATGTTACTAACAATTTGGAGTTGAATGTTAAATGACCCTGACAGAATATTAAAAATAGGAAGTAAAATGAACAATATTAAAAAAAATAAAAAAAAAAAGTTTTAATTAATTAAATGGGACAATTGTATTAAAAATTGTCTTTGGGTGCAAAAAAAGTTAAGCTGTTCATGCTTGTGCCGATGATCGTGGAATGAAAGAGTGAGCGGCATAGTTGGTTCTGTGAAAATTAACACTGAATGTTTGGTGACTACGTGTCATTCTCACAGGAGCATGCAGTCCCACCATTGAGACCAGTTCGGGCAATCACAGAGTTTGCCGCCTTGAAGAGAAGAAGTAGATCATGGTTTCTTCTTCTTGAAGATAGTGTTTGCAGGTAAAACCATTTACAGAAATTGTCGTAATGGAACTCATCAATGAAAAACTTTTGATGGATGTAATGGAGAAACTTTCTTTGAATGTCGTTAGCATAACTTGGATTCCAAACTGAAGAAGCATATTCTATGTGGGACCTAACAAGGCTACAATAAAGTAATTTAAGAGAGAAAATTGTGGAAAATTCCTTGGAGTTCCTTTTGATGAAGCCCAGCATCATAAGGGATTTATTGGTGATGTGAGTAATGTGGTTAATAAACGAAAGCTCAGAAGCCAATGTTACACCAAGATCCCTGATGGTCTCAGTAGATGATAGGGTTTTGCTGTTGACAACAAAGTCAAAGCCAATCTTTTGATGCAATTTTGAGAACTTCATTAACTAGATGTGTTAAGTTCCAAGCCATTCTTAAAACACCATTCATTATTATTAACACTATAAATAAAATCGAGAGTGATTATATGCAGTGTATTGAAATTAACGATGGGCACATTCAACATTGTAACTAGTTTTAATAAATAATAACATTTTATATTTCCTTACAAAAAAAACAATGTTTTTTATTTATATAAAAGTATAAAAACACAAACGTCAATATTTTTTTATACATTAAAGTTAAGTATAAGGTATACTACACAAAAAATGTTTAGAATACTCAGAAAAACGCAACAATCAAATAAAAAATAGGGTACGCATTTGAAATAAGTAAGTAGGACCACGTCCAGAGTTTTCGAACCGCCCTGTATATGTAACAAAAAGTTTTTCTAAAAATTTATTTTGAACTATTAAAATTTTATTTTCGACACTTTTTCCATAATGTCAAATAAAAGATATAAATATATATAAAAAAATACCCTGTACAAATAAGCTAAAAAGGAGTAAAAAATGCCCCAACAATAACAATAGAAATTTAGTTCCTACAAAAAGAATATTACTTTTAAAATTTTGTGTTGTATAAACATGTCTTACTTATTCTTAAACCATATTACTATTCTATCTGATACTCACAGGCGTAGCAACGAGGCGACTATCTGCCTCCACCATCCCCTTTAAATAGCGTCTTATCGAGCTCTTCCTGTCCTCTGTAGCAAAAACATATCAAAGGGGTACCCTTTTGTTAGGGTTGCCCAGCATCCCGCTTTAGTGCCTATTTGTCCCTCGTCCTGCTCGGTGATTGAGCGAGTTGCAATATATCCCAATTTTTAATATAAATAATAAATAAATTTATTTGCAATAAATTTACAGTAAATTTCTAAAGTTTATTTATTACTATGCAAAAACGCACTAAAAGCAATTAAAAGTTACATACACTTAAACTTTTGTCGGGTACCTACAGCGGCACATTTAGAAGAGGATAAAAGGAGAAAATACCCCTCACCTCCGCAGAAAATTAATCCAAGCAAAATATATATAAAAAGAGTAGACATTAATACGATTTTTTCAGTTTTTTTTAGTCCTGTCTGATTTTCATTGGTGTGATGCTTATGTTGGGCGTGTGTTAACAAAAAGCAAGTACCTTTTCTTTTAGTCACCAGATGCTTGCTCCCCCAGAAAGGTATTCTAAATACGCAATTGGGTATCTTGTTAAATTTTTATTATTTGATATTTTGTAAAAATTCTAATAAGGAAAATGTCCCGCTAATTTCTTTAGTGTTCAGCTTTTTTTTAAGCCAAATCCTGCCAAACGCAGATCAGAACTTGGCAACCCTACCCTTTGCTATGTTTTCAGAAAATGTTATGGACGAACCCAGCCTCGTATTTGCGAAAATGGCGTAATACTCTTTTTTTGGTCGTCAGTTTTTTTTTCTTATTTTACCGTCACTTTACTTCATTTTGGCGCCCCTATTATTGATTGCCCCTTTCATCCCTAACACCTGGCTACACCACCGCTGTTACTATAATTACCACTAAAATTACCTTGTTTGGCCACTTCATTATGAATTCTACTTTTCTTTTCTGCTTTGATTTTAGGCATGTTAATATTGTTTATTAATTTAACTTAGTTATTTGGCATATAAACACACCTCTCCTCCTAACAAGATCATTGGTTATGTTGTTGTTTATATTTTGATTGGATGGTTGTTTCAATTTTTTTAAGCTGGCAAACTAAGTGCACTTACTCAATCAATCTATTTAACTCAAGCAGTGGATGCTTGGTTGTTGTTGAGCAACATGACCCTCACCGAGCATTTAATTAGTACACTTTTTTATTCAAACTAGGCATATAGGTGTGAAAGAAAAGCGCGCAGAAGATGAGACTAATATCACGTTCGAGAACTTCCAAACCCGCCATCCTCTACACCTTCGGGGGTATGTGATGGCGGCAAATTTGAATTTAGCCCCATACTATCACGAGAACATCAGGTTCACCACAGCCTGGTTACCGGCATAAACGGTAGCACGGGAGGTGAAGTTTTACCATTTATATTGGCCGTAGACTTAACAAAGTCTATACGCCTACCAGGATGCGAACCTGGCTGTAGCGAGACAATATACCAGATGACCATATATATATATATATATATATATATATATATATATATATATATATATATATATATATATATATATATATATATATATATATATATATATATATATATATATATATATATATATATATATATATATATATATATATATATATATATATATATATATATATATATATATATATATATATATACATGTTCTGATAATTTTCAAGCAAACACGTTCTTGTTATTGCTCCCCAATTAACACTAAATTTCGCTGGTTTCAAACAGTCAAAAATTGTGATTTTTGGTGGTGTGAAAGATATTGCATTTCTCTATGCAATGATCAAGTTTTTTTCAAAGTTAATTAACAGTGAAAATGTTAAAATTGTTAAATACATCTAAACAATATTATTGTGAATATAAAAAATCGTTATCGTAAATTCCACCGGTTTGCCGAACTATCGCTGATATCGCATTGCATTCCTCATTTTTTGTTGTTTGTTGATATGTTTAACAACAAAACATAAACAAACAAGCATGGAGGACAATGAACCTAAAAATCATTGTGTTAAATGTAAACAAATATGTAGTGAAGAATACTACAATTGTGATTCATGTTTAAAACGAGTTCATAAAGACTGTATGACCGTCACATCCACGGAAACAAGATGTATGCAGCTTCAAAAAAGAGTATTACTATTGATATGCGAAGAATGTAAGATTTTTATTGCAAGAATGCCCTACATGGCGAAGATGATGGAGGAAGGACATAGTACTGTTGAAAACGACATATCAAAAAAGAACCTATGCCAGCACACTTCAAAATAATCTGACTGGTAAAGAGAATTTTATTAAGGCGTGTATTTGCCTACAATAATAATAAAACCAAAGGTACCTCAAAAATCTGAAAAAAGTTGGAAAGAAATAAAAACTGCCATTAATCCAACTAGATTAAATGTGGGAATAAAAGATATAAAAGAAACCAAAAAAGGGAATATTGTAGTGAAGTGTGAAACTGATCAGGAAATAAATAAGTTTATGGATGAAGCTAAAAACAAACTAGGAGGAAAGTATGAAATTGAACAACCTAAAAAGACACTACCAAGGATTAAGATCCCTGGATATACTGGAGATAAATCAGAGGCCGAATTAGAAGAAACAATTAGGAAACAAAATAAATGGATAAACACATGTGATCTATTAAAAATAACATATATAAGAAAAATTAAAAATAAAAATAACTCTACAATTTACGTAGAATGTTCTGGAGGTGTTTTTATGAAAATGATTAATTGTGGAAAGTTATACATAGATTGGGAGAGACTGCCAGTGTATGAGGATCTTACGGTATCGAGATGTTTCGATTGCCAGGGTTTCCACCACAAATGTAACAAGTGCACAAAGGACCAAGTATGCGGGAACTGTGCGGGTGAACACACAACAGTTGAATGCAATAATCAAAATAAAAAATGTGTTAATTGTGACACTGCAAACAAAAAATTTAAAACTCATTACAACATTGATCACACTGCCTTAGATTCAAACTGTCCATCGCTAAAATATCATATGGAACTAATAAAAAATAAAATGGACTATAACTCTTAACACTCATGGTTATTAATAGGCAGGATGAAATTCTAGATATAATGGAGGATGAAACAAACATTAGTAGTGCGATGTTTGATAGTAAGAATGAAAAAAATTTAACCTTTTGTAAAGAATTAAGTTTTATTCATATTAATATTAGAAGCGTTAATAAAAACATTGACAACTTGGCTAGTTTTTTAGAGACATATAAATTGAATTTTATTGATATTATTGTTCTAAGCGAAACCTTTCAACTTGTGACTATTGAGAATTGTAATTTACCGGGTTATAAAACCTATTATAACCAAGCTAATTATAACAAAAATGATGGCATTATACTCATGGTAAAGAACGATATTAATACCTACTTTTCTTTTACTCAGTTAAAGAACTCAAGAGCAACACTGAGCAGAGTGACATTTGAAATAAATAATGTATCAAATGCAATAATAGCAAGTTATAAGCCACCTCCTATACCAAAAACTGACTATATAAGCGACATACATTCCTTTTTGGAAGACTTGACAACTGAAGCGAATATTCAAGTATTTTTAGGGGACATTAACATTAATATTTTTAGATAGGGACAATGATAGTGTAATGGACTACCTTTCTCTGATGAACTCTTTTGGTTATCAATACTACATAAACTCAATAACTAGACCTCTCACTAAAACTTGTTTAAATCATATATTTGTCAAAGAAAAACTAAAATCAAACAATCTAAAGATAAATTCTTATATTCTTAATAGTGATGTAACTGATCATAACCCTGTCATGCTTCTTATTAGTCACAATAAAATAACTAACAATTTAAAATTAAGCGATCGTGAAGCTATAACAAAATCTAAAATAAATATAACCAAATTTTAAAAAATGCTAAATGAATTTGACTGGTCATGTGTTTCGAAAGAAAGTAATCCTGAAACAGCCACTAAAATATGTATAAGCTCATTCAAAGAACTTATGAGTAGGGCTACTGAAACTCATTTAGTATACACACAAAAATACAGAAAGATAAAGAGCTGGATAAGTAATGGTATCATAACATCTATTAAAAAAAGGGACAAAATGAAAAAAATGTTACATGCTAATAATAACGTGCAACTCATAAATGAATATAAAGAATATCGCAATAGACTTAATAAACTAATTAATAAACAAAAGAATGATTACTATAAACATCAAATAGAAAATAATAAAAATAACCTAGGAAAACTTTATCAGATTATTAAGGATGCAACTTACAAAACGAAAACAAATAAATGTAACTTGGTTAATATAAAAAATACCGTTGATGAGAACTTTACTGATCCCTTGGATATGGCGAACTTTTGTAACGATTACTTTATAAATATCGGGGTGAAAATGGCTGACGCTATTCCTCTTCCACAGATGGAATGCCGAGCAGGTCCACCAGTTTCAAACTCTATATTCCTAAGTCCCGTATCAGCAAATGGACTAATAAAACACATTTCCTCCCTTAAGAACAATAGCTTGCCAGGCTACGATGGTATTCAAGTACATTTAATTAAACAGATTCACTTTGAAATAATTAATCCTTTATTTTATATATTTAACCTGATTTTTGAAACAGGAATTGTTCCATCAGACTTTAAAATATCAATAGTTACGCCTATACATAAAGCTGGGTCACTAAGTTGTATTAATAATTATCGACCCATAAGCCTCATAAGTAACCTAGCTAAGCTGTTTGAAAAATGCCTAAAGGAAAGATTAACTCAGTTTTATATAAACAATAACATCTTGTCACAAAATCAGTATGGGTTTGCAGAGGGGTATAGTACTTCAGACGCGATGCACCGACTTGTAACAGAGGTTGTACATAATTTAAACAATGATAAAAAGAGTATTGCTGTATTTCTAGATCTTGCAAAGGCTTTTGATACTGTACCTCATGATAAACTTCTTCAAGTTCTTTACAATAGTGGTGTAAGGAGAATAGCATTTAAAATATTTGAAAGTTACTTGACTAATAGACACCAGATGGTAAAACTTAATAACATCCTAAGTAATAAACAGAAATTAAAGATTGGTGTTCCTCAGGGCACAGTTCTGGGACCATTACTTTTTGTTTCATATATCAACTCGCTATTAAAAACTAATTTATATGGGTTACCTGTGTCTTATGCTGATGATACAGCAATAGTCTTTGCGGGTGACACATGGAATAGCGTGAAAAATCAGGTCATAACTGGGTTTAAATAAATAAAAAATTGGCTTCAAACATATAAGCTAACCTTGAACTTGGCAAAGATAAACTATATCACTTTCTCCCTTACTAGAGCTAATAGACCTTATTTTAATAATATTGTCATTGATAATTATAGTCTTTTAGAAATATCCCATACAAAGTACCTAGGCATAATCATTGATCAATTCATAAAATGGCAACCGCATATTGACTATTTATCTAAAAAATTCAAATGTTAATTCATAAATTCTATCTTTTGAGAGAGTTTCTAAACAGGAAAATACTGATAACGGTTTATAAAGCTTTTGTTGAATCTATAATTAGATATGGAATACTAGTTTGGGGTGGACTCTATGATTCCAGTCTTTATAAATTAAAGATCATTCAAAAATATTTAATAAAAATAATACTGAAAAAAAAACAAAATGTATCCATCAAGCATGCTTTTTACTCCAGAAATGACTGACATAAGAACAATTTATATGACAACAATATGCTCTTTCATACATTGCCACGACAGAACGAAAAAAACCATAAATCATAATTATGTAACTAGAGCAAATAAAAACAAAGAAATTCAACTTCCCACTAGTCACAATAATCTTAATTTGAAATATGTAACTTATATTGGACCAAAAATGTATAATAGAATACCATTATTGATACGAGAGGTAAAAAATAAGCATAAATTTAATTTATTATGCAAAAGTTTATTTATGACAACTATACACTGCTTGAAGGGTTGTTTTAACTTGCAATGCTAAACTAAATTTACATATAATCTAAAAAACTATCTTGACTTTCAATAATGTTTATTGTATAAAATTTCCTTTGGTGTTGATTGTGTGTGTCAATTAAATATATTCAGGACTATGTTTATATAAATATACTTATTCCTTATGCACATACAGATGTTCCACATCTAGGTGCATTCTATTAGAAAACTTTCTGAATATTTTTAATTTCTTTCATGTTGTGTACTATAATTACTGTTTAATGTTATGAAAGTTATATATATATATATATATATATATATATATAAATATATGTATATATATATATATATATATATATATATATATATATATATACATTTATATTTATATATATATATATATATATATATATATATATATATATATATATATATATATATATATATAACTTTCATAACATTAAACAGTAATTATAGTACACAACATGAAATAAATTTATAAATATTCAGAAAGTTTTCTAATAGAATGCACCTAGATGTGGAACATCTGTATGTGCATAAGGAATAAGTATATTTATATAAACATAGTCCTGAATATATTTAATTGACACACACAATCAACACCAAAGGAAATTTTATACAATAAACATTACTGAAAGTCAAGATAGTTTTTTAGATTATATGTAAATTTAGTTTAGCATTGCAAGTTAAAACAACCCTTCAAGCAGTGTATAGATGTCATAAATAAACTTTTTGAATAATAAATTAAATTTATGCTTATTTTTTACCTGTCGTATCAATAATGGTATTCTATTATAAATTTTTGGTACAATATAAGTTACATATTTCAAATTAAGATTATTGTAACTAGTGGGAAGTTGAATTTCTTTGTTTTTATTTGCTCTAGTTACATAATTATGATTTATGGCTATTTTCATTCTGTCGTGGCAATGTATGTAAGAGCATATTGTTGTCATATAAATTGTTCTTATGTCAGTCATTTCTGGAGTAAAAAGCATGCTTGATGGATACAATTTGTTTTTTTAGTATTATTTTTATTAAATATTTTTGAATGATCTTTAATTTATAAAGACTGGAATCATCCAGTCCACCCCAAACTAGTATTCCGTATCTAATTATAGATTCAACAAAAGCTTTATAAACCGTTATCAGTATTTTCCTGTTTAGAAACTCTCTCAAAAGATAGAATTTATGAATTAACATTTGAATTTTTTAGATAAATAGTCAATATGCGGTTGCCATTTTATGAATTGATCAATGATTATGCCTAGGTACTTTGTATGTGATATTTCTAAAAGACTAAAATAAGGTCTATTAGCTCTAGTAAGGGAGAAAGCGATATAGTTTGTCTTTGCCAAGTTCAAGGTTAGCTTATATGTTTGAAGCCAATTTTTTATTTTTTTAAACCCAGTTATGACCTGATTTTTCACGCTATCCCATGTGTCACCCGCAAAGACTATTGCTGTATCATCAGCATAAGACACAGGTAACCCATATAAATTAGTTTTTAATGGCGAGTTGATATATGAAACAAAAAGTAATGGTCCCAGAACTGTGCCCTGAGGAACACCAATCTTTACTTTCTGTTTATTACTTAGGAAGTTATTAAGTTATACCATCTGGTGTCTATTAGTCAAGTAACTTTCAAATATTTTAAATGCTATTCCCCTTACATCACTATTGTAAAGAACTTGAAGAAGTTTATCATGAGGTACAGTATCAAAAGCCTTTGCAAGATCTAGAAATACAGCAATACACTTTTTATCATTGTTTAAATTATGTACAACCTCTGTTACAAGTCGGTGTATCGCGTCTGAAGTACTATACCCCTCTACAAACCCATACTAATTTTGGGACAAGATGTTATTGTTTATATAAAACTGAGTTAATCTTTCCTTTAGGCATTTTTCAAACAGCTTAGCTAGGTTACTTATGAGGCTTATGGGTCGATAATTATTAATACAACTTAGTGACCCAGCTTTATGTATAGGCGTAACTATTGATATTTTAAAGTCTGATGGAACAATTCCTGTTTCAAAAATCAGGTTAAATATATAAAATAAAGGATTAATTATTTCTAAATGAATCTGTTTAATTAAATGAACTTGAATACCATCGTAGCCTGGCGAGCTATTGTTCTTAAGGGAGGAAATGTGTTTTATTAGTCCATTTGCTGATACGGAACTTAGGAATATAGAGTTTGAAACTGGTGGACCTGCTCGGCATTCCATCTGTGGAAGAGAAATAGCGTTAGCCATTTTCACCCCGATATTTATAAAGTAATCGTTACAAAAATTTGCCATATCCAGTACCAGTAAAGTTCTCATCAACGGTATTTTTTATATTAACCAAGTTCCTTTTTTTTGTTTTCGTTTCATAAGTTGCATCCTTAATAATCTGATAAAGTTTTCCCAGGTTATTTTTATTATTTTCTATTTGATGTTTATAGTAATTATTCTTTTGTTTATTAATTAGTTTATTAAGTCTATTGCGATATTCTTTATATTCATTTATGAGTTGCACATTATTATTAGCAAGTAAAATTTTTTTCATTTTATATATATATATACACACATTTTATATATATATATATATATATATATATATATATATATATATATATATATATATTATATATATATATATATATATATATATATATATATATATATATATATATATATATATATATATATATATATATATATATATATATATATATATATATATATATATATATATAAAATATATATATATATATATAAGGGAGTGTAAGGCAAAATGACATATGTTTTGTTTGTGACATGATATATTGGTTTCAAGGAAAGTTGAAACATTTTCTTTCGTACCGGAAATGTCTTTAGTCCCTTAGAGTTTGTTCAAAATAATTTATAGCTCAAAATTTACATTTATACTAAAAATTGAGCATTGGAATCATAAGCCTGAAAGTGTCATTTTGCCCACAGGAGTGTAGGCAAAACGACATACACGTGTCGGCAAAATGACTTACACTCTAAAAATTACATTTATTGGTAAAAATAACAACACAATATATCTGTTACAAAAATGTATTGCATACATGTAAAGTTTAACAAACATTTAACTAACCAAAAAAGTTTATTTAAGTAAAAATAATAAAAAACAACAAATAAACTCACAAAGAACAAAATGATTTTGGTAAAATTCTTTGGACAAAGTTATAAATAATTATTAGTTGGTTTAGTTTAAGATTTAATAATCTTAAAAAAAACAGACAAAAACAAAATAAACTCACAAAAAATAAAATAACGCTTGTTAGAAAACACAAGTGTGTTTAATAAGAGTAAGAAAATTTTGCTTACTCTAGTCTTTGCATGTTTTACAAATAAACTGCTTCACCTTTCTAGATACATCGGCACAATCAGTACGTGCCCACATTTTACAAGTTTGGCACTTTATCCATTGTTCCTTGGACCTGGATCTACTGTAAAGCTCGTTACAATAGAGGCACGCTGCATCATCGTCGTCGTCAGATCCACTTTCAGGTTCAGGCTCGTCATCTGGATAATCAAACACTTGCCTTGGTACTCGCGCTCTGTTACTTTTTCTAGCTTCTTTCTCGCTCTTTTTAATCTCAGCTTCCTTTAATTCGTTTACAAAAGGCGAAATAGTTAAAACAGTTGTAGGGTTCTTTCTAAAATATCATTTATCGATGTATTTCTTACTTCGGGATCATTGTCAATACCAGGTTTGCTGGGAGAGTCAGTATCCTTCGAGCACCCCGGTTGATTATTTCTAATGTTGCCATCATTCTCATCGCCGTTTATTTCTTCGACTGATGTAACCAAACTAGGTGCGAAGAGGTGGTCGGGAAAAATGTTTGGATTTAGCGGACAAATACCTGTAGCTCTAAATTCACTAACGGCATTCCCAACAGTGGCTGCTTTATTGTAAGCCTTTTCAAACAATGAAGAAATGTGGAACATTGAAACAGTTCTTCCCGGATTAGCATTCAACCAACTGGTTACCTCTTGATCATAGTAGGTACCCAGTGGACCAAAAAATGACACATCTAACGGTTGTAGTCTGTGGGTGCAATGTGATGGCAAACAAAAAACCACTACATTGTTGTCTTTTGCAAATTGTAAGGCACTGTAATCTTTGTGGCTTGCATGTCCATCCAAAATCAGGAGGGCTTTGTTGTCGGCAGTTGGTCTTACGTTTTCCACAAAGTGCTTAATCCATTTAAAAAATAGTGGTTTTATCATATAGGCTGGTTTAATAAATAATTTAAGTGTTCCTGGTGGTGCTCCATCGTATAATATCGGATTCATCTTTTTGGTCGGAAAAATAAGCGCTGGAGGAATGTAGTTACCAGTACTACTAACACAAACGACAGCTGTGGTATGGAATCCCCGTTCTCCGCTTGTTACCGAACCCACTTGTTTCTTTCCCCTTTGAGCAATATTTTTTTGTGTTTTTTGGACATTGGTTATACCCGTCTTATCCATATTGTATATCATAGTCGGGTTAATATTTTCTTTCTGGATTGTTTGTTCCAACTTATGAAAAAAATTTGCTACATTTTCTTTGTTGAATGCTCGGGCTCGCGCTACTGACGTTGCCTCTGGTACTCGTAGGGATACAGTTGGGTTTCTTGATATAAAGGCACGGAACCATCCTCTGCTAGCCATTTTTTTGTCTTTATTGAATTGGTGCGGCGTACCACTGCGTTCAGCAAGCTCGTATGTAACAGTGCGAAGTTCGATTTGCGTCAAACCAAAGAATTTTGACTCTAAGTCAAGGATGTGTTCTAATAAAGCTTTTTCCATTTCATTGCTCTAGGACCTCTTAAATCTTCCTAACTTCTTTTTGCCTTCTAGAGCGTGAATATTCTTATTCTGATAATGTCTTCTCAAGGTTGCTTGAGGAACATTGAATACCTTGGAGGCTCTTAAACACCCCATTCTGTTTTCTCTGATCGCCTCAATCGCTTTTTGCATATCGGCTGTTGACCACGATTGGCGATCGGTCTTTCTGTTGTATTTAGACACCATCCTAAAATAATAAATAAAAACATAAAAAATCCCTAGATGCATCAAAAGGCAAAATGACATAGTATGTTATTTTGCCTTTCGCAGGCCTGTGTCGTTTTGCCTTTGGGTACTATTTTTTGAATTTTTTTGTTTAAAAATATTTAAACTAAATAGTTTTGCAAATTCACTTTAGTATAATAAACACAACAGTATAGTGATTATAATACCACCTTTAAACGAAATGATTTAAAAATATATTTGACAAAAAAAAACACACATAAGGAAACACATACCTTAATCTTTAAAGTCGATATCGACAGTTTCAGCAAACAAAAATTGATGACCGGCACTACTGATCCCTTCGAGAGTTGTAACATTACTGGTAGTGGCGGAGCAGGTGTAAGCTTTAGAAATAAGCACACATCGTTGTCAAATTTATTCGGATTCGCCGTTAAATATGGTCGTATGTCATTTTGCCTTACACTCCCCTATATATATATATATATATATAGAGAGAGAGAGAGATTCACCAAGAGAAGCAAAACCGACATTTGTGATTAACAAGAGAAGGCGAAGATTTCGGATGTTCTCTTGTTAATCACAAATGTCGGTTTTGCTCCTGTTGGTGACTCTATTGTGATTTTGCTTGTTAAATTTTGTGTCTAGTTCTACTCCTTTCTCAACTTTACTTTAGAGGTCCTCCCAAAGAATTCCTTTATCTACTATATTGTAGCTACTGCCGCGTTAATACTTATGTAACTTGGGATAAGGGTTTCTCCACAAATGACTTTATGCTGCTCCATGGTAAGAGGTATCAAGCCCGGCGAAGATTTCGGATGTTTTCTTGGTAATAACAAACGTCGGTTTTGCTCCTGTTGGTGACTCTGGTGTGCTTTTGCTTGTTGAGTTTTCGCTCTAGTTGTACTGAGTTCTCAACTAGTTGACTGTACCGATGAAGACCTTAAGTCAGAAACACGATCTACGGTTGGCCAAATACACGCCCAAACATTTATGTTTTGAGGACACTGGGAATGTCCTTTACGAAACATGGGGGTTTCCATCACTCCCATATCTACAATTTTGAGTGTTGACTTTTCCAATCAGAAAAAAGGTGCTTTCCTCACTATAACAAATATGACGCAGATAACTGGTATTTGATGTGATCATTTCTGTCATAATCTCGCAAAACTCTAGCCACCTGTCAGGGTCATCATCGGTTAATTCGTAGACATTCTCATTTTATAAGAATATAATTTATTGGATTTTTAACGGACAAACGCGAAATATTGCATATCTCAGCTACTTACTTAGTACATTGTTTAGGATTGACGACCATTTCAGCTACAACCTGAACTGTCACATTTCAGATAATTTTGAGCCTCCCAGATCTTGAAGCATGTTTTACCGTCTCTATTACTTGAAATTTTGATAATAAATTCTGGAAGTATTTCTTGCACATTGGTCATTCCGGAAAGCGAAAACGAAATCCACATATCAGTAAATAAAATTTTAATTTGATGCTTATATATAGTATATAATATATATAATACTTGGTCTTCTCTTGTGGAAATATTTTCTTCCATTGTTTCATAAGTAAAGCTTCCGGTTTATATCTCGGTGGAGAAGCTGGATAGTCATCAGTGGCTGTGGCTATTCCAATTTTTAAGCTTCTTCTTCGATTACGACATTTACAGAATGTGTACAAAAGAACTAAAAGAGCGGTCAGTACGATGGTTAATATTGTGAACCAATGGCTATGCTTATTGACGGATGATTGCTCTATTAGCTTGTCTGGCCTAATTTATGTTGGGCTATGTTCAAATCTTTTATGTCGATTTTGTTCAGCTTTAATATTTTTAGCTCTGGTAGGTAAGTTTTCTTAGACAAATGATTATAACAGTTGTAAGGAATAATTACTCAATGACTGTTGTCGGTGACATTGTTGTAGATATCAATTATATTGAGCATGGATTCCTGTGCTGCCAATAAAAGAGATGCATTGAGTTTGAAGCATTAAGTGCTGGTGTTGATTATTTCGGAAATAACATCTCTGGATTCACATTTGATTGTGACAGGTAGTGTATCGGAAACGGCAGGTTTTGGTTAAGTTCTTGAACACTGTAATGTTTAGCAAAGACGAGTGAAGTTTAGCATGTCCTTGGAAGGCGATTCACTTGCTTCAGAAGTTGAGCTTCACATATTGCATATTTATTAATGGGGTATAGAAGGATATGTTGAAACAAAAATCCGGACGATGATTTATAATAATATGAATTTCGAGCAATATATTTAGTTGTAGTTATTAGAACATGATGAAGACCTGTTCGACTATCCAATATTAGTATTGATATAAATTATAGAGAGTATATTTTTCTGGTTCTACCAGTAGTATATTAAGAAGAAATATTATCCTTGAATCAACTTGATAAGCCTGTAGTTCAATAATAACGAAATAATGAGCTACACTTGAAATGTATATTGGTAATCGAAGATTATTCTAAAAACAATATCAATTAAATTTTTGTTCCAATTAACCCATTTTACGCTACTACTGATTGGAAAGAGATTTTGCTTAACATAGAACGGAAGCTTTCACGGCTTTGGTTATACTTTTTCTTCTTTCTTTTGCATTTGTCTGAGGCTAATTTATTTAATACACCACCACGTTACTATGTGGGGAACAGATAATATTGATTTATTACCTTTGTTAAACTTTGTGAGTACTGGTGCCAAGAGAGATAAATGGAGCGTGATCCAGGAGAGATATGTGACCTTAGAAGGCGAAACTACGATGACGAAAACTGATTACAGTTTTTGAAGTTGAGATATAACACAATCAACAATATGACGAAAGAATGGTTTTTCTTTCTGTACTTATTTACATATGAAATGGGACAAGTAACAATACCTACACTATATTTGTGCACTTTAGGTATTTGACTACTTAATTTTAACTAATTACATACACTAGATGTTAACAATATGAGTGATTTCACCTATTTGTGAAGTCTAGAGAAAGAGGTCAACTGCC
Source organism: Kuschelorhynchus macadamiae (assembly GCA_030620095.1). Lineage (NCBI taxonomy): Eukaryota > Metazoa > Arthropoda > Insecta > Coleoptera > Curculionidae > Kuschelorhynchus > Kuschelorhynchus macadamiae. Next base: position 244,127 of record JAUTXW010001576.1, read on the forward strand.
GGCAATGCTATACAAACACAAACTCGTTTTCACTTCAAATTAAATTTTCCAGACAGTCTCTATTTGGACGCGAGAAAGAAAGCTTCGAAAATGCCAAATGTGATTGGGCGATACGTAAGCAAAACAATAGTGAACGAATGTACACCCGGAATGAAAACACATTTTATTTTTCCATCCGTGAAGGACTAAGAATCGATATTTATTAATTGGCACACGAAACAAAAAATTAAAAAAAGTAATGTTTTTCATAAATTGATATTCAGCATAGTCGTTTGAAGAAATAAATACCATTAAAAATTAAAAAAATAGGGTAGGCCTTATATACACACTAAATGGACGCTATGCCCCTGACCTTGGAATTATTAGACTGTAAAAGAATTCCTTAATAATTATTATCTTTTCCTTTTTATCAAAGATAGTCTGGATGGTTGACTTATGTTACCAGTTTAATGCAAAACTCAGTCTGAATATTAAACTCCAGAATTGACAGATTTAAACATGAGGTTTACCCTTATCAGTGGGGTAATGTTCCTCTGGAATCGATGTTTATATATCACATAACCAGTGGTAAGAAAGGCGTGGGTTTGAGGCTTGATACGGCGGGTTCTATTTTAGTGCTCATCATGCTTTTTTGGGTACCTTTAGTTGTTGGGATAATAAGCGTATGACTATATTCGTAGACTTGAGGTCGAATGTGTACAGTAACAAAGCTTCTTACTTAACGCATATACTCTATGACAACCGCGTGGAACGCAACGAGAAATCTCTGTACAGAAGACATTCCCTAGTATAATGATCTAGTGTAGTGTAATAAACATATTATAGACATAAGATATAAAAACATATCAGATATATTTCAAGGCATTCACTGACCATCGCCAACGTCCGAACCCGGGTACGGCACTTGAAACATACTTAACAATACTTAAGCGCTTTTTCAAAAAATCATATGTTTTTTGAGGTTAGAAACTCTTATTTCTTCGCGATCTATCTTGAATATGTTTTTTTTTAATGACAAATCATGAGGAATTAAGATATTTATTGAATTATCAGGGATCTGTACTTCTCGAGATCATGAAACTAAATGAGCCTTAATACCCGACTTGGATTTCATGTGTGACGTAGATGACCGTATTGGAGCTGTCTGGATGTTTATACATTTTATGTACGATTTCTGTCTGAGAATGGAGTTACATCTTAAATCTTACGTATACCGTAACTTTGTCCAATCTTATAAGGGTTGAAGATTATACACAATATGTTTGTCTGCCAAAGTACCTAATATTTCTATTTTGTCTGTGATGCCATATAAAACGAAGAACAACATTCCTCTCGGTGACTTTTGATCACCCCACTATGACGGAGATGGATTTCACAACTTTCTATCTGAACGCAATAAATATTTCATCATTTGTTGGTTTAAGTCAGCCAAATAGTTGATCGAAAAAGGTTTGAAAGTCTATGACAAGATATTTTAAGGTCCATCGGAATAAGAAAGTACGTATATAGCTGCCTCCGAATATGTTTTACTCAGAGCCATTTCAAGCTTGCTGTTACGCTTGTATTAGGAGACCCATGATCTGAGGACTCTTTTTTAGTCGCGCCTTTGTTATTAAAGGTGTCATTTTGTGCATTTGATCTGCAGAAAACGCATGTTTTTTTATTTTTTCTTTTAGGTGTTTTAAGTCTTTAACACCCGTTTTGCACCATAGTGAACCCGACGAGTCCTTAGAAAACAATAAACAAACAAAACAGTAAAATGAGTTAGAGACTTCACAATCCAGTTAGCTAAAACGTAGATACTTTTGCGAAAGTTTCGATGAATCTCTTTATTTTTGTCTTTACTAGTTTGTCGTATACTAAGTTCTGGGAAATTGCGACCATTTACCTTGAATTCGGTTATTTTCTCAAAATTAAGTCCGTTAGCACTCTTTAGTTGTTTAATTTTTTGCACTACCGACGTTTTATTTCATCTACATTCACAACTCAAACATAGACCAGCTTGAAATTGGTTATTTTTGCAAAATTCAGTTCGTAATCACTTTTTAGTTGTTTATTTTTTTGCACTAGTCACTACCAACATTTTATTTCCTGTATATTTCCAACTCACACATGGATCATAAAAATAAAAAAAATATATGTTACAAAAAACAATATATAAATCAATTTTCATCGATTAAAAACGTCCGAGACAATATCGAGCTAGAATATCGACCGCGCGACCTCTGAACAACTGAACTTTCGCATGTCGACGTGATGCCACGACCGATCGATCGAATTATGAGAAGAGACCGGCTGATGACCCAAATCGCGATTTCATATTCCATTTGCTATCACGTTTGGCTGCCGCTCGGTAGCTGTGGAATCTTCGGGTACTTTCGTCAAGCTTTAAGGTAATCAGGGCAAATCGGACTGCCCAGACTAGCTTAGTACAGCGTATTTTATTATGCCTAAGGTACGCAACGAGACCATTTGAATCGACGTGCGTTGCTAGTAGTGTAGCATATTTAACTTTTCCCAAGGTTCGCGTTTTATAACAACTATTAGGCGGGACCGTCAAACGGAAGAGCCGCCACTGATATGGAGATTCTTTATTATAAATCTACTTTCCTATTATAAATACTTACCTTTATAGAATCCTACTCTGTATCTTATAGAACGCTAAAATCAAATTAAGTTCCATGTTCTATGTTTAGTTTGTAGATGGCGACACATGTTACTTTTTTAATTATTTTTTAAGCATGTCTTTTCAATATAAGTGAAGGTAAGGTTAGAGTAATGTTTTTGGAGTTTTGTAAAAAGATGTAACACTTTTCACTGTTTGTAGTTTCGGCTTCCAAGTATTCAATAAATACGTTAAAAGTGCCTAAGTAATGTTTTATTAATATTAGGTTATGGGCCCAGATGAAGTGAAAAGTGTTTAAGAGTTTAAGTGCGATAAAGCATAAAAAAAAGGTGTTGGCAGGTTGTGTACAAGAAGAATCGAGGTTAGAAATTGGCCGGTAAAGGTGCAATAAAGTGAAATAGATAGATACGACCTGTATAAGTATAAATAGAGAAGAGAGGCTTATTTTTAAGATAATGGATCGAAAATTAAACATCGAACCATTAAATAGAAACAATTATCAGACATGGAAGTTCAGGTTTGAACTAATTTTAGCTGAAAATGATGTATTAAGCTATGTTCAAAGTCAGGTTGATTTACAAGAGGCCGCAGCAAAGAAAAAGGACAACAAAGCAAAATCTCTTCTGGTGCAATGCATTGAGGACTCCGAAATAGAGTGTTTAAGGGAATGTAAGACCGCCTATGAAATGTGGACAGTTTTAAAAGGAAAATATGAACGTAAGGGCCTACCTGGACAGCTGTTTTTGAAAAGAAAGTTGTTAAGTATGAAGCTTAAAGAGGGTGAGTGCCCAATAAAATTTTTAGAAGATTTTGAGGCTTTAGTCAGACAACTGAAATCAGTTGATATAGAGTTTAAAGATGGAGATCTAGTTTGCAATTTTCTCTTGAGCCTACCAACTTCATATGAAACATTTGTAACTGTAATTGGAAATGTTCCTAATTTAACCTACGAGATCCTAAAAAGCAAATTTTTGGCTGAAAATGAAAAACGTAAATTGAATTGTAAAGACACTGGAGAAAATAATACTTCTACACCTACTGCCTTTATGTCACACAGGAGCTGTTTTAAATGTGGTAGATTGGGCCATTTTAAAAAGGATTGTCCATACAATGAAGTTCAAGGAAGTACGTATCAGGGTCCTACAAACAATAGTGAAAGGGGAAGCTACAGAGGACTTTTCAATGGAAATCAAGGTGGTACAATTAGAAGAAATCCAGGTGGATTTAGAGGTAACAAGGCATTTACAGGACAGTACAATAGAGGATTTCAAGGTAGGAGAAGATTTAATAACTATTATCGTACAAATCATGTTGAAAATGTAAGTGAACAAAATAATAATCAGGGTTTGCAAGTTGCTAACAGTTCAAGTGAGACTATTTCTAATAATGCTAGCACCGAGTATAGAACTGACAGAAATATTTGTTTTATGAGTGATAGAAATAATTTAAAGAGTGATAATGAAAATTTAAATGTTCTGAATTTTTATATTGATTCAGGTTGTACTGATCATATGGTCAACAAGAAAGGATATTTTAAAAGTCTGCTTATGTTAGATGTACCTATTAAAATTGCTGTTGCTAAATATTCCAGTTTCTTGTTGGCTCTGGGGGTTGGCAACATTGAGGTGTACAGTATTTTAAATAATAATAGGATTAAGTGTACAATTCAAAATGTCTTCTACATACCAAATTTAAGAAAAAATTTACTTTCAGTCAAAAAACTAGAAATGTCAAATGTTAAGGTTTTGTTTGAAATGGGATAAGTTAAACTTTTAAATAATAAAAATGAGATCTTAGGAATCGGAGTGAGAGGTAACTTATATGAAATCACATTTGAGCTTTCGTCACCTGAATGTCTAAACATAGAAAAATATGACAATGAATATATGAAATGGCATAAGAGATATGCGCACATAGGTTTTAGTGGTTTACAGGCTATTGTTAAGTCCGACATGGTGATAGGTATAAATAAAAACTTAAAAATTCATGATGTTAGTTTTTGTGAACCGTGTGTTAAGGGTAAAATGACGCGCATTCCTTTTGGAACTGGCACGAAAAGTTCTAGGATTCTTGAAATCATACACTCTGACTTATGTGGGCCTATTACTCCAGTGGCTATAGATGGTGGTCGATATTTTCTCACATTTATAGATGATTACTCAAATTTTTCAGTTGTTTACATTATAAAAAGTAAAACAGAAGTGTACAATAAGTTTGTTGAGTATTTGCAGATGGTTGAGGCTAAGTTTACTTGTAAAATTCATAAATTAAGATGTGACAAGGGTGGTGAATATCTGTCGAAAGAAATTACTAAGTTATGTTGTAAAAAAGGAATAGTTATAGATTATACAGTGCCTTACTCACCTCAACAAAACGGCAAGGCAGAGCGTAAGAACCGTAGTTTGGTAGAAAGAAGTAGAACAATATTAGAAGAGGCCGGTATGTCAAAACAGTTTTGGAATGAGGCTATAAGAACAGCAAATTATGTAATGAATAGGGGAATTTCAGCAAATTTAAACAAAACACCTGCGGAAATTTGGAATAATGTAAAGCCAGACGTTTCTAATTTAAAAATATTTGGATGCACTGCTCCACATTCAAAAACAATTTCGTGATAAATTTGATTCAAAAGCAGAAATATGTGTTATGGTTGGTTATGCACCAACTGGGTATAGGCTATGGAATATAGAAAAAGAAAAGATAGTAATTGCAAGGGACGTAGAATTTGATGAAAATAAGTTTTGGTTTAAAAATAAATTAATTGAGCCAGATAGAGAAAGTGAGACAGACAGAGATGAAAATAGCCAGGTTAATAGAGAACAAGAAAATGACAGGGAAGTAAATAGGGAAAAGAACAGCTCAGATAACGAAAGTGAAAGTGATTTTTTAAACAATAGAGTAAATAAGGAAAATATAAAGATTAGGGAAAATAAGCGTACTGTTAAGATTCCTGCAAAATATGAAGATTTTGAACTTTATATGGCATTTGATGTGGTATCATTTTTGGAAAATGTTCCTAAAAATTTTAGTGAAATAGAAAGTAGACCAGATAAACAGTTATGGTTAAATGCAATAAATAAGGAGTTAAAATCGATAAATGAAAATGAAACGTGGGAACAGGTAACAATACCTAAAGATAAGAATATTATTGATACAAAGTGGGTTTTCTCTTTAAAAAATTGGGAAGATTCTAACGATGACAAATACAAAGCGCGATTAGTCGTAAGAGGTTTCTTGCAAGAATATAATGTAGATTTTGAAAACATTTATTCGCCTGTGGCAAAAATGTCAATAGTTAGATTATTGTTAATAACAGGAAATCAATTCAATTTCTTTTTTTCTCAACTAGACGTTAAAACTGCCTTTTTAAATGGTGAAATTAATGAACCAGTTTATATTTTTCCTCCCGAAGGTGTTAAGTGTGATAGTGATAAGGTCTTAAAACTTAAGAAATCTCTTTATGGATTAAAACAATCAAGTAAGTGTTGGAATGATAAAATTAACTCATATTTGTTAGGCATAGGTTTTGAACGCTCAGATAGTGACTATTGCTTATATAAATTGAAGACTAATACATGTTCTGGTATTGCATTTCTATTGATTTATGTAGATGATATCTTGATTTGTAGCCCAGATATTAATTTGATAATTAAAATAAAAACAAGTCTGATGGAAAGGTTTAAAATGATAGAAAATGATATGAAGCATTTTTTAGATGAAATAACTTATGACAAGGATAAGGGTAAATTAAGAATAAGCCAGGAAAATTATATAAAAAATTTATTAAATAAGTTTAAAATGGAAATATGTAAAGAATCTAATATACCTATAGAACCAAAGTTAAAGATTGATGTATGTACGAATCCTGATGAATTGACAAATAAGCCTTATAGCTTTAAATTATTTTAGCCGATTTCAAGATAAAGCCTCGGATACAGCATGGAAATATTTAAAAGGTATTCTTAGATATTTAAAAGGTACCCAACAATTAGGATTAGAGTACAAAAGAAACAATACAGATTTAAAATTAACTTGTTATGTCGACGCGGATTGGGCAGGTGATACCCAAGATCGTAGGTCTGTTTCAGGTTTTGTGTTTAAATTATTTGATAATACACTAATGTGGGTCACTCGTAAGCAACAATGTGTATCATTATCAAGCACAGAGGCTGAGCTTGTGGCGCTGTGCAGTGCAGTATCAGAGGGTTTATGGCTATTAAAACTTGTTAAATTTTTAAATATAAATATTGGATCATTGTTAGTTTATGAGGATAATCAGGGGTGTTTGGCCATTGTAAACAATCCTGCTAATAACCGAAGAGTTAAACATATTGACTTAAAATACAACTTTGTTTCAGAGAACTTGGATAAAAAGATTATTGAACTTAAATATGTTTCAACTAAAGATCAATTGGCAGATTTGTTAACAAAGGGCTTAAACAAGGTTGCATTAAATAGGTTTAGGTTTTTGCTTGGAATTATTTAATTAAGTTTTAAGTTTTAAATGATTTTAGCGAGGAGGGGTATTATAAATCTACTTTCCTATTTTAAATACTTACCTTTATAGAATCCTACTCTGTATCTTATAGAACGCTAAAATCAAATTAAGTTCCATGTTCTATGTTTAGTTTGTAGATGGCGACACATGTTACTTTTTTAATTATTTTTTAAGCATGTCTTTTCAATATAAGTGAAGGTAAGGTTAGAGTAATGTTTTTGGAGTTTTGTAAAAAGATGTAACACTTTTCACTGTTTGTAGTTTCGGCTTCCAAGTATTCAATAAATACGTTAAAAGTGCCTAAGTAATGTTTTATTAATATCATTCTTCTGTCCAAGATCAAAAACAAAAGTGCTACTTGCATGAACCAATACTTCCTTTTTAAAAATATGTGGTATTTGATTTATGTAATCATTTATTTATTAAGAAAACACAGTTACACCATTTTTACAATAAAGGAATATAATAAATCCTAAAATGCGAACAGATATCAGGTAATTAATCTTACAAATAACAATTATACAATAATAATAATAATCAGCCTGAGTTCTTAGTCCAGTTTTTTAAGATTTTTAGAGATGCTGATAAATCAAGCTGCTCATTAAACGAGTTGTAGACTCTTTGCATTCTGGACATAGGTTCGCGGAAAGGATCCCTAAAGACGCGCTTATTCCTTGTGTGGTATGGACTTACAGGCGTGTTGAAGCTTAGGAGGCGTAACAGGCTTGATTACTTGGTGACAACACTTTCGTAAATCGCCGAAAAGTAAATGAAAAAAAAAATAGCGTTAATATTTATAGCATAGGCAATCTACCGGAAATTTTCGTAAAAAAATAACGTTGGTGGGATCACAAATGAAAATAATGCTGAGTTTTTCCATTGTAAAACGACCCGAAATCCCTAGTTTTCAAGTTTATGGCAAAATTGCGCTGGTTTCAGACTCACATATCCGATACGTAATATAAAAAAAAACAATAATAACCACATTAAAATAGACTTAATCCTAGTAAAATTACAAGTAACTATATCTATATTTAGATACACAATTAAACACAAAGCACAAATTAATAGTTTAAGGGAGAGAGAAGAGAAAAATGCTTCATTTTTTTTCTTGTAAAAATAAATAAATGCTTGCTAGTATTGCCAGTAACTGGCGTCTATATCGAGTCTTAAAACATCTGCGTTCAACAACTTAAGTTCATTGCTTAATTTATTATTACTTAACCATGCGCAGCTTGATAGCTAAAACACTTTCTGAACAAGGGTGTTGAGTGTCTGGGGATACTAAATAGATATTTGTAATAATTCTTTCTAAAGCCGGACTGTTTTTCGGGAATTATTATATTTATTATTATTAATTATTATCATTAACAAGCTGGTTAATTTGGGAATATGCTATCTTTTCGAGAATTTTCGACACAACCGGCAGGAGACTTATGGGACGCAAATTAGCATAAGACTCCGGATTGATCACGTTAGGAATGGACGTTATAAGCGAAAAAGGGAACAATAAAAGGTGAGCAATATTGAAGCATTGAACGCGTATCATTGTTGGACCCAAAAGCATTGGATTTAATATAGTAAAGAGCTTGATTAATTTCGTTAATAGATGCAGGCAAAAAGTTAAAACGGTTCTTAAATCGTGATTCAGAATCCATATATTTATTTATCATCTCCCAGCAATCACTTTATATCGCTGTCAATCTTCCAATGATCTCGTTTGCTTGAGTTTTGCCAAGGCACTATCGCGGCTTTTCATTAATATTTTTAAGTCCTCAAAAAGCCATGGAGCCTTGAGCTTGGTAACGCGAGCTGTTTTTAGAGGGGTATGCCGATCAAAAACATCTGTAATTAGATTATTAAATAACTGAATTTTGTGTTCCATACAATTAACATAAAATATATCTTTAAATAGCAACGCTGTTAATTCGTTATAAAACAATATGTGATTAAAATTTTTAAAATTTCTATAAGTAACAATTTTTTGTTTAAAGTTAATTATTTTGATGTTAAGCTCACAAAGTACCAACTTATGATCTGAAATTTTGCGGGCATAGATAACCTTTGCATTGTTAACAATTTCTTTATCAGAAATAAAAAAAGGTCTAGCAACCAGAAATTCTCGTCGGCTTATCGATCAACTGCCCAAAACCATATGTTTCAAAACAATGGCTAGCGGGATTGTCAAGTTTTAAGAAATTAATATTAATACCGCCTAAGCAAATGACATAGTCAACAGAGGGCCTTACAAGCGCAAAACATTATCTAGTTGATCCAAACCCAACCTTATATTACTAGGGGGATCTATAAAATACTAAGAGAGCATAATCCCTCCCATTATCTGCAAATTTAACCCGCAGCTGCTCGATGTTACTTTGATCGTAGTCAGCTTCGATCACCGACCACCGTCGCTTTTATGCTCGTACTTATATAAAAAGCAACCCCTCCTCCATTCGACAGTCTATCCCTGCGATACAATCTATATCCATTTATAGAAAAAACATCATCATCAGTATTAGCGGACAGCCAAGTCTCAGAGATTGCCAGCACATCAAGTTCATGTTCGTTGACCAATGTGACCAAATTATTAAACTCAGTATAAAGTGACCTCACATTTATATGTCCTACCTTCAAAATTTTGTTTAAAGTCTGTACATTAGAAGTTTCAAATATTAAACAATATATATATATATATATATATATATATATATATATATATATATATATATATATATATATATATACATATATATATATATATATATATATATATATATATATATATATATATATTTATATTTATATTATATATCACACGCACACGAAACACACGTACTGGTTTAGATTTCGACTGCGAGCCGATGCAATCAAGTGGGGAAGTGGCAGGGGCTGTCATTGGAATCAAAGCAGCCACGAGTGCCTCATCTTCTGCAGCAGCGGAATCGTCGGTAACGATCTTAGACAAGGAAAGAGAGGGGACGGATAACGCCAGCTGTTTTACTGAAGGCCAACTGGCACCACGCATGTTTGCTCAGTGGCGTATCACATGATTGATATTAGAAATAAATGTACATTTTTTGTGATGTAACTTATTTAGCGTTTTGGTTCACCGACGCATATATGAAAAGAGGTGATAAGTAAGAGGACTTTAGACGAAAATGCAATTTATTTTCTATCAAAATGAAAACCATGTGCAAAATTAAAATCTGCTTAAACTTTTACCGAGCGCCTGTTAGCTTTAAATTTTTGTAATGTAAATTATCTTGGAAAAATTAGTATTTCGCTATTCTGCTTTTTATGTATTTATGGACCTTCTTAATACTGAAATAAAACTAGGTATATAATTTAATTACGTTATATTTTATTTCATATAGCTGAAATATTTTACAGGGTTTCTACATACTAAATACAATTACAAAAAACTTAAAACTAAAAAAATTATATACATTATTATAAATACTAAAGCTAAACCAATACAATAAATGTTATTGTCCCTTAAACAAAATTAGCTTGGTATATTGACTTCTGATGGGATCTACTACTTCAGATTGCCTTTTACTTATAAAATGCAAACGAATATTTAAATACTGTAAAATGATAGATTCCATCAAAAAATATAAGTGGTTTGTAGTACCTTCTGATGCATGTTCTTTTAAATAATTAAAATATTTTGATTGTATGCAGCTAAACATAATTTTGCTTTTTATATATATATATTTGGTTTATAATAGGTTTATATCTTGAACATCTATAAATAGTTATGATTTGTAATTAGCATACTTTATATATCACTTTAGGCATAAATAACTAGATGGTTTAGAAATTGTGGTTTAAAGGCATATATATTGTTTTATCAATCAAATATACTCCAATTTCCATATCAGAGAGGTATTACTGTGTAACTGTTTAAACATGAACAATTATTAAATTTTGCCTACCATTAAAGAGAAATTAACTATAGTAATAGTAAATAACAATAAATATTATATTAAATACCTTATAAATTATATAATAAAGTAAAAAAAATATAGCAATTACTTCTACTAATCAAACAATGTTATTTGGATAGTTACAAAAACTATACTTTACCTTTTTTGGTTGCATATATTTGGGCAGTTCTGGAAATATTGTCGGTACGGCTTCATCCAAAAGACAATTTCTTTCGCCAATGCGATAAAAGAATTTTTTTTCAAAATGCTTGGAACAAAGTCTGTGATTCTTTGTTGGAGACCAGTCTGCAAGTTTCAGATTCTGAACCCAAAGTTCTCGCCTTACCAGATTTGTAGGAAATCTTAAAAAAAAACTTATGTGAAACTTCAAAAGAATATGTTTTATTATCAAAATAAACCAATTTTCCTATTGCAGAACTAATAGTAATTAGATAAAATAATATTAAACAAAGTTAATAATAACAATATTAACATTATGGTTCAAAAATATAGTAATAAACAATTTTTCATAAGCGTAATTATTAAAATATATATGAACGCCACCACTGCTCAAATGACATTTACTCGAGGAGATTAACCCAATTATGAATACTTAATTAGGTAATCATGAATGAAAATAGTCATGTTTATGTCCCACACTGCGCAGTATCGTGAAATCAGTCAGCTGTTAGATCATATTAAAATATTATACCAAATAACTACTTAGAACATGAGATAAATGGTTTTTTAAATGCAATTGAGAAATTACTTTATTATTTCTCACCTGTGAAACGTAACTTCAGGTTCCTTTCTGTCACTCCGACTTTTACAGTTGTAAGCACAACAAACCACCATTTTTCTAACACAAAATTTATAGTTTTTAACACACTTTCCGCTGAATAATCCACAAAAGAAACTGTGGTGACACCTCGATTGTCTGGCACCATAAAATGGCGTCCTAATCACAAACCACTACCCAATTTAGACCTGTAACTGTCATTTAACATGTTAAAACGGTGTTTTTGGCGACATCTCTAGTTTGTACGACCAAGTTCTGGCCAAACAAATGAAAAAAATACAGAAACCTATTTTACCTACCTATAAAACGAAATACAGAAATCTTCTTTACCGGTAATATTTGGCGGTTTTTTTAAAATTTTGTATTGGGTGTTCCACTTTAATTTGACTCTCCTCTAACTTTTTTATCTAACTTTATAGGAACAAATATTAAATACAAAAGTTATAGGATATAATACAAAGTTTTACATGAAATGGTTTTTGTGCATGCAGGATATTACAGAAATGAGTAGCAAAAAAATATTCTTTTTTTATATGGAACATGAAAATCAAAACGGGCATTTTAATTTTTTTCGCATAGTTGGCCATGAAGCCAGAAGTGCGATATATATATATATATATATATATATATATATATATATATATAGATATATATATATATATATATATATATATATATATATATATATATATATATATAGATATTATATATATATATATATATATATATATATATATATATATATATATATATATATATATATATATATATATATATATAATCAGGATGATGAGTTCTATAACTTAAGCCAATCAAATTTACTGAGTTCCATAAGAAAAAGAAACATTTATTTGTTATGTATTTCTGCAATAATCTTTATGCACAAAAACTATTTCATATAAAATGTATTATATCCTGTAACTTTTGTATTTAATATTTGTTCCTATAAGGTGAGATAAAAAAGTTATAGGAGGGTCCAATTAAAGTGGAACACCTAATACAAATTTTGTTTGATATTTTTATCTGTTTGAAAAAAAAGTTAGAGGGGGCGCACTCGGTACATTATTGCTTTTTAACACTCAGTAACACTGCATATCAAATAGAACATGTATTCAAAAATTATTGTAAAGTGTTTAATAATTTAAATAGTCCATTTGTTATATAGAGGTACAGAATGTCAGAGCTCTATAACATTTGGAAGTTACATTTAAATAAAGATAACATATAATAAATAAAGTATTTGCATCATTTGAAGAAAAACCATTATAATATAATTTAAAGAAAAAATTTAACTTTCAATAAAAATCATTTATTTTGCTTAAAAAATATATTTTGAAACCAAATAACGTAAATAAAAAACAAGAAATAGAACATCTAATCCAACCACACATGACACTTAACTCATTTTTATATGTAAAATATGTGGTTATATGTTAAGTCCTATTTTTTATTTAGAAACAAATATTAAAACTTTAAACATCTTAATTCTAGTACTTTAGTGTATTACTTCCATTCATATTAAACTATTGAGACTTACAAGTAGTTTTTATCAATTTAGACATGCTTAGATTAGTACTAAAACTTTTAATAAACCTTGCTACACTATAATACCTATTTAAAAAGCTAATTACAAAATGTATGTTTTCTTGCACTATATGTGAAGATTGCAAAAGTAAACCATTTCACATAGTGTAAATTAAAATTTCGTTATGGTTGATTTCTGACGAGTTATCAAGAAATAATATTGGCATTTATTTGGATTGTGTTGGGACACTAACTGGTGTCTAGTAATTGGTGGAAATGACTAAATAACTTCTAATAGCATTAATGATTATTATGATTTAATACACCAGTAAAATGAGGTTATTATGGAACAGTTGTGGATAAAGAACATTGATAGTTTAACTTTATTGTGGCATCCCCAATTATTATTATTCTGTTCAGGGGACTTCTGTTTTTATCTTGGACGTCGGTGACAAAAAAAAATAGCATGTTACAAATTTGTTTTTATATGTTTTTGAGCTATTGATCTGTGACTTTTTGTACTCCTTACATCCATATGGTATACAAGTTTTTCTACAACTTCAGAAAACGCAAATATACGAAAAGTACTATGGTAAAAAAAAAGTCCGAAATATAATTTCGCAACTTGATTTAGAAATCTCATCAGTGAAACTAAATTCTTAATTGCTAAAATACCATCAAAAATACTTGTTTTTGAAGCAACATTGGTTAAAATAATTGTGGTTAAGGCTGTAATAGTTTAATATAATTATAGGGGGCAGTAACTAGGACAAAATAAAAAAATAATGATAAGCAAAAAGACAATACATTTTATAAAAAGTGGCAAGAGAACTATCAGAAAGACTAAATTAAAGAAAATCAAAGTAAACCAGTCAATATAATGGAAACATTTAATTGAACTCTTAACTTTATTAACATATTTTTTTTTTCTTTTCCCATTGTTCGAAAGCTTTTTGCTTAATTGGATCTATTAAATCTTTGTTTTTACATCTGAGAACAAACATAGAAAACTTTGTATCTTTACCTTTTAATACTTTGTTTACACTTTTGGTCCACCAAAACAGGGCGCATCTTGTTATTAAACCACATATTTTGTGTTTTAAATTATGTTTAGGGCAATTCATTACATTGTAAGCTGGTAATTCCTTTATTAAAATAGCCTGTAACAATTTGGAAATATTTGTTTTGGTGCAAATTTTTGGCATAAGAAAAAATAAATAATTTAACGAGTGTGTGATCAAAAAATTAAAAAGGGTACCAGGCTTTATAAGGTTTCCTTTCTCATACTTCCTAGATATAATAAATTCATCATCTTCATTTGATTCCACATGCCTCTTAGTTAAAATGTCCCTACATGTGTCACAGCTTCTCATTAACTTAGATTTAAGAAGCATTTTAACAATAGCACCACTCATGTAAGTTATAGTACATCTTACCTCTTTTCATTAAAGCTATATCATTAGGAATTTGTATACTAGGAGTTTCTTCTAAATTAGAGACACCAGCAAAACTTTCCCCTGTCAGAAATGAACGCAAATTATCTAAACCCTCCATATGCATATCCTTTTTACAATTAGAACCAGGGGAATGTGTTGCTAGATAGTTATTTACCACCAGTGACTTATAAGACACTATAAAATGAGCAGGATCTGGATTAATATTCCTTATACCGTGACTCCTGATATAACTAAAAAAGTTCTCTAAACAATCCTGATTAAAAGCCCCTGTCAGCACAAATCTAATTTTTTTTTCATCTAAAAGTTTGTTACATAAATATGACATACCTCTCAAGGTATAACTGAGGTTTTTTAACGATGGGTTTGTAACAAAGCAATTTTTTTGTAATGAAAAAAACTTCATTGAGTCAACAATTTTTCTAGCTTCCAACCAAAAACTAGTATGCGGAGAATTTTTTGTTAAAGGACATTTCAATGGTTTTGCCCCTTTCGCCTTTGTATATCTACTTACATTGAGGCTGTCAAATAATCTGTCCAAGAACAGAAGCAAGTCTGCAGTGTCCTCTGATTCTGCTGGTAAATTTAAGTTATCTTTGGTATCTGAAACAATAATAAATGTTATTAGTATTGGTGGTTTTTAATTGGTGGCTAAAAATTTTGCCTCATTTTAGAACCAATGATTCATATAAACATGTATTCACAAGGCCTTTGCTTTTGAGATACATGGTGTTAAAATATTATTATTTTTTTGTTTTTTTCATGAACCTCGTTCATTTCTAGATAAAGTATTCAAATTTGTAACGCATCATTATGTGACCAACCCTACAAAACAGCTACAATACATTTCAGAAACAGGGTGTTACTTTTTCCTAGCTCACAATCCCCCTTGAGATATATTTTTTTTAATTGCAAAAAAGCACTTTTTATGCCAACTAGAGTTGCCTATTTTAATTTCATTTCTTTTTGGAAAATAAAGTTTCATGTAACATAAAGATGCCTAAAATTGGGGGCAAAGCCTGGACCGGATATTACAGGAATACAAAAAAAACATTGTTTTTGATTAATCTATTTAGAAACCTCTTTTAAAAAATCGACAATTAAAATTTTGTGATGGAAAAAAATATTTCATATTAAATTTTTGGATGTCTTTGATAGAATTTAACTGTATATCTTTGATAGAACTTAACTGTATTTTCAAGGTGAAATGAAAATAAATTGAATATACAGTGAATATTAAATATACATAAACTTTCATACTACCAGGTATTTGGGAAATGTGGAAATCCCTAGAGTTTGAAAATGATAAATTTGACATGAGTAATGTACATTATTTTTGCTATAACCACTCAAAATATTCAGTACAATTATTATATTTTATATACTTCAACACTAGTGTTGAATAAATTGTCACCTGTGACAATGACACAAGATTGTCATGTTAAAAAGCATTTTTCAACAATTGGGTTGAATTTTTTTAATATGCGTATGATATATGGCACTTTCAAGTCCAATTAACAGTGTATTTTTTGTCAGTTTCATAACTGACTATAGGAAGACTATACCTATATACTTACCCCATTTTGAAATTCTCTTCATAAGAGACCCAACAGTGTGGCTAAAAACCTGTGTACAAGTTTTCACTTTCATTTTATTCATCTTTGAGGGATAAATGTGGGAATCAGTCAATTTGTAACACATTCTCAGTAAAGGCTCACTAGTGTCTAACTTATGAAATTGTTCTATATGAATCCACTTGGCAATTTTTTGAACTCCATCGATAACAAAATAAAGGTGTTTATTGAGTAGATTATTCCGAATTCCTTTAAACAAATGAGGAACATCATAAAGCGGTATGATTTCCTTGTCTCCTACAATGAAACCAAAATAAGTATTTTTTGTATTTTCCCTTAAACATTTTTCTTCTGTCTCTTTTAAAAGCATATTTATGGCTGATCGGTTTGTTGTTCCTTGGTCGCAGACTGTGGCAACCACATCTAGTCCTATCGATAAGCATTCAATTATAACTGACTTAATCAAGTTTTTCAGTGCAACAGATTTTATAGGCCCTTTACTAAATGAGAACACGATTGGCTGTTTCCACTGGCAGTAAACACCTTTTAGCATGAATACATTTACATGGTCAGCAAAAAAAGGTTGCCTACTAATTCCATCATCTTCAAAACCTAATATTTCATCTGCTTTTCTATCGAATTTTAGACTGGAATCTATTTCCATCTCGTCAAAGATAAGAGTACAGGTTTTCTCCTTGGCATCTTTCATTTTCTCCACATGAGTCTTCAGGGAGTCAAAGATGTTCTTGTTTATTCCTGGCTTCATTGGAATTTTCTGCAAAAGTGTGTTTAAAGTCCTCACAGAGGGTAGGCTAAATATTTTGTGAAGGAACCTGTACCCTTTTCCACTACCCTTATAAATTGATAATGCCAAAATTTTTTCATCTAAGGTATATCTTCTTCTTCGGCCAGCTAATTTTTGGTTTCTAACTTGGCACATTATAAAACTGTAAGTAGGATCATTAACATGCTTTAGCAAATTTTGGAAATTTTCTGTTTTTATAAGTTTTTCAGCATTTGCTATTCTTTCTTGGTAGGATGTTAACTGTCTTTGTTGTCGAGCCATGGTAACACTCCATTTTCGTAATCTATTATAGAAAGTTTTTGCCTTCGGAGTTAAATCAGCTTGACGACTGATGTTTACTTGGTGCAATACTGGAAACGATTTGTGACGAATACCTAAAAAAAACATAATTTTGTTTATATTTCTTAGATATCTACTTTTTTAACCCAACAACTAACCTGACCCAAGTTATCAAACAAGTAATTTCGGTTAGGTTAGATGCACTAAGTACACAAAAGAAATATGTTGTAAATGTAATTTAGCTTACCTGATTTAACAGCAATGACTTTTGGGGGTGTGAATTTTGCAATAGAGGAACTATAAATATCCTGCTCTGTACTTGGCATATCTGATTGGATATTAGTAACATCCTGCCAAGATGGCCCAGGAACTGCCAAGTCCTCCTGACAAGATGTTAAAGGAACTGTCAAATTCTCCTTCCAAGATGGTCCAGGAATTGGCAAGTACTGTTGCTTGCATTCTAATTGACCACTAGACGGTCCAACTACAGATAGGCCTAAAAATACCGATACCAATTGAACTATCATAATACATTCAGTATTAACAGTATAAGAACATATTTAATAATAATAATAACGTTAAATGAATGTTTGCTACTTCATTCTAGTTTAACCTCACTGACTTTACATTCGGAAGTACATAACCACAAAAATTGAATTGCCCGGATATAAATTAAAAATGTCAGAAAGAAATTCACTTGACCTTAAGTTGTTTAACAATCTACCTCTAAAAGTCAGAAGTCTTGGTCGCTCCAACTATAAGATAAAAACAAAATATCACATTTTGGAATATTGTTTTTACTCAGTCGGAGATTACCTAAATACCCCCTTTTAGGTTTGTATTTGAATTTTTTACTAAAATTATATTTTGGCCTTACTTGTCTACCTTGCGAAATGCTTTTAGTGTGTTTTATTTTGTATGTTTGTAAGTGAATATTATAGGTATGATGTATTGAAATTTTTGTTATGATGTACTTTATACATTTATATCTTAGGATTTTTTTTAACTATGACTGCAAACATCTTGTAATGTGGTGAAAAATATATTTTCTTTCTTTCTATACAAAATATATCGCTGCCTGACCTAGCCCATGCACTTCTAATTCATCTTACCTTCAATAGTCTTCAAACGTTTAGCAGGAAAGTCAATGTTTCCAACTATTTCTTCTGAAGTTTCTTCAGATTGAGTGGATGCATGAAAAGTTATTTCTTCAGGTTTAATCAAGGTACATACTTCAGAAGTCTGAAAGCCTAAAAACAATAAATATCTATGAAACATTATTTTGCTACTGTACAGGGTGTCTGGTTATATCTTAAAAGGGGTCCACAAGCTAAACTTATAGAGATATCTAAAAAAAATATTTTTTATACTGTCCAGTAAATCTAAATCTGTCTAGTAAATCTAAATCTCTGTACTGATTTGCGGCTGGTAAATCAAACATTACAGTATTCGATAATGTAATGTAAGATTCATAATGTGTTTACAATGTTCTTGTTATTAGGAAGCAATTATTTGTCAAGTCTAACTTTAACATTTGCTCACTTAAAAATATAAGAAATAAAATATTTGGTTTTACTTATTTGACCATTCAAAATACAATCATAATTATTAGCTAGAAAACAATGGTTCTAACATTGTTAATGTGATACAATTATTAGACTGCCAACTAATATTTCTTGTTTTAATAAATATAACTTTTTATTCATTTGAAAAAAGATTATTAAAATAGTGTGAAATAAAATATTATATGATACACGTCTGTTAGTTGTTATTACAGTACTCATTTATGTTCCAACAACTCGTACTGTAATATCCATCTACCAGACCTATAATGTAAATTATTAATACAAAAGTTTTATAGTTTTCATTGAACCGACAGGAGTTGCTAAAAAAATAAAGAAATGACAATCAGAAAGTTAAGAAATGAGCAATACCTTTGCTCTATTTTAAAAATATTGTATACAAAATGGAACACCCTCTATAATATTATTTCAATAAATGGGCTTCTTTTTACTGATTACAAAAATACCAGATTTGATACCATTATTTTTAAAGACAAGAAAACTGACACAAATCGTGCTATAAAAGCCAGTGTATTCCTTTATAAAGATTTTACTTATGTGATGTTCTCCTTTTTGCTGACACAGTGTCCCTTCTCGCAGCGTTTTTGTCCAATTTTTAGGGTGCTTTTAAAAATAAACATCTCAAAACTTGAAACCTAGAATATTTATAATCAAGAAGAAGTTACCTTTAAAATAAAAATTTTGTACTTTCCAATTGTCAATTTTTTATTGTTTCTTGTAAATACTGATGGTTCAGGGAAATCTGTAAAACTTTTGTATACAATATTTTTTGATATCTCTAAAAGTGAAGCTTGTAGACCCATTTAAAATATAATCAGACACCCTGTACAGTGGGCAAAACTGGATAAATTTCAAAGAAAACACCCATTTCTATGAGTTACAGAAAAACAGGAAAGCAATTTTTGTGTTTAACTTATTGGCGACAGCCACTTTATAACCCAGTCTGTTAAGAAGTTATGGCGTTTTATATATATTTTTTGCTCTTCTGTTTTTTTCTAACTTTTTTTAGTCTTTGACATTGTGATTTTTTAGCCTCTACAAAAATATGTAATCATTTGCAGTACAACAACACACATTTAGGAATCTGTTAACAAATTTAGGAATTTTATATAAAAAAAAAACCTAGTGTTTTTGTAATACTTTCTTACCTTAGTGAGCCAGCTGAAAAATTAATAAAAATAAAAAGTAAGAGCCGAAAGATTATCATAACAGTAATTTAGTTTTCTCAAAAAGTTATTCAAAAAAATTGAGCTCCAGAATTTAAGTCTAATTTTTGTCACTGATTAAGAATGTGTATAGGGTTCTCTTTTGAAGTTGATATAACATTTTTTTCTGCTATAAATTCAAATTCCTCATTTCTAAAGTCATCAGGATGAATTAAAAACATATTGTATGGTTATATCACCAAGTTCTTTTTCTGTTTTTCGAATACAAGATGTTTAAATTTTATATACATTTTTCAGGCATTGGTCGAGATGTAAAATCCCCCAAAAAATATAAATCACTCTGTGGTTATTGTTAAGAAACAATGGAAAGTAAATTATGTCAGTATTGTATAGAGTAGTGGTTAGTTAGTTAAACAGAAGCCTAAATTTTGTTAGACAAAATTGTCACAAATAGGTCCGGTAATTTAATGGTTTTGAAACTTGTTGTCAAAGTTTGTCATCTACATCCTATTCAATGACCTTACTGAATTGACAAAATGGATATGTCAGTAAAAAGTAGTCAAAATATTTTCAACCTGGAGAATCATAACTTTGTAAATAAAAGTTTGGTGGGTTTATATAATAAAAATTAAATAAGAAATAAACAGCTATCAAACCCAGTATCAAACCAGTTTTTTGCCAGCTTTTCAATACTGCCATACCTACTGGATTAAATTTTTTAATACAACCTTAATTTTAAAATACACACAGCTCATCCAAATACAAAAATATTCAGTGAAATAATAAGACAGGAAACTTTAAACAGTAACTTTTCTCATTTTTTCCTAGCATTTTAAAGATCAGTAAAATTTAAAATTTTAAATGTCAATAATTTAAAAAGATCAGAGTTAAAATTTATAAACACTTAATAATCTTATCAGTACAAAACATGTATGTAGAGTTTCAGAATATTTTCAGACATCAAGTTAATTGTTGCTATCACCGCTGTCTGTTAATGTTT
Organism: Kuschelorhynchus macadamiae; assembly: GCA_030620095.1. Classification (NCBI taxonomy): domain Eukaryota; kingdom Metazoa; phylum Arthropoda; class Insecta; order Coleoptera; family Curculionidae; genus Kuschelorhynchus; species Kuschelorhynchus macadamiae. Next base: position 265,364 of record JAUTXW010001576.1, read on the forward strand.
TACGCACCGTTCCCATTTTTAACTATAGTTTCAAAATTCTGGACATCTTATACAAATCTGTAATGTGCAACTTAATATTAGAATTTTTAAAACCCAGTCGGATTTAGGATTTTATGATACTTGTCACCACTACTAATATATTAGCAAAATATTAGGGATTGAATGGTATCAATATACACCCCCGGTAGCACAAAACTTAATTGCTGTTTAGAATATTTATTTCTCAAATTGGACATTCTGTTAAACATTTTAAACCTTCATTGAACTTTGTGCAACCAGCCAATAGTCATATGTATCGATAAATTGCATGTATTGTCCTTGTTTATGTATAGAGTATCGTTTTAAAAATATTGATACAAAATATTGAGTATCGGAAGCAAAAGTATCAATACCTAGAATATCGGATCATATTGTACATTCCTATTTAAAACTCTGTTGGTATTGGGTATAGTGATTGGCCAGGTGACTGCACACTGACAATGAGAACAGAATGGCAGAGGTAATATTTGATTTATAAGGACCTCAGCAGTGTTTTGACAAAAAGACATGCTGATAAGTTTATCGTTAGTGCAAGTTAAAAATATGTTAATAAAATTATCAACAAATGAAGGAGCATAACATAAAACACTGAGAACCCTGAACTAACTAAACAAAAAAATGTTATCATTTAAATAACATAATTGAGGTATTTAAGTACAAAAGTATTATTTGAAAGACACTCTTACCTGGGATATGTAAGGAAGGAATCGCCGTTACTTTAAGACCCCTTTTTCCAGGAACTCTATCATTTGGAGAAAAATGTTTCTCACAAACCACATATCTTTCATAGACTTCATTCATTGTCATCATTTCGAAGTTGGGTGGTTTTATTCTCTGAATCCATATATTAAATGTTTCTGGGTATTTCCTGGGGTTGGGAAACCTATGCCTTTTGCTGTGTCGATTATTACAAAATTTAACACAGCAATATCTGGATTTTAGCGAAGGAATATACTCGTCAGCCTGGTTCATTCCTAATAAGTTCGACATAGCACCAAATTTCAGTAAATCAAAACACTAACTACTTCTAAGCTTTTTAATATTTTTATCAAAACTACAGCTACGCACAAATTCAAAAATCACCGCTTCTAACAACTTCAAATTTCAAATGGTGGCGTAAGAAACAAACACGAAACCGTAAAATGGCCGCACGAATAAAGTTTTCTTTATTCGTATGGGAGTTCGTCAGTGGCGCCATCTTACGGGGAGAAAGTACTAAAGACGATCATCAGCGCCTCTGAGGCTTGTACGACAGACTAAACACGAAACTGTCAAAATCGATTTCTTACTTTACTAAATTTATTTCGTGTACTGTGGTCCTAATGAATTTCTGCTTCAATTTGCGCCAGCGCCGTAAACGGGTGTTACGCGTCCTCTCTCTTTCCTTGTCTAAGGTAACGATCGTGGCAGTCTAGTAGGGGCAGCCGGAGTACTTAGTGACTTCCTAATCAGAGAGACACCAAAAACTTATTCGTCGTCGGACAATCGATTTTGCTTGCCTATTAGTTGCCCGTACGTGAAAACTTCTTCACCTATATATAACTTATTGTTTTTTATTCGAACAACAGAATACAGCATTGCCGCACCTCTCTACTCTTGAAACAATAATGAAATAATAGCTTTTTCTCTACATTTAGTTATATAAATACATATTTAAAATATTAAAAATCAATTTTTTTAATTCATAGTTTTTAAATTCAGTAATTGAATAAAAAAAGGATCTCATTTTTTGAAATCTAAAAATAAAACATTGAGCGTTCTGCACAAAAACTACAGACGATTCAATTTCCAAATTAAATTTGCGGTTTCTACTATTCTATGATCCAAAATTATGTATGCTTATTGGTGACCAGTAGAAGTATATTTTTAAAAGTTTTTATTAAAATTCAAGTTATGAGGAAAATTTAAAATTTCTGTGGTTCATGTGGTTTTTGTTGTACTCTAGGATACGTATTTGACACTGCTTTTGAAACCAGCACAGTTTCGTTGGAAATTTGAAAACTAAGAAGTCGTTTTTTCAGTTCTGATCGGACGAATAGATTCCCTTATTCTAGTATTAGAAAAAAAGTTGTCCTAAACGTCATTTTTTAAGGGGAGTTTACATTACGATATTGCCTACAGGCATGCGCATAAGTGATCTTGCAATCAGCTGATGCAATTTTATTTGCATGGTGCCGAATTATAACCGGCGCTAATTTTATTGCAAATAGCACGCAATTTTAGGTTGAAATGGGAAGTACCAACATATAAAAAAAGTCATTACTATTATTGAGAGAGCAATTTACATATCCACTACATTTTCATATTAAGAATCAAAATTCATTTTTCAAGACTTTTTTTAAGAACACAGCATCAAGCTGACCAGCTATCAGGCAAAAATTGAATTAATTAGCTGTTAAATGTCAAATTCATTTTAGTTGGCTCACCTGCTCTTCAAACATCAACATGTTTATTCAAAAAAATCCGAGGAGAAGAACAGATATATTATTAAGATTTCATATTAAACCTAATTAAATCTCAACTTTAAATATTTAGGAAATATCGGTTTCCAACTCCAAACTCATGGATTTTTCAAGATCTTGTTACTTGTCTTTTTAGTGTGCAACTTTTTCTATTCGTTTCAATTTTTTTAAAATGTGCTTAAAATTATTACATAAGTTTTTTTTTCCGGATATTCCGGATTTCTATGTTCTAGTTCTGCTGCTGCTTCTTTGGAAGGAAATAAAATAGGAGAAGGAAAAGAGACAAACATAAAAATGTTAATATAATATATTGACCATTTATGTACATCGTTTCTTTAATTTCTAAATTTAAATATCATTACATATCAACGATTAGAACTGCCTCTCTATTCGCTATGAATGTGTTTGCTTTGTACAAAACATGTCTAAAATATCTAGAAAACTACTTTTGATTTGTTTGTATAAAACTCTACCTTGTATATGTATATAAATAGGCATTTTAGTTAGATATTTACCCATATACAAAATGTTTGCGGGCTAAGCTGAAAATTGTATAGAAGCCTAATTACGTTAAGATACTTTAGTAAAACTTTATTTTTCAAGAAAAATAAACCCAATTTTTTGCCATTTAATCGAAACCATTTTAACAGTACTGAAAATAAAGACTGGTATTAAATTAATGTGGTATCTAGTTATACCAATCGTAATTAAACCATTCTTATAGGACATTCCATAATTTCCCATAACGATAGTCCTATCACTCAACTATGGTCAGAGTGCATCTGAAGTACAAAAAGATGAATATTTCTGTCTGTAAAGTATTAATCTTTCAGTTAACTACATATGTTTAAGGGGAGTATGTCGCATTTTAAGCTAGGTTAAAAAATCCGAACTATTTAAAATAGGTGCATACTTTTATTGACTGAATCATTCTGGTAAGTTATATCACGACAAATAGTGTTTTGATGTGTACTTTTATATAGTGGTAAAAGGAATATAACACCGACAGTTTAAAGATGCGTGTTCATTTTGTAAAATTTGAGGTTAAGTAAAAACTTGCTATGTAAATCACAACAATGATCCAAATTTTTAAGTGGGCCATTGTTGAGATCACTTCCTTTGAAATTCAGCGTATTTATAATAATATGTAGGACTATTGTTATGACACAGTTAACGAGCAAAGTCAAAACGAACAGCCAATCGGTTTTTTTTTTTTACAGAATATGCCTCGAACAAATCTAGAACGTCGGAAAGTTGGTGGAAGGCCCTATACTCCTTATTCTAATATTAAAACAGTGCCTTAACGATATCCTGGCCAAAAAATTGTCGCAAATAGAAGCTGCAACATTTTGCAATATTCCGCGCAGTTCTATAATTTTAAAATTAAAAGCTGTGAGAAGTAATAACGTCAAACCTCCTGGACGAAGATGTATATTTACGAAAAAAGAGGAGGACACATTCCTTCAACATATTATTGCTATGTGTGATTTCGGATTCCCTATAACGACGTATTTTTAAAATGTACTTAGACAGCTCTGGGCGTAAGGAAGAGCGCTTTAAGGATACCTTTCCTGGAAAACGTTGAACAGAAGGTTTTTTACTTCGACAGAAGGGAAATCTTAGTAAGCGTTTATGCAGTAATATCAAAAGAAGTCGAGCTTCCGTTGATGAAAACATTGTACATTTATATTTTAACAACTTGGAAACAGTGCTAGATGGAATTCCTCCCTCTGCAATTTGGAATTACGACGAAACTAATCTAGTCGACGATCCAGAAAAAAAAACCGTTCTTACGAAGAGAGGTTGCAAGTATCCGGAAGCAATAAAAAATTCATCCAAGGTCGCAGTATCAATAATGATGTGCGGAGCAAATTTGTCCACCATATGTCAATTATAAAGCTGAAAAAATGTGGATGGTTCGATGGTGCCAGTTTTGAGGATTGGTTTATATCTATTTTACTACCTATAATAAAACGCTCTGGCCATGAAAAAACCGTTGTTATTGGGGACAATTTAAGTTCCCATATTAGTGCTAGAGTGTAGAGAAAACAATATTACTTTTGTAGCACTACCACCAAACGCTACTCATTTGACCCAGCCGTTAGACATTTCTTTTTTTCGTCCTTTTAAAATCCATTGGAGAACAGTCCTTGATGATTGGAAAAGCACTCCGGCCGGAAGAAGGCATCCAACAGTACCGAAAGACGTGTTTCCGGCATTAAACAGGAATGAGGTTTTACAGAAAATTCCAAATAGTGACAGGACGCATTCAACAAATGATTTGAATTTAGTAAATAAATCATTTACTGACTTTCTCCAAGCCACCAGACTATCAGAAACAGCCCCTACAATTATTCGTAAGAGAAAAAAAGTTAACGTTGAAGTCGGAAAGAGCATAGCTCCAGAAGATTTAACTTTAATGAACACGTCCCATGCAGAAGAGGAATCTCGACCAGGGTCATCGCGTATAAAAAGCCGAAATAAAAAAAGAACGCAGAAGTTATCTGAAAGTGATTCCGAACAAAGTTCCACTCATATGTCTCTTGCCTCTGATACTCAATCAGAGTGTTTCAGTGATCTAGAAAATATCTACTTACAGTCTGCACAAGAACGAAAAACCAGAAAACTCAATTAACCAATAATTATTGGTGATTATGTTATTGTCTCTTATGATAAACAATACTGGCCAGGTATTGTAGAAGAGACACTAAAGAATTATTACGTAGTAAGCTGCAAGGAAAAATGTGGAAAATTATGAAAGTGGCCAGAGACAAAAGACAGCCTCCGGTACAACACAAGTGACATTGTAACAAAAATTTGTAGTCCCACACTACGTTCCATGAGCAGAAAATTATACTCAGTATTAGAATTAGAGGATTTATGAATTTGATTTTGAAAATTTTTCAATTTTGAGTTCTAAGCTTATAAAAGTATTTTTATTTGTTCTGATATTCTTTGGCTATTTCGGTTTTCAGAAGATGTGAAAATTTCAATTTCTTTTAAATCTGTCCGTAATGGATTTTACACTTTTGTTTGGGTATAAAAATTTTAAAATATTATAATATGTTAATTTTTTATTTTCTAGGCTCATTGTTTCGTTTGAAGATGCCAACGATAGCCCAGCGTTATAACCAAAGCGTAAAATAGCAGTAAAATCACCATGCACTATTGTTGGGCAACTTTAAACACGACAATGTACCACTAAAAATTTAACAGAAAAAATATTTAAAGTAAGTATTTTTGAATTTTCGTTATAACAGTGTTTAAATCAACCATTAGGCTACTATTTAAAAAATCACCAGACTTTAACCAAGAAATTTCCAACCAAAAATTAGAACAAAACCCCAAAAGTGGACCATTGTTAGGGGAAATTACGGTATTAAATTATTATGAACTTAATTCAGTTAGCCAATTTAGTACAAAGAGAGTTCTTACTGCGGTTGATTGATAATTGTATCGTCACAACCATGCTCAATTCATCAATATTATGTAAATCATATTGTAGCAACATATACTTCGGTAACATAATAAAATGGAAATGCAAAAAAGTATATTAAGCGCCAAGAAGAAATGGACCACTAAAGCCTGTTTCATTCAAGGAACTTATTTTGCTCTAAGTATTTCAAGCTTAGCCCTTCAGTACACACATATTTAGTGCCTATTAACAAGTGTACGTATAAACGCATACAAATAAATTTTGCAAAATCCTAATTTAAATCTTTCTTCTTAAAATAAAATACCTGAAAACGAAATTTAAGCAGTATAATTGCACAAAATATAATTTTTTTGTCAAAAGACATCAACATTTATTATCAACAACTTATATGTATCAACTAACTATAATTTCATGTATAAATTATGTTCTGAACAAAATACAATACAATGGTACGTAGAAAATTATGCAATGAAATTTGTTTGTATAATTAAGACTACTAAACCTAATACCAAATAATATACAATTTACAAAAATGAAAAATTTTCTTGGAATCTTATTGCATTAATATAGATTTTACTCACCACGTATCTATTGTGATCTTTGTTAGAGATAGTCAATATTAAAATACTACTATACTATTTGAATACGAACCATTTTGTATTAATGTAAATATGCCATTTGCCTTCTGTTTTATGTTTTAACAGGAACAGTTTGGTAACATTCTTATTAACAGTTTTTACGGAAAAACGTTAAACTCAGCTTTCTAACAACCCAAAATAAAAGTGCCTGTACAGTTTTATTTAGTGAATCTTTCTTTACCTCATTGCTAGCACGATACATTTGTGGGTAAAATTTTTTAGTATAAAGCAATGATTTTTTAATTTTCTTTGAAATTCGAGAAATTTTGAACCTTTTATTGTTTATTAATAAAAAATATTAAAGTTTTATAAACGATTCGTTCTCATTTATAGAACCTTACTTTTTATTTGTTACCTTTAATATTCCTTTGCTAATTAAAATAGATATTACTTATTAGCTGAGTGTAAACATCTAACAGTTTTTATAAAATATTTGACAGAGAATATTCCAAATACTTTAGTTTAGTTTAGTAATTTAAAATACTTCCTTCAAATTTTGAACATGAAAAAACGGATAATTTGAAATAAAATAATTAGGGCAGTAAAAAACTGGGTCGTAAAAACTTGTTGTCGTGATCTAATGAGAAACCAATTTTGATATAATGATAATGACATACATTATCTTAAACTCCGCGTAGATAAAAAGATGCACTGAGTAAAAGTTGGGTCAGAGGACGCGCGTTGCCGTGTGAACAGCACCAAGTAATACAGTGTATTTTCAGAACACGCGTTAAGAAAACGCGCGAGTAACGCGGTTTATCTGATCCAAGTCTAAAGTAAATTATCATTGGGATATAAATAAGGAATAATAGCTTAGATCTTAGACATTATACAAATAAGTATCACTGAACAATATTTCAACAACAAAATTACAACCAATTGGGTCCCAAACAATTCTCTAATACATTTACAGCATCGAACCGTTCCATATCGGAAAACATTTGTTTTAATTCGGTTAAGGCATTACTGTTCCTATTCCTAGATTCCCATAAATCTAATATACAGTCAGTAGGCGAGGGCTTGGTAGCGAAAAAGTTTATATACCTATCCACATTCAAAGCATGCGCTAACATCCTCCAGTCGTTTCCGCGTTGCGTTGGAGGATCTAAACATTGACACAATTGTTTCCTAATTTGTTTGGTCAACCTAAAATTAAAATCGTCACAAGTCGACACTCCCCGATCAGTCACTATAAGAGTTTTGGCTATTTTTAACGCACCATCTTCAAACTGTAAGTTTTTGGCACTTTTATAATCAGACGATTTTTTGGAATCGTTAGACCTACTCGTCTCACTGTGAATGGTTATTTTTGGCACTATTTCGTTGCTGTATTTTGCTGAAGAGGTAGTTTTAATATCGCTAGCGTCATCTCGACAGGATATATCAAATAGCTGCTGGTAATCAAATCCTTTTTGATTAACCCTTAGCTTAAAATTTAGATGTCTGCTTACCTCGTAAGATTCTAAGGTGAAACTGCAATGTAAGCTATTGCTATTGGCTTGCCATACATGTGCAAAAGGAACCTCCTGGTAGTTTGAGCCAGGTTTAGCTTGCCACCCATCACTAATCGACTCTAAGTTAAGACATAAGGCGTTACCCCCATCTTGAAATGTTATTGAACGAGGCTCATCAAGCAAGTATCCGCCAAGGCGTTTTTCTTGACCAAAAACTGTTTCCATGGAACTTTCAGTATCTTCGAGTATGTATACCCTAACGCAGTAATCTATAGTAGTCTGGAAACATAGTTTAGGTGCAAATACTGCTAACTTCAGTCTTTTGATTGCGTTGCCACTTATTGATCTACCAACTATGACAAATCTAGAGAGGCATTCAGTAACTAAGTAGGCCGAATCAGTATCTAACTGACAAAAAACATTAGTGTTAATAGTCTCCTGTCCCAAAGTTACTGCATTTTGCCATTGCGAATCACTACAGTCACTTTGCAATACAGATATTGACCAATTGTTTCTTGTAAGTTCCGCACAGTGAGGAACTTTGAGAACAACAGCTTTATTAAGTGAAACATTAGGGCCACATGACACAACTGGACTCAGTTGAGTCAAATGCTCTGCTAACTTAGGCCGAAAACAGTCTTCGTTGAGGATAGAAAGGAAGATTTCTTGCTTCCTGCTTCTAGATACAGCACTCTCGGGAACCAACAAGTTCAATCCTGCTTCAGGAAGATTGAGGAAGGCACCAGTATGCGTTACGGTAGCACTAGTGTAGTTTCCACTTGTTGTAGGAGTTACCGCATAGGCCGCTGGGAGTGAGGTGAGAGGTAGAGTTACTTGTTCTGTAGCTACGTCATATGTAGAATCAGCTGAAAATAAAAAACACCTTAGAATATTGACTTTATGTTATTTCTTGTACAGAGAACAAAAGTTTATATCCACTTTAAATTAAAAAAAAAATCGGGAAATTTCCTTCACCGGGAACTTCCCTCATTGTGAATATTTCCTTTTATTAAAAATAGTGAAGTGTGAACCAATTTAGTTCAGTACATAGTTATTCAGGAACACATATATATTGTCTTTTCAAACATTTTTATTGGACGTCATTTTGTTCCAATATACTGGAATTCTACCAATATTTTACCAGTTGCTACCTATGCCACACTTGATTTTGGTCATAATTTAAAATTAATTCAATAGGTAGTTTTTACATTGACAGACATCGCGATTTTGTTACGTAATGTTGAATTCGCACCAGTTTAGCCATATATCATATTTACTTTATCTCCAAAATTTACAGTCAACTGAGTAAGAAGACTTTTTTACGTAAATTTTTTTAACATTGTGTTTGGCCGCCATTTTGTTCCGCTTGCGCAAAATTTGAAATTAATCTAAGTAGTTTTTAGTCAATTAGACTGATGTTTTAAATATTTTATTAGGCCGCCATTTTGTTTTGCTATCTTATATTTGCTCCAAAATGTTACCAGTTCATTCTGTCATTCATCTAACACTTAATTTTTTTGCAAAATTTGGGGTAAATTGGATAATTAGTTTTTTTAGTAATAATTATTTAACGTTTCACTAGTCCGCCATCTTGTTCCGACAAATTGGATTTTTGCCAAAATATTACCAGGTCATCCCCATATGAGCCTTAATTTTTGCCCAAAATTTGAAGTCAATCTGTTAAGTAGTTTTTAAGCTATGCCGCAAAATGACAGACAGACAAAACAACAGGTGGACCGACGGAATTGATAAAATATATTTTTTGGCATCTATGGACGTTAAAATGCGAAGATATATAAAACCTGGTGAAGTGATTTTTTGAGATTACAAAAATTGTATTTGGCCGCCAATTTGTTCCGCCATATTGAATTAGTACCACACGTTTACTAGTTTATCTCTATACTGCAATTAGTTATGACACACAATTTGAAATCAGTTCATTAAGTAGTTTTTTCAGGCTGAATTTCTAAATACTTTATTAAGCCGTAATTTTGTTCCTCCACTTGTATTCGTACCAAAATTTTACCAGCTGATTCCTACATAATACTTGACTTTTGTGGAAATTGTATAATTAGTTTTTTAAGTAAATTTTTTTTAACGTTTCATTAGGCCGCTATCTTGTTTCGTCATAGTTGAATTTTAACCAAAATATTATCAGGTCATCTCTATATGAGCCTTAATTTTTGACTAAAAGTTGAAATCAATCTTTTTGGCATCTAGGGACGCCCAAATGCGAATGTATGTAAAATCTGAGAGGGTGATTTTTTCAGATTACAAACATTTTATTTGGCCGCCACTTTGTTCCGTCATCTTGAATTAGTACCACACTTTTACTAGTTCATCTCTATACTACAATTAGTTATGGCACACATTTTGAATCAGTTCATTAACTAGTTTTTTCAGGCTGAATTTTTAAATATTTTATTAAGCTGCCATTGTGTTCCGCCCTCTTGGATTCGTACCAAAATTTGACCAGTTGATTACCACATAATACTTGATTTTTGTGCAAAATTTGAGATAAATTGGATAGGCACTTTCTTATTAATAATCTTTTTACCATTTCACTAAGCCGCCATTTTGTTTTGCCGTATTTGATTCTTAACAAATTGTTACCAAGTCATCCCCATATGACCCTTAATTTTTGTGCAGACAGACCGACGGAATCGAGAAATCATGTTTTTCGTCATCTACGGACTCTGAAACGTAAAGATCTGGAAAAATCTCGGAAGGCGATTTTTTCACGATTACAATACTTTCCTTTTATGAGGGAAGTAAAAAACAAGATTAGGAAACGGAATCTTCCCACTCCTTGAATTTTAAACGTCATCTGAGTAAATATTATTGACGAAATTCCAAAGGGAGCTGATATCGATTCTACACGTTTTTAGTAAAAAAATCCTTGTTTATATTAAAAATTATATAGAAGTCCAATTGTCTTAACAAGTCATCAAAAATTTAAAAAAAAATCTTGCACAATAAACGTCCAAATTACGCGTTTCCTGGCATTACACATATATAGGCAAAATTAAAATTTATGCTTAAGAAATTGAAACATGTTTAATAATTTAAAATGATTAACATTAACAATTACTACTGATCACCCTTGATCAAAAACCAGCTTATCAACTTATTCTAAGATTCTAAAAATATAAATATTCACCCACATTGTCTTAGAGGTATAATCTTGTATCACTTTAGAAAGATCTTATGAGAAATTCGATGGCCTGAAATGGTTAAAAATATAAAACTATAAGATTTCTCATTCCAACGCTTAGGAAGTTCTATTTCATTATAGACTACTTGAAACAGGGCAACTCACGAAAGCAGGTTACTCGTTATTAGTCTCATGAATTGGCTTGTCTGGGGGTTTTAACAAAGAGAGATAAAAGTGAGATATTGTGTCACGTTTGTAAAGTTTAGTTCATGGCGCCCCTGATTGTGAATAAATGCAGTCTTTAGATAGTTTCAGAAAAAAGGTTCTACTTTTTTTAAAGTATTTCGTGAGAGTCATGTAATCAGCAAAATCTATATGTATTTTTCATTTTGTAAAATTCATCGTCCGATTACTTTAAACTATTTTCAAAAAAAAGGAAACATTAAAAACTAAACTGTATATGTTTGTGTGCAAATTAGCCTTAATTTTTCCTGACATTATTCCTCCTCCAAAGAGTTTTTCCGTCTAGGCTACTTAAAATAAATCCTCCATTTTCACATTTCTGTTTTAAAATGCACTTTAAATCGCAATATTTTTACCTCAAAGCGTTTGACGGTTTTGTTGTGATTGAAACGGAATTAAAACATGAGTAAAGGCGTTAAAACATATGATGCAAAATATTTTAAAATACACCCAAAATGCACAGTATGGTTATTAACTCAGTAATGTTTTGACAGCGTATTTTTAGTGAAATGATAAAACTGTGAATTTTTAAAAAATTCCTTGCCAACGTCTGCTTAAATATTTTCTTCTCTTTTTAAAATATTTTAAATTATGTAGTGTTGCGACTTCTACCTTACACCGGTGGCCACATCCGTTTTCTAAATAAATTCTAAATTTATATTATTCTGAATATTCTAAACACGTTTTGTGTTATGTTTCCTTTACCTAAATTCAATTATTTTCGAGAAAAAGGTGCTTGAAAATTGACATTTTTGACGTTTTGAAACTCTGTAACCCTCAAACGACTTAACTTGCAATAAAATGGATTTCACTTTCCGATCTAAAGCCTGGGTTATAGATTGAAAAAGTTTGTGTCTTGCGTCATCCTTTTGAGCTAAGCGTTTACGCTGGTACTTAGCCCATCTTATAGATTTGAAAACGTTTGCGCTTTGCGTTGCCTGTGGAACTAACCTTACTTTTATGTTTATATTTATCGTCTTTTTGTGTAATACAATTTTATCTTGTTTTAAAGTTGCTGTGCGTTTTTTTTTATTTACTAAGATGGATAATCAAAATCCTAGTAATGATGCCTAGTAAAGACTAGGTATGCATTGTGGACATATTAATGTGTGCTGTAAAGTTGTTAAAGAGAAAGAGGCAAAGAAGGTGGCGGATTCGGCCTATTAAATGGGGTAGCAAGCAATTTTTTTAAGTAGATGAAGATGTTATGTGTTATATGTTAATGTTAAATTTATTTCCAAGGACGGACGTTTTGAAAGGCCCTCCAAAATCCAGCAATTTTATTGGTTGCAGCTTAAAGCAAATGTCGATTCACGCTAGCCGCTTCCGTCAAAGTTAAAGATCGCCATCTTTTCGACGGCTAGCGAAAACTCAAACGGATGGCGGCAAAAATATAATGGTACTCATTGCTTTACGTTAATTAAACTTCAAGGATAGCGCAAACGGCGACGCAAGACTCAAACGTTTTTAATCTATAACCCAGGTTTAAGTTTTTAATTATCTATTTTCCCACATCAATTTCTGGTTTGACAGTCAAAATTTGACATTTCCTCTTAAACTGGAAGTTGGTGTCATGGAGATTGACAGTCTACCAGCATAGTAGAAGGTTATGTCGATGAAAGTGTCGAAAACAAGAATAACATTTTAAAAATTGTATTTGAATAAGCGTAACAGATCCCACCATTAAGCAGGAATCACGTGCAATTTAAGCCAGGCCCAATTTCAATCGCTCCGACTGCAGTTCCTCTTGATAAAGTTGCATTTCAGCAAAATTTACAAATCGAAAATACGAAATCCTGAAGTAAGCAATATCCAAAACCCAATCTTATGGGAGAAATTACTGGTGCCTACCCCAAATGCCGGAAAACGCGCCCACCTGTAACCAACGCCGGCCGACTTCTCAGCTCAAGCAAGTTCGGTAGCTGTTATAATATATGTTGGTACATCCTAATCGGCAGAATGTCTGAAATAGGACACTCAAAATTTTTTTTAGTACAATCATTCTGTTTGAAACTTAACTTAAGCAAAAAATTAACGATCGAATGTCAGTTTGGAGAAAATAAATAAAATAGGATACTTACAATTGTTCGTAGAGCCACTCATTTGGCTCCGCTTGCCGCTAGATGATTCTAGGGTGGAACTGGTGGCTGGCGACATCTGAATATCGGACGCTGAAGCCAGATGGGGTACGTCATAATGGTGCTCCGAAACGGACCTGGTTACCGACGTGGCTGGTGTGGTGTACGGGTACTCGTAGCAAGCCGCAACTGTCTGCGTCAGGTCTGGCTGTAGGGTGAGCGACTTCTTGTCCTGTTCGGGAAAAAATTCTGGATGGTAGTCTGAAATGCGATGAAAATATGTTGTTTTGTCTATTTGAAGTGTTTTTGTATTTATAAACTATGATTCCAATTATTTTAAGTTAAGGTAAAAATCAAAGGCCTACAATTTGACAAAAAGATCAAAAGTGTAAAACCCTGGCACTTATTTTGAATCGCATTTGTTAGCCTTCCATTTTGGTTCATTAATCAACTAAAGTGCCTTTTTAAAATGAGGAATATTGCTTCATTTATCTTGTCACATATTAAAAATAGTGTAACAAAACTATATAATATTGCTTTCGTTTTTTTTTGGAAGTTTTAACGCACGCGTCGAAGGCGATTGCAGCAAAACACATGGGCAATGCGATCACTGAGTTTCATATAATTCTTATTCGTCCAGATAATCTAGGTATTGTCTACATTTAATCTTAAAAGATATAAATTTAATTTGACAATCACAATAATGCTAACAAAATTAAAGGCAAATGTCAAATTTGTTTTCTTAGACTAGCGCCCTAGTGTAAAAATATTTTGGGTGCCTCATGCCAGGGCCTATACATTATTCCTTTGTTAAAAATGTGACTTATAATTATATATTATATATATTATATGAGGTGACACAATGTATTTTAATGTTTTTATTATATTCTCTTATTTAAATGTAAATACATAATCTCAAGGAATTTAATAAAGAGGTATAAAAAGTTTGATATGTTATCAATGAAATACCCTTACAAATTTACAAACAGCCGGGCTCAGCACCAAGATCAAGAGTAATGAAATGCACACACCAGATACCCAAACTCCTCTTATTGACATTTTTTTTACAAATCGCGACCTTTGGGTTTTGAGCAGCTTTGTTTGTGTACGATAATATGATAGTGTATAAGGAAACTGATCAAAGAACTAGCCAATGAATCTCTTGATCTCTTTGATTGCAGATTTGAAGATTTTCACTTAGTTCCAATGGTAAGATGAAATGATAATAATGCGCATTAGTTGCACATTGACAAAATTAAATCTATACCTAGAGCAAACCCTAGAAACGTGAAGATAGACAAATAGTTGCTGTTCCCCAAAATAATCGAATTCAAAGGGCCTCAAAAAAAATTACATTAGAGTTGCAATTACCCCGATTCAATGGTTTCAGTAAAAGACCTCAATGAATGAATAATTCTTATTGCTTGAACTCGATGATCTTAGAATCACAATATTTATCCCTTTTAATATTGGAGAAACTCTTGCAATTTTTGTTTTTTTTCTGGAAAAATACCTGTTTTAAATGAAAGTTTTGTGAGAGTAATAAAATGGGTATGATTTTACGTTTAATATTTTTTATATTTTTATTATTTTATTGAAACTACAAGCCTGCTTGTTGGATACATTATGGAGAGCTTTTCAACGTGTTTATTTGTTATTTTAGCTTGTTTCTGATATTTAAAACTAGTTATCGATACTATTGGAATATATCTAAACAAGGTTGCTTCTACATGTTTCTTCAACTTTTCTATTTATTTATTTTTAGCCAATTGTACCACTTTAACTTTTTATGATAAAAAGGGAGCTTTATTAACATATAACAATTTATATAATATGAATGAAGTTATTACCAAATAACTATATGAATATATGAGGGGCTAAATGTAAAACTCACATACTCCATTTTTTCAGAAATTCCGTTTTTACTGAAATATTGTTCGCAATGTTGAATTGCATATTAATTTGGCGTTAAAATCATACAAAAGTAACGTTCTCCTGTAATAACTTAGCCCTAAAAATGTACCTTCGTTGCAAAACTAACATTATCCTTGACATGAATGGATGCGTAACTTATATTCTCTACTTTATCTGCTGATTTGGAAATTTTCGTATTACTGTATTTCCGAGGAGAGTTTATGTATGTTGGTTTTACCTCGTGTTCCTCGTGTTTTAAATTAAAATTTTAATCAACACCAATTGTAAAAAAAATAAAACAATTGAATTGGCAGTGAGACTAGTAAATAAGGTAGACCCAAGGAAAATATTTTCTAAACCGAAAATTAATTTGAAAACTTTCAAACGAAATATCATCCTGTCTTTCTGATAGTTTGAATTCTATTAGATGGATGTGGGGTCAAAACAAGAACAAGATTTTAGTAAGTATGCTTCTTAAAGCCCACAAAAATATTTCTGGAGTTCAGTTAGTTTTTCCCATAACAGGTCATAGTTTTTTGCCATCCGATCGTATTTTTGGAAATATTGACAAGGATATTAAAAGAAAAGAAGTACTCATAGATCCCAACGAGTACATTGAGATGAATGGCAAATGTGCAACTAATCACGTAACGTAATAACGTATTAAACAGAGACTGGAAGATAACGGTTAACGAGAATATTAAGAAGTCACCCCTCTGGCATTTTAGTATTCAATCGTGTAGGCGAATCTACTTTACAAAAAATATTAATAACAGACTTATAGTTGTTGTCCAAGGGGAATAAACATGCAGATCAAAAAATGAACCAGCCCACTCTGCCAAAACTATTACCAAACGGTGTAAAAATCGGCAGCTTTTCAGAGCAGATGTCATTCCCAAAGGTGTTTCTTTAAAGAAAGATCAGAAAAAAATGAAGATGTTGATTCCCTTCTTAAAACACAATATGGAGAAGACTGGAGGATTCACGACTTTTTCGAATTCTGTAGGCATGTTACTGATGAGGCAGAAGTAATTATTGAAGCCGCAAATGAGGAGAATGCCACTCAACAAAAGAATTTCCAACTTTCCAGATATAACTACTTTTGTAAAAAATCTGAAATTTCTTTTGAAGGATCTCGGAATTTGACACTCACAATTTTCACTTCGTTTCATTAATGGACCTCTTGAATTTTTGAAAAACAAAGATAATGCATATGGTTCAATTCTATCCATACGATTGGTTTAAAAAAAACGACATTTTTTTCTCTTTATAATGACTCTAGGTAAAAAAAACACAAATTAAAAATATGAAGTGATAAGGTATCCAATATTCTTATATATGTGCCTACTTAAGGCACAGCTTGATACTTGCAAAGTAAAGGTAAGGAGAAAACGCATGTGGTTCAATTGTATACACGACTGTTTAAAAAAATTACACTATTTTTGACTTTATAATGACTTCAGGTTAACAAAAATAATAAAAATATCGAGTCATTAAAGAGTCTTAAGTATTTAAGATTTTTAATATGTTGAACATGCTGGCGTCCTATAATAATTACACATCGATATCTATTCTCAAGTGCAACTTATTGACAAACGTAGAAAAAATTGTTTCGAAACAATAATTCACTTGTTGTGGAAGAAAACTATTCTTTGTCTACTTCGCTTCATTAATGTAAAACTCAACAACCTGCAAAGCCAAGATAATAAGAAAATAAATGCATGTGGTCCAATTTTATGCACAAGATTGTTTATAAGTAGCGTGTGTAAAAATAGCTAAATAATTTTGAAAAGATTATCCATGGGCTATATGTAAATAATCTTTCAAGACGGATTCTTAAAAAAAATATATTTTTTGGGATAATTCATAAATCATACTCAAAAACTAAGAAGTTATTTGCTTTTAAATCATTCTCTCAAATGTAAACCGGGAAAAAATTTGAATTCTCTTTTGAAGAAACCAGGAAGTCAAGAATAAGAAAAAAATCATGCGTTCTTTATATACATATTTAGAGAGATGTGTAACATTCAAACAGAGTTTTCTTATCTAATACTGGTAATGTCATGCCGATATCTTTTGTGGTTTTCGAATCATGCATTTGATTTGAATATACCCTAGACAATTTAGTGATTCACTTATTTTGAGCATCAATTTATTTTCATGTACTCATTAAGGTTCAATAAATAAAGCACATTAAATTAACCCTTAAGTAGGTGCCCTCGTTTGGACTTTATCGAGATAGTACCTCTTGGTGTTTTAAATTTTATTTTGATTTTCTATATTTATTTTTTTTAAATCTGCTTTGTCAACAGAATAAATTTTCTGTGACAATAAAACATTTTTTTTATTTTGAATTGAATTAATAATTTAGATTATAAAAAACGTATTTTTATCGGAAGCGGGTCTATTATTTGCAACTGAAAAGACTTATCTGAGTAAGAAAGAAATTATGTTTATTTAAATGATTCAGAATGTCCAATTTTCATACTTTATAGAAATTTTAACCTACAGTATCATTTTAAAGACTCATGGAAAAGTTTGAAATAAAAATAACACTTTTTATTACCGAACGGGGACCTTAAACTTTATTGAACCATGTAAATTGCGAATACCACTTAAAGTGATTTTATTACACTGTGCATAACCGAGATTCGAAGCATAAAATTCAATTTCTGGAGAATGTTTATTTAATTAATATGAGTTACAAAATGAGACCTACATTTGTGTCTCAAAAGTGCAGAAAAGTATTGAGATTTTTTGTTTCTCTTTTCACATCTAGTTGACATTAAAAATAATTTTTGGAATAAGAACTTTTAACTGCAATTCATTTCTTTTTTTGTTTAAAAATAGGTTTTTGTAACGATTTAGCTTTCCTTTTGAGTCTAATCGCTTTTTTCTCTACATTTAATTATAGAAATAAATATTTAAAACACAGAAATAAATTTAGCTAAGAAATTAAGATATAAGATATAAATTAGCACCACTTAATGAAACTCTTTTTTCAAAAATTAATTTTTTTCCGGGACCACATGTCAAATGATATTACTATTTTTTTACGTTCACTTTACTAACAAAATTCTTTATTAATACCTACATATACAAACATTTAATATTTCATTTGTAAATAGAAACTGTACTATAGTGTATCTTACCACTTGCAGCCATGTTATACAAACTCTGATGTTGACCTTTTTTTCTATAGAGTCGTATGACAAAGAATGACAAAAGACAAACCAGAAATATGGCCACCGTCAATCCGATGTACAACAGAATATCATTTTGAGTGTTCTGGATATTAGCTGAAACAAACAACAAAACATTGTAATAAAGGGTAATTTACTATTTGACAAATTAAAGTAAGGTTTTAAGTACAAAATATATTATTGGAATTATTATTCATGTGAAGGTTTCGGTGAAATCACCTTAATTTTGGAACTGCTCTGAAAAGAATATTTGAACAAAACTATTACAATTAGTCAACGTCTGAAAGCGTGACGTTCAGTCACATGATTATATATATCTCATTAAAATAAAACTTGACTTTAGAATTTCCACGTTGTCATGAAGAATGCTATTTATATGGGAATAACTAAGATAATTTCGTATATGCCGAAATTTTTGCCCATAACTTTCTTATTTTTCAAAATATCAAGATTATTTTAAAATAAAGTGTAGTAGTAGAATAGTTTCTTGTAACACTGTACTGGGAAAATATAATATGTGATATTTTAAAGTCATTGACTTCTAATTATTATTATTCCAATAAATGCAAGTATCAACTCAGCAATTACTGACAAACGCCCAGCACAGCTTTTCTGAGAATTATAGACTTAGGTTTAGTTAATTAACTTGTAATATTGATGACTTCGCATTTTAATTATGTACGAATTAGAATATTACGATGCAATTTTAATAAATTAGATTAATAGAAACCATCAACGATTGCGTTTGATTTTCGGTGCGCTAAGCAGAACATTACATGGCGACCCTGCCAGCTAAGAAAAAAAAATGTTTTTTGGAATAAGTGTTAGATAATGTGTTGGTGAAAAAAAAAAGTGAGAGTGTAAAAAGATGGGGAAAAATCAGTCAAAGGAGGTAAAGGAAGAAATAATAATTGCTCAATCTGGAAATAGTGGTGGATCAACAACAACAGCAACACAAGGACAAGATAAATACGTATCCCTTCTTGAAGTCGCTGGACTAATAATTGCTGCTTTTGTAGTAACAGCAATTGGTTACTATTGTTATAGAAGATTCAAAAAAAATTTGCAAAAAAATATTAAAGCAGAAATAAGAAGAAGCCAAGAGTTAGTGTAAGAGAGAAGACTATTCACCCTGACGATTTTGGTTCGATTTATCGGACCCATCGGGAACGTCAACTAGCACCCAAGTCGGGGCTGGCATCGTGGGAACGGGCTAGTAGTGGGCGCAATGCCGCTAGTTCGCAACGTTGGACCCGTCAGCTTCTACGAAAAGGTCACTAGTTCGCAACTTTAACCATCAGCTCCTAGCGGAAGGACTTCACTCAACACACATATTTGGAGGAAAGATGGATATAAGGTCAGATAAAATAAAAATTTATTTTTTTTTTAATTTAATTATTAAATGGCTAGTGTATTTGTAAGCAATTTAAATGAATTATGTCAAAATGCTAAAAAATTTTTTGCTAATGTTGGTAAAGAACCCGCAGATAGAAGAGAAAGTTTGGTCAGGGTTAATAAATTATTGACTGACAATGGGTTGTTAGAAATTAAGTTTCAGTCTTTAAAAATAGAATTTAGTAAGGTACAAAGTGAAATAGCTAATACTGATAAAGTTAAAAGTATTTTTAGTGAAATAGAAAAATATATTAGTGATTCTAAGCAATTACTCTTAAATAGGTTAGGTAGTATAAATAGGGAAATAAATATGACGGATAAATTCGATATAAGAACGGCAGCATCTCTGCTTCCATGTTTAGATGGTTCGGAAAATATTACTAATCAACTAATTGATTCTATTCAACTTTATAGCGATATGTTAGATAATGCTGGTAAATTGCTTTTAATTAATTATGTTTTGAAAACCAGGCTAACTCCAAGTGCAAAACTTCGTTTAAAGCTTAGCTATAATTCTATTGACACTTTAATTTCCGACATAAAGCAACATCTAATCCCAAAAAAATCTGCTGCCGCTTTGGCAACCGAATTACATAATAGTAAGCAACATAATAAATCTATAAACGAATATGGAAAATCGATTGAGGAGTTGTTTATTAATTTAACGTTGGCACAGGCAGATAATGACAACAATAAAATTGAAGTGTTAAAAGAAGTAAACGAAAAATTAGCTATAAACGCTTTTTCAAACGGCTTGAGAAACAACGAACTTCGCACGATAATTAAGGCTAGGGAATATTCTTCTTTAAAAGACGCCATAGTAGGTGCCGCTTCCGAGGAAGTACTAAAACCTTCAGATTCCTCACAATCTATTTTTCACATGCATCAAAGAAATTTTGGAAGAAATTCTCACAGGAACTCTAGTTACAGGGGAAATCGACCTTTCAGGGGAAATTTTAGGGGGCAATCAAGTAATAATAGACCCAGGAATATAAACAATAATAATTATTATGCTACGCGAAATTTTAATCGTAATTACAATGGAAGCCTTCGAGGTCGAGGCACTAATCAAGGCCGTACTAATTACCGCGGTCATCAAAATCAGAACACTTATAATAGAAATTATGTAAATGTGTTAGATACGGAAATTACAGGCTCACAAATCCAACAGCAAAATGGGGAATCATCTAATCAGCGATTTTTTCGTACCTAAAAGTAGAAAATATGTTAACTTAAATTTAAATGGTATGAATTTTGTGCGCGTGAGATATGGTATGAAAGAGTTATTTTTTTTATTAGATACCGGTGCTAGTATTAGTGTTATTTTTTATGAAACTTTAGATCAGGAGGAAAAAACCTCTATTGAGAAAATTTGTGCTAAATACGCTGATGTTTTTCATCTAGAAGGTGACGCTCTTAGTGTTACTAATCTCTATAAACAAAAAATACACTTAAAAGTAAATTCATCACCAGTTTACGTGAAACCCTATAGACTACCCCAAGCACAAAAATCAGAAATTAATAAACAAGTAAAGAAAATGCTTGATGAGGGTATTATTGAAGAAACTAGATGCGAATGGTCTTCACCTCTTTTAATAGTACCAAAAAAGAGTAGTAATATGGTGAAAAAATGGAGGGTTGTAATCGATTACCGGTTACGTAATAAACAAGTAAAAGATGAAAAAATGCCATTA
The DNA here is from genome assembly GCA_030620095.1 of Kuschelorhynchus macadamiae. NCBI lineage: Eukaryota > Metazoa > Arthropoda > Insecta > Coleoptera > Curculionidae > Kuschelorhynchus > Kuschelorhynchus macadamiae. The sequence continues at coordinate 287,074 of JAUTXW010001576.1, forward strand.
CCTTGCATTGCCGAAATTTTGGACTCATTATCTGGAGCAATTTATTTTTCACATTTAGATCTTTCCCAAGGGTATCATCAACTAGAATTACATCCAGATAGTAGGCCATACACTGCTTTCACTACTAACGAAGCCCAATTTCAAATGAAAAGGCTGCCAATGGGATTAAAAATTAGCCCAGGTGCATTTTCTAGATTAATGACTGTCGCTTTTTCTGGACTAAATTACGATTCGTGTTTTATTTATTTAGACGATCTTATTATTTTTGGCAATTCATTACAAAATCATAACATAAATCTCATTAAGGTTCTGCAGAGACTTAGAGAAGTAAATTTGAAGCTCAATCCCAGTAAATGCGATTTTCTTAAGAAACAAATTTTATATTTAGGGCATTGCATTTCTTCGGAGGGAATATCTCCAGACCCCGAAAAGTCCAAAGTCATAGCTGAGTATCCAATTCCAAAAAATTCCGACGAGGCAAAACGCTTCGTTGCATTTGCAAATTACTATAGAAAGTTCATTAAACATTTTGCACATATAGCACGTCCCCTCAACGAACTTTCCAAAAAAGGAAGATTATTTAATTGGACTGAGGAATGCCAAATATCTTTCGATAAATTAAAACAATTACTTATGAACCCCCCTATACTGGAATGCCCAGATTTCTCAGAAAACAATACTTTTATTTTAAAAACCGATGCTAGTGGATATGCCATAGGATCTGTTCTATGTAATAATAATGATAAGCCTATAGCTTATGCTTCACGCACTCTAAACTCAGCTGAACAAAACTATTGCACAGTTGAAAAAGAGTTATTGGCCGTAGTTTGGAGTGTCAAGCATTTTAGGCCATATTTATATGGTAAGAAATTTGATATTTTTACAGACCATAGACCACTAGTATATTTATTTAAAATGGTAAATCCCTCGAGTAGGTTAACTAAATTTAGACTTACGCTACAGGAGTACGATTTTACTATAAATTACATTAAAGGGTCAAGTAACGTAAGCGCGGATGCCTTATCGCGTATAAAAATAGACATGAACGAATTAAGAGGAATAAATGAAAGTATGAATGTGATTACTCGAGCACAAGCGAAAAAACAAAAATTGCCTCAACAGGAAGAATTAATAAATTCTACTGACGAAAGGACTGATCACCCTGGAATCGTAGAGTTATTAAAACGTCCCGTTTGTAGTGTAGAATTAATACCGATAAAGAGAGCATTGTTCAATAATTATAAAAATAAAATATTTAATAAATACTGCAGTAATGAAATTTTATATGATGAAGAATCTCAAGTTATTTATTTTTGCCAAGATTGCCGATCGACGCATGACCTAGGTACATCGTTGAGGAATCTTGCTATTACATGTAAAAAATATAATATTACAAAACTATGCATAGTAAAAAATAATCAGACTAGTCAATTTATAAAAGAGATATCGCAATACAAAAATGAAATATTGAACATTGGTCTTAAATTATGTATTATTAAAAGTGTTAAAAGGGTAGAAGACAAGGAAACCAGACAATTAATTCTTAACGATTTCCATAACCTTCATACAGGAGGACACGCTGGTATTAAACGCATGTTTAATAATATTAAAAAATATTATTTCTGGAATGGGTTGAAAAAGGATGTGGAGCTTTTTGTCAAAAGATGCAATGATTGTCAAAGATATAAGTATAGTAATCCGAATAAGCAACCATTGGTAATAACCTCTACATCATCTTCAGCTTTTCAAAAAATTTATCTTGATTTAGTTGGGCCAATAAAACCTGATATGAATGATAATTCTTACATTCTTACCATTCAGTGCGAACTAACAAAATTTATTAAATGTTACGCTTTACCAAACAAAGAGACACTCACAGTATCCAAAAGTTTTGTTGAAAATTTTGTACTTAGGTACGGTATTCCCCAAGAAATTTGTACAGACCAAGGAAAGGAATTTCTTTCAAATATTTTTCAAGAATCTTGTAAATTACTAGGAATAAAAACTTTAAATTCAACAGCTTACCACCACGAAACACTCGGTGCTTTAGAAAATAACCACAAGCACTTAGGGGCATATTTAAGGAATCATATTTCAAATTATGCAGAAAATTGGAGTACGTGGGTGCCATACTGGTGCTTCGCGTATAACAATTCTGTGCATACCGAAACTAAATATTGTCCCTACGAACTTGTGTTTGGAAAATATTGTAAACTTCCATCAAACCTTGCTGAAAATAGTGATCCATTGTATAATTTCGATGACTATTCTAATGAACTTAAGTATAGAATTCAAACTGCTTGTCTAGATGCTAAAAATAACTTATTATTATCAAAGTACAAACGTAAGGAAAAATCTGACCAAAATTCTAAAAATATTGTATATAATATAGGTAGTAAGGTATTGTTAAAAAATGAAAATATGAATAATAAATTCGAACCTTTATACAAAATTTATTATGGTCCATACAAAGTAGTAGAAGTAAATTATAGAATAAAAACCCAAATTTGGTAATAGATGTTAATAATAAGCATGTATTGGTTCACAAAAATAGACCTTGTGAAAAGATGTATTTATTCTTAGTTAAGTAAAAATAACTTATTATTATCACATACAAACAAAAAAAAAATAAAAAATATATAAATAGGTAATAATAGTTAAAAAGTGTTTTAACTAGAACCTTTATACATAGGTTACAAATTTGGTAATAGATGTTAATAATAAGCATGTATTGGTTACATACACAAAAAAGAGTTAAGATGTATTATTCTTAGTTAAGTTGGGCATTACATATAATTAGGTTAAGATTTGTACAATATATTTGTACAATTTTTTTTTTTTTTGTTTTTTTTCTCGCCGGGAAGGTGTACTGGGAAAATATAATATGTTATATTTTAAAGTCATTGACTTCTAATTATTATTATTCCAATAAATGCAAGTATCAACTCAGCAATTACTGACAAACGCCCAGCACAGCTTTTCTGAGAATTATAGACTTAGGTTTAGTTAATTAACTTGTAATATTGATGACTTCGCATTTTAATTATGTACGAATTAGAATATTACGATGCAATTTTAATAAATTAGATTAATAGAAACCATCAACGATTGCGTTTGATTTTCGGTGCGCTAAGCAGAACATTACAACACTAGGAACATACAAAAAAGTGTTAATTATTAAACATGTAAATACAATTTGCATTTTAAAATAAATCCCTGTAATTTTACTTTCAATAGATAAGAAATATTCCAGGTTTAATACCCTTAGGCTAAAAAACCAACGAGAAAATGAAGAAATTCTGTGCCATAAGGCTAATATGTGTGACAAAGATACTCTTTCTATTTCGCCAGATTTAAAAGTAATAGTATCAAATCAGGTATATTCAGAGTCCCAAAGAAACCTATCTATCGAAAATAAGTTTTACCGAGTCTCATTAAAAAAAAGTGATTATATATTTATAATTTTGACAAATGTTTTTGATATTTTTAAAAATAAAAAAGGTATAGCAGGTGAAATATGGACAAGTTAAAATTACCACATTGTACATTTCTAACGTGTTCCTGAAGGTGTAACGACTTTTAGCATGTACCCTAACAGAATAATTTCTGGTTGGTATCAGAGTTATTGCATCTGATCCCGCTCTGGGATCCCAGTAATTTATACAAATATAAGTTACTAGTTTTTAAAAGATTTTTAGAAATTTATTTCTAGCCAGTTTTCGTTCGTGAGAAAACAATTGCTGAATCCTTACTATGTTTAATTTATAGGGAAGTATTTTCAAAATGCATAGTTCAGATTCATTTATTTCTTTCTTAAGCATTGGTATATACTGTCGTTAATCGACGATCTTTAAGTCGCTGTTAAAATATAAGGATTGTAAAACTGCTAATTACTACAAAACGAATTCATCTCATGGTAGAAAATGAAATACTTTCTTGACACTTTTTCTTGTCTAATATGGCATCTAAATTTTTTATTCTATCTATGTTAAGTGGTCCCTTTTCGAACTTAGTTAACCATTACCTGAACATACTGTAGCTAAGTTTATATTAAGTTGTGGTATATGGACTATACAATCTTGCAGTCTTAAGTTTTTTTAATTGTTACATACATGAAGTTGGTAAAGCATTAAACAAAATTATTTCAGCAAAATATGTTTCTACACATTCATTATCTCATCATTCCCTTTATTGAATCAACAAGGTTTACTTTTTTTCTGGGTGAAACAGATGTCTTCGAGCTGAAACTAGATTAGCTTACATTTCACCCCTAAAACGAGCTTCATGGCAATCTTGTTTATTTATTAGATTTTCTCAAATAAACTCAGTACACGAAGCCTTATAAAAAAGTGGAAATAACAAATTTTCCCTTAAATTTTCTTTCTTCATTTCCCAAGAGGAGGGCGCCAGTGAATGGCCTGAGGCATTAAAATTTCCTTCTGATGGTTGAAAACACGAAATCAAATAAACGAACTTTAACCTACTTTTATAGAGGTATCGCAGTAATAAAGTCACAGTGTAACAGTAATAAAAATAAATTATACTTTTTTTATGTTTTTGGCAAATAGTGAAAAATCAATATACTTTAAATTTTCCCTGCCTTATCAATTTTAAACAAGATTGAGGATATAAATTTTTAATAAACTGTGGACTAATGATAATTTTGTAAATTAATTACCATAAAACAAATGCTTAAAGGTATCAGAACACTTTTTTACTAACGGAAATCCAAGCTTTTCCCCACGCTGTAATGGAACAATCACCCTAGATATCATACAGTTTGCGCATAAGAGATGTATCTCTATTTGGTACAGCGATCTACTAAAAGTTAAGAAGTTAGAGTTCAAGTTCTACACCAAGTAGGATATTTGTTTGTTTAAACGAGACAAACAGTGAAACCAGTAGCTGCGTAGAATGAAGCAATTGAGTTGTTACCTCTTTAGGAGAATATCGGAGTAAATTTAAACACTCGACTCTTCTGCTGCATATAAATTATATAGTATCTGTAGTGCGACAGGCCGATGTGGAAACCTCCTTATTCAAGAGAAAGAGACCCATGTTCAGTTAAATAAAAAATATAGCGGTTGACCTTGAAAACGCGTCGTCGTTTAACAAAAGAATCTTTTTTACTAGGGACATTTTTTCCTAAGTCAGTTAAAGGTCGACGCTTTATAGAGGCCCACGGCAGATTTTCGCATGCTCTTTCTACCCAAAAAAACTCATCTAATTCTAAAGGGAAGCGAAGATAATTGTTCTTGATAATCCTCCAATCTTTTACAGTATAACCTTTTTCCAAATAAACTATCGCGGCATCCAGACACCGGCGCCGAGCGTATCTTAAATTGGCCAAGAAACGCAATAATTTAAAAGTATGCTCCAGAAGAGCCCAGAGATCCAACATTGGTATACATATTCAAAGAACAGTTAGCGAAAAAAGATAAGCAGTCACTTCAACCGGAACTTAATTTGGTTGGCGAAAAAAAAATTATTTTATTGCAGACCTGCAATAAAAATTAGTCAATTCGCAACGCCTTGAAGTAACAAGAGATTTGCATAAAATTTTTAAACTGGACTTGCCTTTGATCAAAATTACTGCATATTGCAAAGAGTATCTGCCATTTCAAACGTTGCATAAACACGGTTCTGCTGTTTGTCTGGCATTTTTGATGTATATATTTTTGGGGTTACAAATTATAATGATTTTCATCCTTACTTAATTGGTACTCTTTTTCACCCTCCTATATATTTTGAAAGGATTTAAAACAACTTGTGATTGAGAATAATGGCATGGGGCAAAAGGTGAGTTTAATGTATTGAGTTATTTTTGTATGAAACTTATAACTTAATTTTTAAAAACATGATGTAAAGTACACTAGTATTTTTCTTTTAGTGACTAAAAAGGTTTATAAATAACTATAACTTCAATATCAAGTGTATTGAGTTCTGTCTAAGAATCCGCAAATAAGATTGCGTGCAAGGTCAGGCTGGTGCACAATCTTGTTGTAATAGATTGTAGGTAGTCTTGCAGATTGCAAGTGGGAAACGTCTTGCAGGCTAAAATGGCCTTAACTGGCGCCAACAGCCCAGCAACTCGGTTACTTATAGTTTTATACTATGCTTCGATAGCCAAATAGAAACCTTTTGGTGTGGTGAAATGAAACATTTTGTAATTCAGATAAGTTCCTTGCAAAAAACACCTTATTCGTTTACCTAAATATATTTGTTCTATAATTTGTATAGCAAAAGCAGTCAAAGCCCAGTCTAGAATTGAAACAAATTTCAAAAGACGGAAAACAGAACATTTTTATCAGATTAAGGTTTCGAAGTATAATATATGTGACTCCGTGTGTGATGTAAATGACGCGCGGATTCTTTTTTTGCTCCTTCAATATTTTGTTTAAAAAACTTAATGCTGGGAATATTTAAGATTTAAATGAAAAGTTTCAAAAGCAATCAAAACTTCATATCAATTGTGCTATGAGATTTGCCAGATCAGGACGTGTGGAAAAATAACATTTCGAGACATTTTCCTGAATTTTGACACATTTTTTGAAAGTATTACCAAAGTCGATATGAATACTGGAGCTATAGCTATAGCCAAAAACGCTTTAATTTTGATAAGTGTAGCTCTTGCTGGTTTATACAAATATTTTGTAGATATTATATTTACGAAAATGGCAAAGTCTAGCATAACTTTCTATATTTCCTTATGAGGAGAAATCATTGATATTAATTATCGAAAGTACCTGTCCCATTCTTTCTACAGTGAGGACATCCGTCGCCCTCCTTATAACTTTTGAACCTCTTGGTATATTGCAATGAAACTTGGAAATATATGAGCAAATTCTATTTTTTGGAAAAAAAATGAGAGCTTTAAATGTCAAGAAGACAGCTGTGCGCAGTTTTTTTTATGGAAGGGGATTCGAGTGATACATCGTTTTAAAGGACTTTTTTTCTTAATTCAATCCCCGATTTTAAAAACATTTGGTTCAGCAGTTCTCAAATGATGACCAGTAATAATGTTTTGTAATGGTATCATTATTATATTTTTGGGATATTTTTTTGAGGTTACCAATGTCAATACTTCATACTATAACAATTAATAAATATTAAAAAACTGAAACAAGCAGAAAAAAAACAATTTAAAACATCTTTTAACATTTTCAATCTAAAATATTCCTTACATTATGGAGGGTTTCAGTGTTTATTCCTGCACATACGTCGATACTTCACGCAGTTCGTCGAGAGAATCCGGAGTCATTTTAAAAACTTGAGATTTTACATAGCCCCATAGAAAATAATCAAGGGGTGTAAGATCTGGCGAGCGAGCGGGCTACTATGTCGGATCCATGTATCCGGATAGATCTTTAAAATACTCACTCAAACATTTATTTTTTGAGGAAACTGGTCCTTCGCGAAACACATGGGGGTTTCATCACTCAAATATCTACAATTTTTAGTCTTGACTTTTCCATTCAGGAAAAAAAGTGCACTTAGCGCTAAAATAAATATGGTGCAGTGGTGCAGATAATTGGGATTTGCTCGGAAAACTCTAGTCGCCTGTCAGGGTCATCTTCGGTTAATTCGTGGACAATTATCAATTTATAAGGATGAAATTTATTGGACTTTAAAATGTCCTTAACGGACGAACGCGAAATATTGCATGCCTCAGCTACTTGCTCAGTACATTGTCTAGAATTTACAAACATTTCAGCTATGACCTGAACTTTCACGTTTTCGCTAATTTTGGGCCTTCCAGATCCAGATCTTGGGGCATCTTTTACCGTCCCTATTACTTGAGATTTTGAGAATAAATTTTAAAATTATTTCCTGCACATTGGTCGTTCCGGAAAGCGTTCATTGAAGACGCGAACAGCAGAGTGATAATTCCGATTAGCCTCGCCAAAGATGATAAACTACTTCGATTTTATCTTCTCACGAACGAGTTATTTCAGCCCTTCAAAAGCACCTTTGAAAATGTCAAATATTAGAAAACCAAGGCAACGACCTTTAATTGTTGCATTTAATGGAAAAAAGCGCAGCACGAAACCATGTATTAGAAAATCTAATTTAAAATTATTATTGGTCATCATTTAAGAACTGCTGAATCAAATGTTTTCAAAATCAGGGGTTGAACTAAGAATAAAAAGACCTCAAAAACGATGTATCACTCGACCCTTCTTCCATAAAAAAGTCTCGAAAGTGCGCCCAGCTATCTTCTTGATATTTAAAGCTGTCATTTTTTTTCAAAAAATCGAGAATTTACTCATATATTATTGTTCTAATATATCGAGGGGCTCAAAAGTTAGACGGGAAGCGACGGACTTTATATCTTCACTGTATAAATAAAATAGAAAAAGCATATACATTTCAGTTGAAAGTGTTAGTATACATTTACGGTGCTGTAACTATCTATGATATATTTTTCTTGAGCAAGAACAATTTTGAGAATGAAATATGATAAATATTTATCTTCTAGGAAGTTAAACTCATTTGTATTTCTAGCTTGCTTCTTATTTTCTAAATGTGTCAACAACGAGTTACAAAAATCATTATTCATAACGAGTTACACGGCCGACACTATTAATGACACAAAAGAGATCCTTTTATAAAGTAAAATGAAGAAGGGCATTACCGAAAGGAAGTGAGGAAATAAGTCAGCCTGAAGGTGACACCTCAAAAGATATCCGTTAAGTTATTGCCAGAATATTTAATGTATTTTAACGATTTCTTGAGTTTTTGACTTAAAAACTGAATGAACTAATAAAATTGCAGCAAAAAGTGTTACACGGGCAGTCTCACGACAGTGAAAAATTGTTTACTGCTTCACAATTATGGGAACCTCTTAAAAATTTTAAATTTAATAGAGAAATATTGTGATGGTGAAAAAAAAAGTGTCAGGTATTTTTACAGTCTTTTTAGGTTACGAAATTTACATTATCAATTTCTCTCGGTGTGTCAATTTTTGGTAGAAAAATCAAGGGATAATACGACTCTGTTATGAATCTGATATAGTACAACCAATTGACAACCCAGTAAAAAGTTTGTAATGCATATGTATAGGGTGTCATATTTTCAATAATTTTGCAGATTATCTCAGTTATTATTGAAGATTGAGTAGTATAGGTAGTTTTTTTTCTAGAGGACTCAAATACTGAGAGTTTTAAAGCAGCTAAAAGCACACCCTTTTACGCTTTTCAAAAGTATATAGCACTTAACATTTATTTTAAATAATAATTTGGAATTATAATAAATATTAATAATAATTTTACAAGTTGTCTGTGGCTGTAGGTATGCGTTGGAAAACAAAAGCTTTTAATAACAAAACTATTACTGCCTTCGTTTTGAACTTACGTCGGAATCTGATTGTTGTGCAGGGATTTACGTCATATTGTTTAAATAATAGCTGATATCAGAATCCATAAAAGTTTCGAAAAATATGACACGTTAGTTTGTTTTATTCAATGTAATGAAAACAAGATTTATGGAACTTTTATGCAGCAGCGACCAAAATTATATAACAAAAAAAAATAAGAAACAAATTATGTGGGGCAAAGCCTTTAAATTCGTGTTGCGTCATAGAAAACATGTTGGTGTTTGCAAGACCCAGAGAATATTGCTGAAATACAAATAACGACAAAATAAAAATTGTACACCATTTGTATCCTGATGATGTGGACCCCCGTATACATTTTTGCAATTGGTATATTAAATAAATTCGAAATAATATTAATTTTGCAAGATCAATAATATGGTCCGATGAGTCCCACTTTTCCAGTTCTGGCATCTTTAACCGCCAAAAATCATTATGTTTATTTTTGAACGGGAACAAGAAGAACATTCTGGTTTTAGCGTTGCATATTTCATTTTAGAAAGACAAATAGTATATGGTACCTATGAAGGAGGTGTGATACCGAATCGCTATTTAGGAATTCTTGAAGATGTTGTAACTGAATTGCTTGAAAAGGTACCTTTAAATCGATTAAAAAATATCTACTTTGACCAAGATGTAGGACCTAGTCGCAACTCTCATATTATTCAACCAATTTTTTGGATAATGATTTTCCCGAAAGATAGATTGACACTCATGGACCAATAAGATGGCCAGCACGATTACCAGATCTTTCTGCTTAGAATGATTTTTATAGGCTTTTTTTTGCCAAATAAGAATTACAAGACTTGCCATCGTTCTATAGAAGAACAGCACAGTTTTTGCAACGATGTTCAATATTTAGTCTAAATGCATTAAACATAATTATAAAATTACGTAAATATGTCATTTGAGAAAACGACAACCATTTTGAAACAGTTTCTATAGTTTAAATACGGTGATTTTCTTAATTAATCAGTACTACAACCAAAAACGTGAAAGGATGTGCTTTTAGCTGCTTTAAAATATACAGGGTGTTCAATTTTAAAAAAATACAAGTTTGATCTGTAACTCGATATTTGAGGCCCCTAGAAAAAACTAACGTCATTGTATTCTAACACGTTAAGCGCCACCATGTTAAAAAAAAATCAAATTGCTGGGCCACTGGGTAAAATTAGTAGAAATGAATAAAAAATGCTATTTCTATCTGTTTTTATTAAACTACGTGTCGGAATATTTGTTTTTTTTGTAAAAAAGTTCTTGTATCCAAATGGATACAGGCGGCCAATTATCATGAATTAGCATTTTTGGCCACTTGTATAAATATGGATACAACTTTTCAACACGTTAGATCCTGTTGAATCGCGTTGGTCGCGAGACTTTTACATGCATTTGCGAATTGGCTAGCATTTGAATAGCATCTGTTTTGTGTAAGAGTGGCATAGTTGGTGCAAATAATGGCATATGAGAAGGAACAAAGGGCTTTGCAAAAAATGTGGGATGAAATAGACTTTTCAGACGAGGAGGACCCTTTTAGTGCCAGTGAGTATGAAGGAAATGAGTCAGAGAGCGAAAGTTCAAGCGATGAGGATATCCCTGTCAAGAAAAGGAAACTCACTATATCTTCTAAAAGTCAAACAAAGGAGAAAAATAAAAAAATAGAAAAATCCAATGTGAATATTTCTTCCGGTAAGTTTCCAAAACGTATTTATTCTTATATAAGTAATTATAATGTATTGTTTAGCTTCAGATAATTACATCGACGGCATAACAGAAGATGGAAATCTTTACCAAACGTGTGATATGCCCTCAACATCTAGAAATGTTTCCAATCCTATGTCTACTTCTAGTAAGTTTTTTTATCAATGTTTTATGTTCATTGTTAGTGTTATTTATCTGTGATTTTTTAGCTTCCGATATTCGTGTTATTGAGACCATAGAGAACGTGATTAGTTCAGAAAACATAGACAATTTAGAGAATTCCGGTACTGAAAACGAAATGTCAGATGACGAAAACAATGAAACAGACGCACTAACTTGGGATACATTTACGTTATCGAGGCTGAAAATATTTGATTTTAGCGAAACAAAACCGGGCGTAAATGAAGATATATCGAGCAACTTCAAAGAAAAAAAAGAAGTAGATTTTTATAAAATTTTCGTAAGTGATGACCTGATAAACTATATGGTAAGTGAAACAAATAGATACGCACAACATATGAAGTCTCAGGCTAATACTCTACCTCATGCTCGCATAAAAAGTTGGTATGATACCACCTATGATGAAATTAAAATTTTTTTGGCGGCACTATTATGGATGGGAATTGTCCGGTTGCCTCAAGTCAGGGATTATTGGTCAAAAAATGATATATACACTACTAAAATAAACTCCATTTTGTCAAGGAACAGGTTCGAAATACTTGTAAGAACATGGCATTTCTGTGACAACTCCAATCCCCCAGAAAATGATCGGCTTTACAAGATCTCGCCGTTGATAGATATGCTAGTAGAACGATTTCAATATGCTTATGTACCAGAAGAAAATTTTTGTATCGATGAGACACTAGTTCCCTTTCGTGGCCGTCTAAGTTTCAAGCAATATATTCCGAATAAACGGCACAGATTCGGAATAAAATTGTACAAATTGTGTCTTCAGGGTGGTTATACATATAACCTGAAGGTATATTGTGGCAAGGACAAAACTGGCGATAAAAACATTTCCGGAGCAACTAAAACTGTACTCGAGTTGTCAGAAAAATTACTTGACATGGGGCGGACTGTTTACACAGATAATTTTTATAGTAGCGTATCTTTAGCACACGAGCTTCAAAAAAGGAAAACTCATTTAGTGGGTACACTTCATTCAAACAGAAAAAATAATCCTACCGAAGTTGTGAAGGCGAAGTTGGAAAAGTATCAATCTACAAGTTCACAAAGTAATACAGGCTGTACTGTTTTGAAATGGAAGGACAAAAAAGATGTTCTGGTAATCTCAACTAAACACGACAACTCAATGACTCCCGTAACAAGACGTAGAGAGCAAATAGAAAAACCGACAATAATATTAGATTACAATAAATGTAAATCGTTTATAGATCTTTCTGATCAATTGAAAGCGTACTCTACCAGTTTACGCAAAGGGGTAAAGTGGTACCGAAAATTAGCAGTAGAACTGCTAACTGGAACTGCACTTATAAACGCCTATTGTGTGCATCAGATAGTAACAAAGAAAAAAATGTCCATCACTAAGTTCAAAGAACTAGTTGTTACTCAACTTTTAGAAGAATGTTTATCAAAACCACTCCCTCAGCACAATCAAATGAACATAAATCATGTTTTAGTTGATGACGATAAAAAAAGAAGATGTTCAGTTTGCTACGAAAAACTAAAAAATACTCACAATTGGAAATATGCCCAAGCGAAATCTTCCCAAACTCGTCACAAATGTAGTGCATGTGACAAATTTTTTTGTTTGAAATGTTTTTTCAGTACACATAAATCAGAACTTATATAATAATGATTAATTTATAAAACTTTGTTTATTCATGTACTCGTAAATACGCATAAAGAAACGATTTGTTATTGGTTTTTGAAATAAAATGTATGTTCACTTTTTCTAAGATGTCCATAATTTATTTATCAAGAAAAAAAAACAAAAATCGTTGGCCAAAAACATATTCTGGACCAACGGGCCATGCTTTATTAGTTCTCCATGCATTTAAATGCACGCGTTGTATCTTTTCGAATGCAGCCACCCCAAAGTGAAAGTATTGCTCTAGATCTATTTGGATACAAATGGCCAAAAAGATCAAGGTCACTTGTATCCAAAAGGATTCAAATGGCGCTTAACGTGCTAAGTAAAAAACTTTATAATACTCCGTTTTCACTTTTTCATTAGATTGTATTATAACTAAGATAGAATAGGTGCATGGCAAGTACCTACAAATTTTAAATTTCGCCTTGTATTTCAAAAACGAAGAAGGCCACGCAAATTTTGTTTAAGGCATTTTTTGTTTCATGAAAACGTAGCACCATGCCGCGAAAACAGCATTCCTCTATGTTCAATAGTAATTGAGATACTCTGCAAAAGTATCAAAAATGGACATCTTGTACATACTAAATCAATACTAATATTATAAAGAGGTAAGTCCTGAGTGATTGACTGGCTCATCAACGCAGAACTAGAACTAGTAAATCCAGAACTACGAAAGTAGATTCCTTTTGGTGTTCTAAGTAAGCAATAAATAACCCTATATAAACCTTTGGAAGTGACAGTACTTAATGCGTATTTAGATGTGATAGTAAGTCTGCTAGATAAAATATTTACTGTGTTTAAAACAGTTTATTCAACATTTTCAATTCTAAATCCTCAGATATTGGTTAAATTAAACGAAATTTTGGAAAAAGCTCAGTTATTATTGGAGAAATATTTAAACGATTTAACTTCTCATCTAGCAACTGAGCTAATTCAGATTAAATCATTATTGTATAACAACATTAAAAATATTAATACAACTCGTGAATTGCTAAACTATATTTTCGAAAAAAAATAATTATTGTTAAGTAGTATACCAGAACTGTGTTCTGCATTCCATCTATTTCTTGTCCTTCCTGTGACCTCACCTCATCAGGAAAGATCATTTTCAAGCAATAAAATAGGATTTTAGGAAATTCAACTGCTAAAGGTGTCAAAATGGGGGATGAAAGTTTGCATTATTTTCTCAGACAAAACCAAGACGGGAGATGCCAGTTTATCGATAAATGGGTGCATTCATTATGAGGAAAGTTCTAGGTAAAGAAATTTACTTAATTTTTTTTTCAGATCAGTTTAAAGCATTTTTTCCTACTTGAACCAATTTAAAAACCAAATAATCTTTTCCTACGATTGCTATGAATACCTTCCAAAACATAATAGTAGTATCATAATTATCTTCAGTTGAAAACTAGTGGTTAGGGAATGCACTTTGTAGTGAAAGTAATATTTTCAGTTTAAAATTTAAAAAAAAATTCGGAAAAAGTATGTATTTACATTTCAACCAATATATAATATATATTAAATTAATTTAATGTCTACGGTGTCTTTTTGAATACAAAAAGAAAATAACTAACTCAAAAAAATAAATTGAACATTTACATGTTTTTGAGGTTTTCACCAACTTATTCCAAATAAACTATATAAAACACCTTTAAAGTGAATACACGCATGTTGCAATCAAACTGACATGTTGTTATTTTAGAACAATAAGTAATGTCTACCAGGTATCAGATGCAAGCCTGCTATACTCAATATTTAAGATTTTATAAAATATTGCTAGTTTTAAAATGATTTGTATGATAAACACAAACTTTAAAATTGACAATGTGTCGGTGTAACCTTCACAGATAGAAAAATATATCACTTTAATAAGAGACATGTAACAGTATTCATTAACTATCAGCTGGATATTTAACGTTTGATTTGTTTTGACAGCTTTTACTATGGAAGTTGTTTTCATACTAAATATCCTTCTGTAAAATATAATACGTCTTTCACATGTTGTTTATATCTTCAAATATTAAGTCTACAAATAAAAATAATTTTGATCTCAATAAAAGGAATTAAGTCATAATAATTGATAATTCAGTATATTACTATCATGTAAAAGATAAATTGTGTTACCATTCTCGCAAAACATAAGAACTAAGATATATCTATATATATATATATATATATATATATATATATATATATATATATATATAAAAATATATATAGTGGATTTAGCTATTGGACATAATTTCAAGGAAGAGGAAAGTGTAGCCTGGTATTTTACAGATTATATATTTTCACTTATATGCGATTAAATGGAAATGACGTAAAATCAAAAAACAGGAAAATGTGCGCATAAATTATCCGCCACTAAACCATAGGAATAAATTTCAGACTAGAAACGGAAACACAGGGGTGTTTACAGACACAGGAAACAGTGGCTGTCTCCTGATTATTTATTATTATGGCGCATATAGTAAGGGAATCTCATTGTGTTCTACGAAATCGGCCTTTTATTGCTTTTTTTATTACCGATTCGTCCTTTGGCTGGTTCTTAGTTAATGGATATTACGGGTTATTCGAAGCTATAAGCTTAGTTCGATTATCAATATTTTTGCTTGGTGGGGAGATAATAGTCCCGGACCTCAGAAAAAGTTGCTGTAATTTTTTTGAAAGCTAGTTATTTAATTATTAAGTAGCACTAAAGTGAAGATGGCAACAATTATATATAAACAATGATAGCCTAATATTTGTAAAGCATTTCCGCTTACGATTTAAACATTTTCTTAGCTAATTTTACGCATTGAATTATATTTAACTTTTGTTACCACGAAACATAAAATTAAAGGATACAAACAGTTTTTTAAGTTAGCGCAGCTTAGAAAGTGTGCAGATCCCAAAAGCCTCCCCGTGCCCACATCTAAGGAAATATAAACACAAATCTTATTAATGGTTCCTGTAACTTATTATACTGAGTTTGGCAAAACAAAAACCAAAGTTTCTGTAGATTGTCTCTCTGTTCAAAAGAAACGTTAAATATTGAAAGAAATTTAAACATTCTGACACGCATTTTTAATTTAGAACTGTTTTTGCTGGTGTCCATACCAATATAAACATACTATTCCATATTCACCAGGTGATGTTCTGCTTCTTTTTGCCGTAACCTGAATTGCAACAATTAGTAACAAAATACTTCTTAAGGTTGTTTGGTGTCGACTCGTTTTTGTAGATTTCATAACCTAAGCGAAAAGTCCTGTTTTATCGAAATATCTTCTAAAATTATAGCCTAAATATGCCTGACATTACTATACCACAGATATTTATTATTTTTTAAAAAATTGTAAAAATAAAACTCATAGATTTAGTAGTTCTTACATGTTGACGTGAAGCACAGAAAATATAGCCAACTTTGTTTAGCTATATTTTCTACTTTAAATTGGAATTCTGGATAATATCAAAATTTAGTTATTTTTTGTAGGTACACGATAATAAAGAAAAATTACAAATAAAAAAATATTAGATTCGTACTTTCGAAAATGAAAATAATCCAATAAACTTATTTTAACTGGTTATATTTTAAAATTTATAATAATATAATATTATAAATTTTATATTATAATAATATAAAATAATTCTTTTGGGAAATAATTTCCGTACAAAGATATTCTGCATGTTAATTAAAACGGAACGATTAGTTCTAATGTTACAGATCGGATTAAAGGGCAACTGGAACAATTATTCAAAAGTTTTTTAAGATTCCTATGATCGAACGAGAAAGTCTTATTTTAGACATAATTATATTAAAAAATAAAAATTCAAAGCAGTTTTTGTTTCAGAAAGTTGAGATGAACTAAATTTGCGATTAAACTTTATTTATAATTTTTTTGAAATTAGTGACATGTCTCGGATTTAGTAGTTTTTAGATATACAAATAACAAAAATGGATAAATTTCCTTCACGTGCAACTTCCCTTGTTATAAATATTTCATTTTACTAGGAATAGTGAAGTGTGTCCAAAAAACTTTAAATTTTTATGGGGTTGGTGTCATACATTCGTTATAAATACACCCTGTAGCTAAGTTCTAACGGTCAGATTACTTCCGGTGTTATGGGGCGGTGCAAATAACAGGAATCCCGGTTTAGTTTTGGATTAAATATAGCTTGCGATCTGCAGAGGGAGCCTGCTATAGCAAAGGCTTCGCGCCTTACAGCAGGTTAACTAATAGCTTACGTTCGCGCTCCGGTGGTGATGTATGCACCGCTAACAAATGGGCCTTAGTTATCCAGTGTGTGTTTATATGAGCTGGTCGGGATTACACAGCTGCTACACGTAAAAAGAAAATCTTTCGAGCTATACACATGGGTATTAGGTTATCATATAATTACCTTGGATTAATATTTAAGAAAGGCATCTCAAATCATTATTTTAATAAGTTAGTTTTATTATAGGGTTTCGGTTTCTCGTATTTTTATTTAGTTTTTGTCACTTGCTATGTTCAACACTTAAACAACAATAAAATTGTTTCCGTTTAAACGTAAGAAACGCATCCGAATATTATCGGCTCGTTGAATTTACTATTAATTAAAGTTCTTTTGTGCACGTTTAGCAAGGTGTTTTCTATGAATGGTAATGATTTTGGTTTTATATTTCTTTCACACGTTGCTTAATATTTTAAAAATTGACGATATTGATATTGGTACTATTAATTCGAACGCGAGAACACAGTCATTGCGTGAAAAAATGTTTGGGTATGTCACTCCTGCAAAAAAAAATACAAGTTCAAAAAGGTGCGTATCTCGATAAGCATAAAAGAACCTATACCCGGAAAAAAAATCCAAAAATTTGACAGTTATAAAAGGATTTCCTGTCTTTAAAGGTATGCGAGATTTTTTACCGGTTTACACTCTTACAGTTGGATACAGTGCAAATTTGGAATTGACAAACACAAGGAATAATAGTTTTCTGCATTCCCGAGTATCTCATCTTCGTAAACTTTTGGACCGAAAATGTTTCTTCGATAAGGCAAATTTTTACAAAATTTAACAAAAATAAGTGTGCATACTACTAATTTGAGCAACGCTGTGACCTCCGTGTTATAAAAATTTTTTTTGATACATTTTTATTTCCCGCCACTTTTATGTTTTAATTATATTCAAATGAATTGTAAACTCAAATTTGTATTTAAGTATTTGCCATAAAGTAGAGGACTACAAAGTATCTCTAAACTTGCGGCTAACTTCGAAGGACCAGGTCAAACTGATTCAACGCCCGTGTCCATAGGCACTTTTATTTTTGTATTTTTGTTTCGATTTAGTTTTATTTTTTTTTACTTACTTTATTTAGTAAATTAAGAACATTTCATTTTTGATTTAACTTTTTTAACACAACATTTGTAATAAATCTGGTTTATTGCATTAAACGTCAATATGATATGAAGAAATAATCTTAAATGGTAATTGATCATCATCAGTCAATTAAAACCTACATTAAAAAACACTGGCTTTATATATAAACATAAATATGTAAAATTTAAATGTAACTAGAAAAGATAAACAGTTTTTACTAGACAGTTTTACAAAATAATCACTCTCAAACAATATTAAAAAAGTTGGTCCAGTCCTTTGGAAGTAAAATACTAAAACATTCTTTGCAGTTCTGGATGAGTTCTTGCAGAGTCTGGATGCTTCAAATATTGAACTATTTAATTGGCTGATACACCAATCTGGATACTTTTATTTTATTTTTACTTCAGACGGTTTTAATTGCAGCTGATTATTAGCTTTATATATTAAAATTATTTTCCCACAAGAAAAGTAAAAATTTATGGAATAGTAAAGAATAAATAAATAAAATAGAGAAATATTACCCACACAAGAGCACCAGAGCTTTGCTGGCTCTTACATCTAATAGTCCTATTAGGTATAGCAATAGATTGTTGTATAAACATTGATCAGAAAAAATACTACTTTTAGGCTAGATAACAACAACTATTGGCACTAAGGCCGGGTATCCAATTAAAGATTTTTAATATACTGTGTATAACAATCAAATAGATGTATCTTCTTATGTAAAATAGCAGTCTACAATTAATGGATACTATTAGAAACATACCCGTAAATACACGTTTCACATATTTTATGGAACAGAATAAAACGTCGCACAAACTATTGCCGTCAAAAGCGAAACATAATTCCCGATTTAGAAATCAAGGATTGGATATTTAATTATCTGATAAGAAAACAACATAGCGATTTTAGTACTGCAATCGCTGAACTAGATAATATATTTTAAGTTTTAGGGAATAGACGTAACCCGTTAAAATAGATAAGGTTTTAGATTAAATTTGGAAACAGACGTAACACTATAGATTAGACATGAGCCAGAATCAAGAAAACGCTGTCTTTCTTGATTAATCCCGCTTTTAAGCAAGAGTACAAATACCGCATTTCCAAGAATATTAATAACTCCATCTTATTTGTCAATTGGGAGGAAATAACGTGATGAACAACTATGGAGCTGTACTGATGCCTTCGCCATTAGAAATTTTGTTGTTTCGCCCTGTTTAGCGATATATTAAAAAATTAAACAGGAACAGCCGGGTTGCCACGTAGATTTGATTTTTAAGTTTATGAAACTGCGTTGATTAAATCTTAATTTCATAAAACATTGCTAATGAATTTAGCATTTTATAAAAATTAAGTTTTGTGCCCAGGATTGCATAAATAGTTCCTAAAATGCATGAGGTATTTTAAGATGGTTGGGAAAGCATTTTGCTTCGTGCGTTGTGTTGATTATCATGTATTACAAACGGAGAGAAATTTATGAAATGATCGGTTTCAAGGCGAAACCAACGAATCAATACTAATTTATAACTTCAAGCCGGTATTGCAGTAACATCACATTTCAATAAAAAAATATTTATTTGTTTTAGAGAAAGCTTTAGCTTGTAAAATTTAAAAATAAACAGGCCATGTCAATTTTTGTAAGAATTTCCATGTGGTAAAACAACGAAACTAAAACTCAAAAAAAACTAAAAAAAGGGAAGATTTTTTTAGTTTTACTTCTAAAAGTGTCTTCTCGTAAGTTGAAAATATTTTAATTTCATTTTATTAAAATTCAGAGAAAAAAAACAACAACATACTTCTACCGAGATGGTTTTGGAGGTATTAGAGCTAGAACAGAAAGCTTGGCAAATGCTAAATGCGATTTTGACGAAACATCTACAAATTTGTTCTTTTCAGAATAAGATTAATGAACCAATATACTCCGGGAATGAAAAGACATACCATTTTCCATCCGTGAAGAAGTAAGAATCAATATTTCTGTTCTTCAAATTGTATAAGCAGATTGCTAAATCACTATTCTCACTGGCTGAAAAACCACAATATTTAAAAGAAAGAAATGCATAACCAAGTCAAGTCTTAGAATACCAAATCTAAAATCGAGCAAACCGCGGTTTCCCAATACTAAGTATAATAATTGAAAATAACCATCGCGAGATTCAGGGGATGCCGGCGATCGCAAAAAGACTAGTTCGATTTTGCATAAAGATTAAAGGGAAAATCAATTCAATAAATGGACATTGGTAGGTTGCGAGTTTAGCTATAAATCTCAGTATGGAAGCCGGAATTCGGAAATGTTCATTACGTGACCGAAGGGGCTAAGCTTTTATGCGACTTGCGAACGTAGAATTCGAAATTTACACTCGGGCGCGGCGACTGAAATTAATACTTGGGAAATACAAATGCTGTATCTAACGTAAAGTTACAGAATTTAACCACTATGTGGCATTAAATAAATTTAAGTACATTAATTTTAAATTGAATAGAGGTCTATTTAAATCTATTACTGGTATCTTAACTGTATATTGGCTGGTGAAATAGTAGTTGCATAAGATTGGACTCAGCAATGATACATATTGTAAGTTCAGCGCCGATGTAGAAAAAAATACTGAGCATTCGTTATGCCGATGTCACAATTTTGTTTATATTAGCCTACTTTACTTGAGGGACATTTGTGTCTGTGTGGAGCCATACCTTGTAAGACGTGTTCGGTCTGAAACAGTTTCTTATTTTAAAAAGGGGTAAGTTCTTGATCTAACGCGTTTCTAGATGGAGTAGCGCAATGAGCCCTTGCGAACTTAAGTGCTATCCTTGCTAGGCTCTACCTTTAATGTATAATTTAAATTAATAATTACTGTAAATTTAAATACACATATGTAAAAATCTTTTTGGGTCGATAGGAAACCTTTATAGACTACAATTAATTTTCTGAGCCTGTTTAGATGTTAGTGTCTCTTGTCCAATTTATGTCGAATCTGGGTAGTAATGCACATTTTCATTTGCATTAGCCCAACTAACTGAAATTGATAGTGGGACTTTTATTACACTTTATCTTGCAGATGCCTCTTGCATTTCTTCTGTAATTTGCTCAAACTATATTATATATATAGTTATAAACTATATAACTTATCTTAGCATATAAAGCATAATCCCACGTACTCAAATTCACGAAACTCGCCAGCCTACTCTTTGATTCTCACAATACTGCGACAATGATTTAATTAATTAAATTCGATATAAACAACGAGGACAGTCTCTGACTAAATACAGCTGACTTATACCAATCATAATATTAATATTTTCATCAACAATAAAAATTAGAGAGTAAAAGTCAGGTAGTTTCAAAGGTCAAAGCTAGTACTATCTTATAATTTTACTCACATGTAATAGTTATTATTCACTCCGATGAATTAAAACAACTACTTCGCTCGAGTTGCAAACTTCATTCTCCTGGATAATAAGTATCGTTACCCAATCGTTGAATAATATCCTATTTTAGATGTTAAGAACTTCATTCAAAATAACATTATGTATATTCCAAGTATTGTTTGAAATCTGTAAATAAAACATTCACTAAAATTAACTGAAGCTTATAAAAACTGATCTTTTGTTTTACTACCCGTTAATGGCTTTCTTTGGCATTCATAAAGACAAATAGTTCTGCACTATCGAAGACGTGACACTTTAAATTTAAAAACGTCTAAAGTACTCGATCAACACGTGTGACCCCAGAATGTGCGTTTAGTCCTTCGCGCTCACTGAACATCAGAGACAAAGGATTTTGTTTTCCAAACTGATGAAAACATGTATAACGCCGGGAAATGCCTAAAGAATTTGTGTAGGAGTTTTTATTCCACAAGATTATAAAGTAGTAAGTTATGAAATCTAATACTGACACCAGAAAAGTCTAGCGTAGTTGATTTACCATCATCAAAAAAAATTTTCGAGAAATCCGAAGGTATGCATTTTGGATTTGCAATTTCAAATTCCTATACATATAACAAGTAAAATGCAGCAAGCAAATATGCAGCTTATTTGCGATTTCCTGCATTTTTAGGAATAGGCAGGTTGTCCCTTTTTCTGTTGTCAACATTTTGTTTAAAATTATAATAAAAAATAAAGAAAAAACGTTTTACAACAACAGTTAAAAATTAAAACACTTAAGAATTTTTCGAAATATATTTATTTTTAGTTGTGTGAAGTGTGTTTGATATAAAAAAGGTTAAGTTTTTGTGGCAAGGTAAATCAGAAAATAAATGTCTAAGTATTATCACTAACAAACTTTCATATATAGTTTTTCTGTATCTCACGAAGGTTGGGGAACAAACACATTTTAAAAGAACCTCTTGGGCTTATAATTAGCCAGTTCACCAAGAATTCGTTTTTATATGCAATTTAAATTACTTCTTTAAATCTCAGGCACCTCTTTACACGATTTTAAAATCTAGTAGCATATAACTTAGCCGAATTCGTAATAATTGTAGATAAGGTCACATTATACATACAAAAGTTTAACGAAATACGATATGTAATAAGCACAATGGAGCGAGCAAATTCGAGCTGATTCCAATTTCTGTTTTCAACTAAACCTCAAACTTACACGCGTAACCGTCAGCTTAATTAGCTTGGGTTTGGGCTCCTGGCACTTGGCACGATTTCAGTCTTTTCAGCTTTTCAGCACTACAGGTAATTACGAACCGAGTGATTTACCGTGTGCAGAAATCCCTATTTCAACGATTTCAAGAAAACTTGGAAATAATTAAAGCCTAATAAAAGTCCAGAATAGAGGGGTTAATGAAGCAAAAATAGAACGGTTTCACGCAAATATACTGTTCGTCCCCTTGTTGAAGGTAACGTGCAACGAAATGTTACATCAATCCAAGTCTAGCTTGGAGAGAAATTTGTTTTATTATGTATGTACATATCTTGTAGTATGCCATATAATATACTATTTTTTTGAATAATTAACTAATGTTAATCTTTATGCTTGTTCTAGCTAGAGCGTTCCCAAGGAGCTGATGCCATTAAAAGCTGGAAAAAATCGGTCAACTATTTATTCCTAAGTATCAGAGTATAGTGTTATGAAGATCATTGCTTTGCTATTTTATGGCATATTTTTTTGAGTAACTGTCCAAAATCTAAGTATTCTAAATAAGTACGGCGCCGGCGGGCATATGTATTGAACTAAACAAAACATGAAGTGTGTAGTACAAGAGGATATGTATCTTTTCTAAACCCAATTTATAAGTTATCCTTTCCCTCCTCAAATAACAAACATATAACGGACAAATTAATTTTAAAAATTTCGAATTTTCCTTGTATTTATAATACTATTTAAATAAACATTTTAAGCACCCAAATAATTATCAAAAAAATAAAATGCGGAAAGGATGTAAAACAATAATTCCTGGTTAACACGTCGAGGAATATCTTCGGGATGATTGGTGATCTGGTAGTGCTGGTTTCATATTTTCATAGATACGTCACAGGATAAGTGTTTTTAATTTCTTTTTTTTCTCATTTTAATTCTAACATAACACTTAATTTATATAATTTTCATTTTTCACTACTATTGTAGCCCACTATGTTATTTGTTTTTTGTATTAAAAAACATGATTGATAATAGTTAATATGAGTGAATCTCATATTTAGTGTTCATGGTATAATGAAAATAAAAAAAATCCATTAAGCATAATATAATTATGCTTCTGACATATGGATTTTTGATTCTAAATCCATATCATGAAATTATAAAATAATTATAAAATCATAAAATTATAAAATTATAAAATTATAAAATTATAAAATTATAAAATTATCAAATTATCAAATTATAAAATTATAAAATTATAAAATTATAAAATTTAAAATTATAAAATTATAAAATTATAAAATTATAAAATTATAAAATTATAAAATTATAAAATTATAAAATTATAAAATTACAAAATTACGAAATTATAAAATTATAAAAATTTAAAATTATAAAATTATATTATAAAATTATAAAAATATAAAATTATAAAATTATAAAATTATAAAATTATAAAATTATAAAATAATAAAATTATAAAATTATAAAATTATAAAATTATAAAATTATAAAATTATAAAATTATAAAATTATAAAATTATAAAATTATAAAATTATAAAATTATAAAATTATAAAATTATAAAATTATAAAATTATAAAATTATACAATTATAAAATTATAAAATTATAAAATTATAAAATTATAAAATTATAAAACTATGAAAATATAAAATTTTAAAATAATAAAATTATATAAATTATAAAATAATTATAAAATAATTATAAAATTATAAAATAATTAAAAAATTATAAAATTATAAAATTTTAAAATTATAAAGTTATAAAATTATAAAATTATAAAATTATAAAATTATAAAATTATAAAATTATAAAATTATAAAATTATAAAATTATAAAATTATAAAATTATAAAATTATAAAATTATAAAATTATAAAATTATAAAATTATAAAATTATAAAATTATAAAATTATAAAATTATAAAATTATTCCAAAAAGTTACTCCAGTGATCAGTGTAAGCTCGCAGGTCGCACTTTAACGTCAGATGCCGGACCGTTGCAGGGGGGCACTACACTCGCATGTAGGAGAGTATGGAGAATACCAAACCAAGAAGGAATATACTTCAGATACTTATATTTTCGCAAAGTGGTAGTGCCAAACTGGATGTTAACTTCGGCGTTAACTTGTTAATTATTTAAATAGATGCGTTAGGATATATTTATAGTAACTATGAAAGAGGATTATTAGGATATTGGTAGTTTTCAATTGATCAAACTAGGTATCAGTAAGTTATAAAGAGATATATGCAGGGCTTCAGACGAAAGTGTGAATTCGAAATTCGAATTATTTCTTGATAATAGTAAAAGTAGTATATTATGCATTATTCCATTCAGCTTGCATTAATGGAATTCTGCACTAAACAAAGCCCTTAATAGCAACTGCTTTTACCGCTAAATAATTAAATATGGCAATATTGCAGTCATTCAGTCGAAATGCAGCACGTGCGGCTCGTTAATTGCAGGACTGACTTCCTGCGAAACTGGTCCTTGAACAAATGGCCCTTCCTACTGATGGAAAGCCACTAAAGCTGAATTTATTTGGTTCGGTAATTTTGTAAAAGTTTTTTTTAGTAACATTATTGGCTACATATTGACTATTTAATACGATGATTATTTCTGGAAAAGCGTTTAAAATAAATTTGTTCTATCCAACCTCTATTGGGTATAGATAATATTTTATCATGTAGTTTCAAACAAATTTATTTGTGTTATTTTTTAGGCCAATCTAAAAAGATTAAACGAAATGTCTCTACAGATGTTGCCTACATATAATTAGTTTTAGTTAATATTAAGGAGCGTGTTTTGTAGGACTGTCGGTACCTCAAACAGTTTTAATGTTTTTTTTAGCTTCTGTGTATTTATAAGATCATTGACATATTATATTATATAACTTTCTGCCGTTTTTATTTAAAACGTTTCTCACAGGAAAACGTAAGTGACTATTTCAAAATTCAATCTCTGAGCCCAAAGTCAAATGGCAATATTGCCTTCCGATAGGACATTTGTAAATGTCCAAAGAGACCAGTAACAAAATCGCATTTCGAGACATGCGTAGAAATATTTTGGGGGCCTTGCAAGTGGTGGATAGGTTAGAACATGAAGATTTTATTGACGGCCGTGTTATAGAAGATACACCTAGACTAACGTAAACTATCAAACAACTCCAACCCCAGCAGCGACCAAATGTACTTGGTATTTCCACTTGAAAATAGTAACGTGGCCCTTTCTGGATTATATATTAAAATCGGTATGAGGTCAGTAAGTTTAAGGTTACTAATGAGTATATGTAATACGTATGTATATTTTTTGATATATATTATTATTATTACAGATTAATCATTATTTGGGAGCCGACTTCAATATGTCTATATTTAAGGAATAAATAAAATATTATTTTTTCCTATTTAGCGATTTTTTTTTTTAAATTTGTAGTATATTTATATCCAATTGCATATAACATAATACAAAAAGTGACGAATAGAGAAGTTACACTATTAATATTAAATTTTATAATAAATACTTAAGAAAAATAAATAAATGTAATTATTTTAGACAGCTACACTTTTTAAATTAAACATGTTTAACATTAAAATGTACATATATGTACCTAAACCTAATTTAACCACTTACACACATACCAGTTTATTAATTTTAAAATTTAAACTCAAGACTTTCAAATTATTATAATTACATAACGGGATAGCAAAAGAGATACCTTTTAGCAAATGGGGTTGTATGTCCATTACACACCTCAATGCTTTAGTTTGAAAATGGTATTTAAAAAATGTAAATTGAATTGTAAAATTCTTGGCCTTTATCGTCTTCATCTGTGTTTTTTTTTAAATATTATTATTACAAAAAAACAGGTGAACTTATTTCAAATATAAATATATGGGACCACCAGAGAAACGTCCTCTACAATTTGGTGTTTGACTCGTCAAAATCGGCCAAGCCGTTTAGACAATATGCGCGAACAAACATAAAAAAATACATATGGATAGAATTGAGAACCTTCTCCTTTTTAGAAGTCCTATAGGAATAAAGCTATTTGGTTTATGTATCCTATTAGTTGTAATTTACTACTCGTAATTAAAGGAACGTTTCGGTACAAGAGAAATTCCAATAAAAGGTGTTTACCTTTTTTAATAGTACCTGGAAGAATTTTTTTATTAAATCTTCTTTTGTTATTAAATCTAAAATATATTCCAATCTCTATGATATGCATAAAGGTTTAAATAATTAACTATGTCTAGATACAAACTGTGTTATTTGTGTGTAATGTAGTTTGTTACGAGGAAAGTTCCAGATAAAGATCATTTATTCTTTCCGGTTTTTGTTAAAATTGTATGTTGTGTTTGTCCAATAAAGACGTCACCGGTTTCTCAAACAGTTATTCTGCAAAAGCGCAAAAAAAATAATACTTCTGTTACATTTATATATCTAATATTCATCTGAACTGAAAGAAATATTTATTTCCCATATCCTCAACTTTCATTTATTAAGATATTATCATTAGCGTTAAATTTGTTACAAAAAAATATGGTATTAGTTTTTGTAAAAAGTCGGTTTAATACAAATTTCACTTATAATAATGAATAAAAACTATTTAATTCATTGGTCACTTTGCCAAATTATTTTTTTTCAGGGCATTTCTATAATTTATCTAAGTACAATACAGGGTAAAAAAGAAAGTCAAAACTAATCAGAACCCTTGCACTTTTAAGCGTTATTTCGACTCGCCGATTATAAAAGGCAATATCCTACGAAATACCTCGACTCGTGCTGAAACATGAAGATCCGTCAAAATATCAGGAACTGTTTCTTTCCTATTACGATAGAAAAAAGTCTTACTTTAATCATGTTAAAAATAGCCTCGAAGCTAATAATAGAATTAAACTATAAAACCAAAAAAATGTTTCTAGTACGAAAAGAAAATCCGTCTCAGTACGAAGTGCTACTGGTAGTTATATGACTATGGTTATCTAGGGTATCAGGAATAACGTAATTTGTTACTACATAACCTGCTTTAGAGAGTCCATCTAGCCAAGCTATAAATATTTAAAAATGAAATAGGTCAGTAATTAGAAACTGAGAAACATCCTGGCGCTAACAAAAAAGATTCAGTCGGAGATGAAAGAACGAACAGCGGATTCAAAATTAAAATGCATGAAGCCACTTGCTTACAAGACGCTTGACTATTTTTAAAAACATTTTCATTGTTAAGTGCTTTTGCCACACACGATGCAAACCCAAAGAACGAGGCAACGGCTACACATTTTAGAAACATTTATTATAGAATTCCAGCGGGTCTGCAACATGTAATATGTACTTTTAGACAAAACTAAAATCAGAATTGTGTTCAAAAATTGTCCGCGCTAAACTGAAATACATACTGGGTGACAATGAATATAGTGTACACACTGCTATTTTTCTACATTCTAAAGTACTATTTTGAGTTTGGGCCATGTTTTATAAATGAGAAAGTCACACACATTTTGAAATCCAAATGGATCAGATTTTACTTTCAGTGCAACCTTAAGCGGCATGTACTTTTTTACTTCGTATAGAAACTAGAATACTTTTGTGTCTATTTTAGTTTTAGCAATTTTTTCCTTTTATCGATGTGCCATAAGCATTTTAATTCAATGTTGCGATGCAAATGAAGAAATTCGTGTTAGCCTAACAGTCGTCATATTAATCATTAAGCACTACACGCCACAAGAAACCTTGATCAAAATAAAGTATTTGAAGCCGAAATTCTTAGCAAAAACTAGTCAACCTGAATTTTTATATATTTGTGCCAATAATAAACAAATATGTCTTTCCGTTGACTATAATTTCACTTCATATTGTTTTCCTCCATAAACAAATGCCTCTTTTGCGGCCATGCGGCTTTTATACGGTTGTTACCAGAGTGGCTCTTCGAATGATACGAGTTTGACTCTTGACTTGTTCGTAAACAAACAGTTTGATATATATAGAAAAGTTTAAATAGTTTTGTAAGTCGTCAAATGCGGGCACACTCGTTTTATGTTCTAAAACAAACAAATCGCTAAATCGGCTTTGCCCTGAACTTCTCTCGTTATAAACTCTTTCTTTCATGTCAGGCCTATTAGTGCATACTTAATAAAAAAATATGTACTAATGCAAAATGTATAAACTACTAAATACTACGCTGGGGCTCGATTCCAGGACCTCTTTGCATCGATTCCCAGCGAAGACGAGTTCACTTTTACAAATTTAATTTGTCTAAAATGCCGCATCAAACTTGTTAAGTTTGTAGACCCCGTATAAAATATAACGAAATACCGTGTAAATCTGGGTAAGTAATAAATTTGAATTTACAAAATATATAATTGCATTTCGCATATCCCTGAAGCATGACTGAATACGATTCAAAACGAATTACGAGTCTTAAGAAAGTTTTAGTAAAAAACAGATTTTTGTTACATACCCTGTACATACCAATTTTAATAAACAAAGCAACACAACTATTATTTGAAGGAATTACCTTAACCAATGCGAAAAAACCGCATCCGGTATCTTATTTAATTCATAAGTTATGATAACTTGGAAATTACCAAAAAATTAGCGGTTGCGTTTCAATTGAACAATCGTTTATACAATAGATAGAAACATCGCAATTTAAATTAGATATGGTAAAATAACGTCAAAACATTAATCTCTTTGTCTTTTTGAATAATGATCGTGTTATTTCAAGCCTTTTTTAGATAATATTTAGGTTGTATACAAGAAATAAGTCATCCGAAAAGAGATAACAAGTTTTGTCTGATGCTTTGAAATTAAATACAAACGGTGCACAGTGGCTCCAGTTATATGGAGTTATAAGTACTTATTTTGCTAAAACGGTATTAAATGCCCTTTTTCTTATAAATATATGCAATGAAATATGGGTACAAGATTAAGCATACAAAATATATGTTTCTTTATATAAGTTTAATAATAGAAGAGTAATTATTTTTAAACAAACACAATTAATTATATTTCAGAAGAAACGTTCAAATTCAAATTAAAGGGTGGCTTTATGTTATGTTCTTGGTAGTTTATTGAGAAAAAAATACAAATATAAAAAATATAAAGTTTGTTTTTGTTTGCACTTATACTTACTCTATCCACAATATAAAAATATAAGTAAAGAATAAATAAATAAATCCATGTTTTTTACCCATATGTATATTTTACTTTACAAATAAATGTAGGATAACAAAATACACGTGAAGATTTACTTAAATGACATGTATCTTCAGGACGTATTTCCATCATTCATTGTGCTCATACCTTGTTTTACAAAGTCAGCCTTAATAACAAGTTTTTTATTAAAATAATTTTGAATTTTTCGATTGGTTTCTTTTTTATTGTTTTTAATCTCAGCGTTAGTTCTCAAACTTTTAAACTGCATGTTGTACGCAGTGTGAAGAATACACTACACGAACTTGATTCTTGCATGAGACTGAGGCAATCCGAACTGAAAAACTTCATTCGATTCCGGTTTATGTCTTATAACTTTAAGGTAATTCATTTCGGACAGTTTTACTTAAAACGAAAACCGCCACTAACAATGTTTTAGTTGCCATTTCAACTACTTTACCACCAACTATTGCCATTGTAAATTAAAGCTTATGGTGTACTTTGAATATTTTATTACCAGAGATACAAAAACTTGCTTATATTCGTGATGACCCGATGATCCATCACACCCCCATTTAGTAAGTAATGATTGCAGAGAAACATAACCCAGGCCTTCAGTGACTTCAAAGTTTGCAGCATAATACTTTGTTTTTGATCACAGAACTTTAGTATATGGTGAAAAAATATTGAGTCTTAAAACTTTTATTTTGGATAAACTAGATACCAAATAACAAAAACATATAACATTTGCTGACAAATAAATATTAGGACGCTAATCTTTATGGTTGTGTGCGTAAGTCAACAGCTTAGGTTTTTATCCGCCATGTTTTCTTATAAATTCAAAAGAAAATAGCGCGCGGGGTTGCAACGAATAAAAAAGTGCGAAACATTATATATCTCTGTACTGCAAAAGTAAATAAATGCAAAACATTTCAAATTACTTAAATATTGCAAAAACCCCCGGCGGGGATATTATTAAAAAATATGGAGAGCCAGCTAGCGATAATAATGTTCGTGGTAAATGTCCAGGCTGACCTCGTAGAATCACTTATAGAGAACGTCGTGTTCTGGTCAAAATTTGTAGAACTAATAGACGGGGTACCTTACCTGAAATTCAAGTCCAATGGAATTCCGAGGCAAAATTAAATATCTCCAGGAAATGCTGTAGACTATAGCGGCATAAGTCTGGTTACAATTTTTATAAGGTAGATTTGTACATTTTTGTGGTAAAACATAAAAAATAAAAATGTGGAGTAACGTTGTCTTCAGCGACGAATCAAAATGTGGTCTGTAAAGGTAATTTTCGAAAAAGGGTATTCGTACAAAATAAGACGCATTTCATAAAGAATGTCTAAAGCGTACAGTAAAGTTTCCCAATGGGGTTATGTTATGGGGATGTACTAGTACCAACAAATATTATCACGAAGCTTGATTCTAACTGCAGAAGAAAGTTTTGGAAATGACAATTTCATATTTTAGCAAGATGGGCCTTCCCACACTGCTAAAACAACAAAAAAAAATTGTTTGGGGACTATAATTTATAGGTTTGGTTGTGGCCATCGAGTAGCCCCGACTTGAATGTCATTGAAACATGGCATCAGATGAAGAACATTTTGTGTAATGATCCTCAGCGTATAGTTGTGGTATTACATGTGTATTGCCGAAAAAGGTGATGTTACCTCTTATTAATGTTCGATTTCATTTACAAGAATCAAGTGTGCCTGAATATTTATTTGTCAGTAAATTTGTTATGTTTTTGTTATTTTGTTATCTACTTTATGCAAAATAACATAATTATTATTTACGATTGGATTTTATGTTAGGTAAAGAGTTTGTGACTTGATTTTTCAAAGAGGAAAACAGTTAAACATAAATAAGTTTTTTAATATTTCGTACATCGTCTGAACATATAATTTGTGCGAATCATATTTTTTCTACTTTGTACGAGAATACTTTGAATCTGAACCGAATGCTGCCTAAATTGAAAGCTGGACCTTGGCGACCAATTATATTCTCTTGTGTCGAGCCCTCTCGGTATTACCCTCCACGTTACTTATAAATAACTTAAACAGTAATTTAGATACACATTTCCAATTTAGCAGACCTCTATCATTCGCTATCTGCTACGCCATTAGACAAAGATAAAATTTATATTGGACATGACTTTAGATGGTCAATTTTGCGTTTTGGACGCAATACTATTTGTCGCTATTGTCTCCCCAATTCATTGTACAGACTCAGCTAAATTTTGATTGCTGTATTAAAACAGACCTTAATAAAATTTAAAAAAAAATTCATCATCATATTTTCCAATATTTTGAGTTGTTTTTCGAAAAATTTGCTTTTTTGCATATAGTTAAAGTAAAACCATTCTAATATATAATATGGCAGAGTTGTTCGTTAGGATTCATATGGCACAGTTGCGCGTTCATATTGTGGCAATCAAATTAGCCTTGAACCGCTCAAGTCGCGAGATTGTATTTTCGACGGAAGAAAAACCAGAAACACTTTGTTTATTTTTTGAAAATAACCAAAATATAGCCGCAGCCAGACGCGCCTACGAAGAAAGATATACCCAATGAAAATATTCCCACAAGAAAAACCATCAAAAGCATTCATTCTAATTTCACAAGATCTGCAAATAAAGAGAAGAATAAGTAGAAAATGTGACCATGACGAGAACGAACTAGATATCCTTTTGTTATACATAGAAAATCTAAGAAGTTCAGTAAGACTAGGATCCCAAGACCTACTATGGACTGATGAATCTAGCTTTTTCACAAGCAGTTTACCAAAGCGGCAAAACTTTAGGAATTGGGCACAAGAGAACAATTTGTAACAGAGGTTAAGTTTCAAGGAAGGATAACAGTAAATGTGTGGTGTCGAATACTTGGTGATAGAATTGTAGGACCATCAGTACTTAAATAACTTTGTTGCCGAATCAATAGAAGATCTACCTGAGGGATACCGTCATAGAATAATTTTTTGCACAATGGCGACCCTCCTCACGCAACTCTACAAGTGCGAAATTATTTACACGCCAATTATGATTAATGGATAATTTTTTATGGGGGCATCTTAAAAATCAAATATACCAACATAATTTAGATAATTCCGAAAACATTAATTATAAAAACAAGTTTTTATATTGTGGAAATTCTAAACGGAAAGAACAAATATTTTATAGAAAATGCAATAAACCATCACTTGCCAACTATTTATCAAGAAAATTAATTTAAGTTTTCAGTTCACCTTTTGCTTAATTTTATGAATATAAAATATTTTAGTTGATTATTTCTTTGTTCTTTTTTGCTACATCTGTAAGTAATAAAATATCTATTATTTTTAGCTTTAAATGCGTGTATTTCAAAAACTTTTAAAGATAATGGTATCAAATCTTCGAGAAATTTCCTAGGTAGTATTTTTGTTTCTTATGTGCGATAAATAGTAAAAAAGTTAAAGGGGGTGTTACTTTATAAACTCACCCGGTACATTGTATCTAGAGAACCATACAACTGCCGCGTATTCAAGCTTAGATCGGCCGTAACTATAGTATAGTAACTTTATGACAAACTTTTTAGTAGAACGAACTATAAGCCCCAACATTTTAAAAGAATCAGACATAAAAGAGCTGTAATGTCAGGAAAATTATAATTTTTGGACGAATGTAACTCCCAGATCACAGAACTCCTTTGACCTACCCATAATTGCACCATCGAAGTTATAGGCAAAGAAAATCGGTTCTTACTATGTACTAAATGACTTAGCACTGCATTTTACAACCTTAAGCTGTAGAGTACTTTTTCGGCACCAGTCAATTATATGCTTTGCATATAGTAGATAACTAATGTCAAGAGTCACCAATGTCGTTAATAAAAATAATGAAGAGCAAGGGTCCTAAGACGGAACTCTGCTACACCCCCGAAGATTCTATATAATCCATTCGATTGAAAATATTTATAGCTACATATTGTGTGCGATTTAAAAGTTAATACATAAAGAGCCTGAATATACTATTCAGTTTGAGAATCCAATACTTTAAAACTTAAACAACGCATTACCCGGTATCTTAAAAATAGTCGTAGAGAAACTATATTCAATGGTAATTAGCTTGTTACAAACCACTCTAGGCTGAACAAGGAACGAGGTCTGCGCCAGCGGTCAAATCGGCGGTTAAAGTTAAGTTCGTCCTCTCCATCTTTCGTGTTAATTTTTAAGTAAGCTTCATTTACTACGTTAAAAATGAAAAAGAAAAACATTTAAACAGCTATAACTTTTTTAAAATCAGTCCTGCAGGAAAAAAGTTTTATTAAAAATGAAAGATTTCTACAACTTTGGTTCTTATACATGTTTCAATAAATCGAACAAGAACACAAATAGAGCGACTTTTTCCAAGACGTCAACGGAAGCCAGAAGGCACAGTTCCGATTTTTTTGTTTTTAAAGTCTACATATATCCCCCCTTATACTTAAAAAATAAGACATACCTATATTTTTTTAAAATCTAACATTCTTTTTGGTGTAAATACACTACTAGTCAAATTGTATAATGAATAAAAAATTATTATCATTCGTAGAAAAATTACACGGATCCAAATATCATAATAGGTTGCTTCACTGAAAAAATATCATTTTTATTTAACAACTTTATGGTTTAAAGTTCATTTGTTTTTTATTCATATTTTGCCTTGTTCAGTTCCCTACATCAAAGCATACAAAACATAGCAAGCGGCACAATTGTTTTATTATATTAAACGCTTTTTAAATATAAATAATAATATTCAAATATATTTTTAAATTTTTATGTTAGAAAATCCAGCAACTATGTTTTTTAAACATAAAATTTTAAACATTCACGGAAATAGTGTTAGGTTTAAAAAAGTTTAAAACAATCATGTCGCTTACGATGTTTTCTCAAGAACCGACCCATATAGTCACAATAAATAAATAAAAATATCTAGTAACTATAATGTTATCAGTGCTAAGTTGTACAGATATTCAACAAAGAGGCCATTGAAACTATATTTTAACTCGCTTCAGATTCTCGAAGTTGCAGCAATTTTAACGTTTTAACTTTTCTGTATTGATGAGATTTCGTATTAAGTATTCCAATCGAAGAAGTTTCAAACTTCGAAATGGACTTTCCGGCAAGAGTTTATTAGGAAAATATTGATAAAAGCAAATAAACATTATGGTAGAAAGTTTTATTATATGATGCTGTGGAAATTCAAAGTTTTCAAAAGAGGAAGACGAACTCAGACTCCGCGATAATCAAAAGTCAATGTTGTTTTTCTGATTTATAATCTTGTTTGCTGGTGAACAAAAATACATTTTATCATATTATGAAAGTCCCAGGCAAGAATATTAATATTTCTCAATCAGTCAATCTACAGGAAATTTACCATAAAAAGGACATTGCTTTTCCCCCTCTTGTTTTTTTTTGTATAAACATGTTGGAAGAATCAGAAAGTAAGGGAATCCTGAGTTTTTGCATTGCACAACGAGCGAAACCAATATATTTTTTTAACTTTTGTAAATGAGTTTGTAGATGTGATCAGGCCAACATGTTCATATAAAAACAATCCGAGGGGAATCCTATGGAAAAACTGAAATACTCGTTGGTTTAACAAATAGCATTCGCACAAGAGGCAAAATCCTCGTCTTCGAATCGGATTTTTAAGAACACCAACGCTCATGCTATTTGTTACAAACGTTACTTAGAAACTCGATTTTCCCAAAAAAAAATAGATGCACTAGGGATATTAGCCCCGAACATTTCCGTTAGATTGACTCTACTATAAAGCTTCCTGGTACCTTGTTCTTTAACTTAGAGACGTGACATTAATAATATTATCTTAAATAATTCCTGATATAATAATATTAAAATGAATGTCTGGGACGTAGGAACTAACCAACCTATGCTAATTTACGTGAAACATCATAAATCTTTTAGGTAAATTACCGCTGTCTGTTCCGGGACTAAATAAAAACAAAAGAAGCAACGAGATCGTTTAAAACAACTAAACATCTTTTTTAGATTACGCCAACCCGCATCAACTGAAAAACAACAGGCCCCAACAGGACTCCCTTGGATAAACGACCTCGATAGTATCTTAGGAAGTGGTATGGGTAATTCTACTAAAATAAACAGCTGTAGTAGCCCTAAATTTTTATGCATTTTTAAAACTTTTAGATTTTCAAAATAAATGGGTTGATTATCGCCAATTAAATAGCAATTCATGTCATTAAATTCATTTGAAGTTATTTGCTATAGAGCGTGTAAGTAAATTTAGTTAATATGTGGAATACTTTTTTGGTATCAATTTAAAGAAAAAAGTTACATTTGCTTATTTTAGAAATAAGATTGATTTACGAAACAAATACAAAAATAGAAGTTTGCAAAACAAAAAGAAAATAAAATTAAAACTTTTGAGAGAGCTAAATTTAATATGCTGCTGCAAATACAAGTAAAGAAGTTTTTTAGAGTTGTTTGGTAATAGACGGAGTATTTGGGTAAATTAATGGAGAATATGCAAAAAAACTGCGTTATTTGAACATTCATATTATGTACAACATTTTTGTAGCCAAAATTATTTTTTACGAAGTAATTTTTTTTTTCTAAAATCGATAATAAAGAGGTTTCCTATATATTACCTAAATCCAAATAGACGCTGTACGTATAAGTTGCTAAAGAGGCATGCTACATAATGCAGCAATAAAATTTATAAAAAATGATATTTGATTAAACTAACATGTTTATTAGATATCTTGCCTGATTGTTTTGGTACGTTTTTGGAATTGCCGATATAAATTCCATTTTAAATGAAATAATGACAAGATTGCACTGGATTTTTAAAAATTAAGTGTGTTTCTGTAAACTCATAAAAAGTTATTTATAATACGATTGTGTCAGCCAATACTCGGTGGAAATCCATAATGAAATTATGTAAAATTTCACAAACACTTCCACCGTATTTTTTAACAACACGTAAATGTTTCGCTTTACAATAGCTTCGTTGGGAGTTACATCGAATGAATAAACTTAAAGAGTAAAGGAATATTTATATAACTAGGTGTAGTTAATACAAGGATTCGGAAATTAAAAAAAATTTAAAGTGTGGGAATTTTTAAGTACTAGCTATAAACTTAAACTAGGCACCTAAAATTAATAAAAGGTATCAAAGGTATGACCGGTCTCGATTAAGTGGTTCGCATAATTTGATTCGGTTTTTCCCTTGATGAAACGTTTACAATGTTCGTCGATTCTTTCATCAAAACATCTGCCTGTTTCACCTTTATCAGAATCTCCACAATTTAGTTGGTATACATTGTCATTGTTCATATTTATCAGCTTTTGTTTTATTATTTTTAATGTACTTACTTTAAGAATTATTGGTTTTATATGCTATTCTAATGTCTAAACCGTTTGGAAATTTACCTATTTTAGAGCTAGAATTACCTATATATGATGTAACTTTGTATGAAGTTGTATTTTCAAAGATATTAGGGTAAATCATATTTATAGTTTTTTTTTGTAAAATTTTATCAGTTATATTAACTGAATATCCATTGTTTATTTCAATCTATTTGATTATGTTTAACTCGGTCTGAAAATTAGTTTTATCTAGAGGTAGGGAGATTAGTCTGTGAATCATACTCTGAAAAGCGACTAGTTTATCTTGAATTGATGACATGAGGAACTGTGTATGATAGTATCCGAATTAGTTCAAGAATTTCCTCTAAAAAAGGATTAGTTTATGTTGAATTGGATGACATGAGAGATTGTGTATGGTAGTATCCGTATGTAAAGGTTTACGATACACAGAAAACATGTTTATTATTTAATCTTTTGACGGTTAATTCTATAAAATTTATATTGCTGTTAGACTCCAGTTCAGTTGTAAGTTTTATGTTAGGATGAAGGTTATTAATATATTCGTGAAAAATATTTAATTGCCGTTCAGTTCCTGTATACTGGCATGGATATGATCATGATGTTTTAGCATGTTTTACAGGAACAAAACGGCAGTTAAATATTTTTATCGAATGCATTAATAGCCTTTATCTTAATATACAATTTACAGTAGAACTAGAATCTAACAACAGTATAAATTTCTTAGATTTAACTTTCAAAAGATAAGATTAAATAATAAAATTGGTAATTCTAGCTCTAAAATAGGTACATTTCTAAACGGTTTAGATAAAGGAATACCATATAAAACCCATAATTCCTTAAAAAAAGTACATTAAAAATAATAAAACAAAATCTGATAAACGTGAACAATTAGGTAGGTAGTATACCAACTAAATTGTGGAGATTGTAACAAAACGTTTATAGGTCAAACAGACAGATATTTTGGTAAAAGAATAGACGACCATTATAAATGTTTCATCAAGGGAAACACCGAATTCAATTATTGATACCGGTCTTACCTTTGATAAAATTTTAATATTTTACACAAAGAAAAAAAGGATCATACATTGAATATACTGAAGTCTCTAGAAATAGATAAGCTCAAACTTTCAAATTGTTTGTTAGGGAGAACTCAATTATTCACCTTTGTTAAATATATTTTATTAATTTTAGGTAGTTTAGGTTTATGGCTAGTACTTAAAAACTCCCAGACTTTTATATTTTTTAAAATATCCGAACCTTTGTGTCACATCTAGATATATATTCCTTTACTCTTTAAGTTTATTCATTCGAAATATAATGTGTAAAGAAGCTACTGTGTAGGGAAACATGTTAATAAAAAATACAGTAGAAGTGTTTGTGAAAAATAGTTTTGTTTTTATATTTTACATAAAGCTATTTATACCTACCAGCTGAGGATTTTGCTTCGTTGAGTGTTAGATGATTTTGAATAAATGATTGTTTGGTGCTGGTATTAAGACCCCATGTGGTTAGATATTAAGCCACAACATTTTTCTTATGTGCTGCTTTGCTTTGTCAAATTTGTTCTAAGATTTACTTACTGAAGTTACTAATATAGGTCATTTATTCTGAAGCGATTTTTTTTGTTGGTTAACTGGTAAAAAACAACCAAACTGTTGTTCTTTTTAATTGCGCAACAATTTCAGGGCATATTGTTGACCTGGATAAGAAATAATAGTTGACTCTATCATTATTAACCCAAGAAGTATTTAAAACAATCTCAATAATGTTATGCTTTTAAAGCACATATGGCAAAACTTTCCGTCGCGTCCCCGATATAAAAGCGCTTCAAGTTTGCCCACGCAAAACCGCTTCAGACGCTTTAAGGTTATATAGTTTGCAACTTTACAACTCTATCTATATTACTTCGTGCACCAATTTAGAAAGCATAATGCTAATTGAATTTAAATACGGAGGAAATAGATTTTGAAGTAGTAATATATCATGACACGTTATAAAACATTATAATAATCGTACGAATTTAATTATTACAATATGATTCGGCACCTTATGCCTAACTTCTAGAAGTAAATATTTCATTAGCTATATTGTATATATATTTAATTTTTTTTTAATAAGGTGAGGGATATTTTTATCAGTAATCACATTTTTATTTCAAAATGTTTATCTTGAAAGTTTTGCTTGTTTATATACTCAAGTTTTGCTTCCCATTAAGTATAATAAAAAGGTTCTGTGTCTGTCAACTGAAATCTAAAATTAACTTTACCAAATGATTTTCTAGATAACTTATACCCAAACAAAAAATACCCCGTTGTGGGTATGTGTATAAACGATTCTCTCGAACAGGTTTCAGTAGTAATATAACAAATACTTAATTAGAAAATTTCATAATTTCAACTAAGTGCTAAGCATCATGCACTAATGCAAGATTATGGTGTAATTTGTTGTGTAACTCGCTAAACTAAACAATCACTAGCAGGTATTTTGTTATTATGTCGTTCATTTAGACAAATCAATACAATTTTCCAAAAAACAGTAGAATTCACCTACCCATGTAGTAGCAATGTGTTCACTGGGAATGAAATTTCGTACTCTATTAGTAACTACTTGGGTGCTCCTGGTGTATTCTACTCAATTTCAGCTAGTTTGGGATGTAGATTGTTGCAGGATGTATTGCCAAAGATCCGGATATTTAGTTTAATGTGACTTTTAAATTTGGATAGGCTAATGTAAATATTTTCGTCTGTATTATAGATTTATTATGGTCTTCTAATTAGTCAACTGATTGCATTTCTATATGTTAAAGGCACTTAGATTAATAGAGTAAAAAAAAAGAGTCTAGAAGGTGGTGTATCTAGTATTAAAGATTTGTTTTTATTATAACCATGGGGATAATTTTCTTGTGGATACCAAAATATATTTTTTCAGATAGGACTTAGCGGTTCTTGAGAAATATATAATTAATAATAAAAAAATAAAAAATAACTGGATCTAATAGGATATTCCAATTTAGATGGTCATTTAGAAGTATAAATATAGAGCAAAAACAGATACCATTTGAATGTTTAGCGATGTCTATAAAGCATGGTAAAAACGGCCAAATTGACTACGAACGCGACGAAAGAGGGAGTTAGTTTTCTTGTTTTCGAGATATGACTTATAATTTGTTAATTTCAGGGCATTACGGGTTACAACTTTATATCCTTGAATGTCATAAAATATGCGAAAGTTTAAATAATAGTATAATGCTTTTTTGTTTAGTCTACCCATTTGGTGTCAAATTACATAGATTGTATCTTTCTGTTTCTATAACGGACAACATAAAATTAACCAAAGAGTACGTAGATTAATTCCAGCAAAAAATAAAGTTTGGTAAAACATTTTTTATACGCCAGCGAGTGTCTCAGGTTTGAGAACAATATATTGACGAATGATAGATCGTTTTCTTACATACTGGCGACATGCCACTGCCTAGATATATACCACACTAAACTTTATATCACTTACAGAAGTTAGTTTTCTTTTCTCTACTCTCTCTACTATAATATAACGTGGTGCGGCTTCGCCCGTTTAACATCTTTCCACGATTCTGAGAATTATGTATTTGCCAAAATTTTTTTTTAACAAAATCGCAATTTTAGCGCAAAATACTTTGTAAAAATGTGGAAAATCCAGAAACTGATTTTTAGACAATTATTTTTAAACGCCACTGAAAACAAAATCACCTTAAAATCTCTTTTAGTTAAAGAGGTAAAAAGGTAAAACAAAATTCACACTCTAAAAATTTCCAATGTAGATAATTATCCTTAAAAGCCATTGACGAAATAACCGCCTTTATTTAAAAAAAGTAAAAAGAAATTTCCCCTTTTAAGAGTGGAATTGCAAAAAAATCAAAAATTGATTATTAAATAATTATTTTTGAATGCCATCGAAAGAAAAACTGTTTCAAAATCCTGTTAAGGGGAAGAGATATTGTAGAAGAAGGAAAACACATTTAACTCCTTTTCACAGCGTTGCTTGGGATGAGTTTTAAAAATCCTTTCATATCTCGCATCTACGCCATAAAGTATTTGATATATGGATATTAGAGTTCTTGTGTGTTGTTATACCATCATAGGTGTTTAATGGTAAGGTATCTTTTTGGAGTCCCAAATTCCCTCCTTGGTTGTTGTTTACACATATCCATTAATATCCATTTAAACATACACTCTTTGAACAAATACGATTTTACCTATCGATAGGCGGTAGGTATATAGTATTCGATACATTTTAGTCCTCATCTTTATAAACATGTAACTCATTTAATAAGTTTAGCATCCCCGCAAATAATTCAGCAAGCAACACATTTTATTTATAAACATATAGACCATTATATAATCGAATAACTGTCGATAGTTTTCGGATACCTATCGGTATTATTTGCTGCCTATCGATACTTCTCGGATAAGTGTAGATATATTGATAATAATGCCAATCTTTAGTTTCAAATAAATCAGAAATATTTACAATTAACCACAATTAGGTAATAAAATAGTAATTACTTCATAAAATGTATAAAAAAGTCATTACTCAAATACATTAAAAGTTATCTATTATTTTTACTTCCCTCATAAAACGGAAGTAATGTAATCATTCAAAAATCACCCTCCGAGATTTTTGCAGAGCTCCATGTTCCAGGGTCAGTTGATGCCGAAAAACATGTTTTCTCAATTCCGTCGGATTGTCTGTCTATTGGCGGCATAAATAATAAAAATTAAGGGTCATATGAGGATGACCTGGTAACATTTAGGTAAAAATCGAATATGGCGGCCTAACTATAGAAAACTGATTATCATTGCAAATATTTGCACAAAAATCAAATATTACGTAGGAATTAACTGGTAAAATTTTGGAACGAATCAGAGATG
The DNA here is from genome assembly GCA_030620095.1 of Kuschelorhynchus macadamiae. Lineage (NCBI taxonomy): Eukaryota > Metazoa > Arthropoda > Insecta > Coleoptera > Curculionidae > Kuschelorhynchus > Kuschelorhynchus macadamiae. The sequence goes on from JAUTXW010001576.1 coordinate 329,383, forward strand.
GCTTATCCAAAACAACGGCCTAACAAAATATTTAAAAAATCAGCCTGAAAAAAATTACTCATTAGATAGACTTAATATTTTGTGCAAGAATTAAGTGTGATATAAAGATGAATTGGTAAAATTGTGGTAAGAATCCAAGATGGCGGAACAAAATGGCGGCGGAATAAAATATTTCTAATCGTGTAAAAAAATCACCTTCCCAGGTTTTACATATGTTTACATATTAACGTCCTTAGATGCCAAAAAACATGTTCTTTTCGATTCCGTCGCTAGGTCTGTCTGTCTGTCAGTTCTCGGCATAGCTAAAGAACCGCTTACCAGATTGACTTAAAATGTTGATCAGAAATTAATAAAGGTTGTATGTGGTACCTGGTAATATTTAGTAAAAATCCAATATGGCAGAACAAAATGGCGAACTAGTGAAATGATAAAAAAATTATTATACAATTTACCTTAAAATTTGAACAAAAATCAAGTGTTACATAGAAATGAACTGGTAACATTTTGGTGCGAATGCAAGATGGCTAAACAAAATGGCACCCTAATAAAATATTTAAAAATAAGCCTGAAAAAACCACTTATTATGATTTCAAATTTTATGCAAGCATTAAATGTGATATAGACATAAACTGGTAAAATTACGATACGAATTCGAGATGGCGGCTAAATAAATTTTTAAAAAATCAACAAATCCTCTTATCTTAATTTTTGCACAAATGTGATACAGGGACAAACTGGTTTGAACTCAACATAACGTAACAAAATGGCCGTCTTATAAAATCAGTTGCATATTTGGACAAATAAAGAAACCGTTCGATTTGAATTCAATATGGTGGAACAAAATGGCGCCCAAAAAATGTTTCAATAGACAGTATATGTAAATGACGGAACTACATTAGGTCACACTAATAAAATACCGAGGGAAGTCCCGAACACGTTAGAAAATTCACTTAGATTTTTAATATCGTTATAAATTATTGTTTCCTTTTATTTTTATATTACAAACAGCCATTAGAAGCATGGGATATTTTTGGGATGAAAAGATTTTGGTATTACGAATTGTATTTTAACTTAAGTAAGCAACACTTTACTTAAGTTCTCTTGACTTAAAATTAAGTTATATTTTTATATTTTTTGTCTCTGGATAATACCATAATAAATATATTATTTAAAGTTATTAGTAATAAATATTTCAATTACATAAAGACCCAAATTTTCGCTTCTGTCAGAATGACTCATGATCTCGAAAAACGTGTATTTCTCCTATAATGGCAGAAAACCCTCTGTTAACCTCTGTGTTTCTATCCCTTTTATGACATCATTAGGACTTTATGATGTGTGCTAATCTCAAAAATTGCCAACAGGTGCTAATTTCACACGTACCTAATTAGATTCTTAGTCGAGCCTGTACTATAAGTTTATTGGGCATTTTAATATTTAATATGATAATAAAAGAGAAAACTTCGAGATCTCAACTGGAGATGGACTTCTAATGCCGAAAGTATGACAAGTTGAGAGGAGAATATTTTTAGTTAGCTAATATTTAATCGTAAATTTGAGCGTATATTTGAACACTTTTCTTTTAAGTTAAATGAAGAGTTTCTTGGTGAAATAAAATTTCCACTCGAGACTGTTATCACGTATAAATTTTTGCCTAAGATAACAAGTAAAAGAAAATGCCGACAAACTATGTTAGTTTAGCAAAATTAATACTCTAAATATCAAGTTTAACCATAGAGTTATAAATGGCAAGAGGCAGGAAAATTCACGCGGGATAGAGAAAAGTAAACAAATAATGGTAATCGTTCCAGTGGCGTGAGTAAAAAAAGGTTAAATAAAAAAAATAATTCTAATGTAAGTTATTGGGATCGATATATTCGAAATTAAATATGGCGGACAAAACGTATTTTTCTTCTTATTTTAATGAAAATGAGGCATGATTGTCTTTAAGGTTATCAAACGAACATATAGTTTTAAGTATCAAAAATGAAAAAGTGCCAGGAATAAGCAAAATTATATTATTCTTTATATTTACGTAGAATTTTCTACCAATTGAAATGCTAAAAATGAGGTAATTATTAATTTACTAAGTAACAAAATTTTAAAAGTATGCGTACTTTCATAAAGGAGTAATTGTGAAAGTGTATATTTTTTAAATCGATTTTTTTAAGATATCCAGTTTAACTTTTATTAATTTTTTTTTCCACAAGGGGTTGTTATAAAGTAAATCACTATCAAATAAGGATTTTTGAGTTTAATTTTCTAAATAACAACAAATTGTGGAAAAAACTTGTGTTTTACATCTTTATTCGTTATATTTAGACTGGCTATCTGAAAAAAAAATCGATTTAAAAAATTTACAGTTTCATAATGTAACGTTTTGCATTTTTTTAGAAAACCCCCGGTATGCATATTTAAGGAGGAATTGCACGCAGTAATATGAATCATTTGCAAGCCTTCCGCCACTGCAATATTATGTTAAAACTATAAGAAATATGTATTAGCTTCAATGTGATTTTAATAAGGAAATATGTATAGTTAGGCGCTAAATGCGAATTTTTATGAAAAAATCAAATCTAGAGTTATAAAATAAAAGTAGATTTAAAATTTCCACTCGAGACTGTTATCACGTATAAATTTTTGCCTAAGATAACAAGTAAAAGAAAATGCCGACAAACTATGTTAGTTTAGCAAAATTAATACTCTAAATATCAAGTTTAACCATAGAGTTATAAATGGCAAGAGGCAGGAAAATTCACGCGGGATAGAGAAAAGTAAACAAATAATGGTAATCGTTCCAGTGGCGTGAGTAAAAAAAGGTTAAATAAAAAAAATAATTCTAATGTAAGTTATTGGGATCGATATATTCGAAATTAAATATGGCGGACAAAACGTATTTTTCTTCTTATTTTAATGAAAATGAGGCATGATTGTCTTTAAGGTTATCAAACGAACATATAGTTTTAAGTATCAAAAATGAAAAAGTGCCAGGAATAAGCAAAATTATATTATTCTTTATATTTACGTAGAATTTTCTACCAATTGAAATGCTAAAAATGAGGCAATTATTAATTTACTAAGTAACAAAATTTTAAAAGTATGCGTACTTTCATAAAGGAGTAATTGTGAAAGTGTATATTTTTTAAATCGATTTTTTTAAGATATCCAGTTTAACTTTTATTAATTTTTTTTTCCACAAGGGGTTGTTATAAAGTAAATCACTATCAAATAAGGATTTTTGAGTTTAATTTTCTAAATAACAACAAATTGTGGAAAAAACTTGTGTTTTACATCTTTATTCGTTATATTTAGACTGGCTATCTGAAAAAAAAATCGATTTAAAAAATTTACAGTTTCATAATGTAACGTTTTGCATTTTTTTAGAAAACCCCCGGTATGCATATTTAAGGAGGAATTGCACGCAGTAATATGAATCATTTGCAAGCCTTCCGCCACTGCAATATTATGTTAAAACTATAAGAAATATGTATTAGCTTCAATGTGATTTTAATAAGGAAATATGTATAGTTAGGCGCTAAATGCGAATTTTTATGAAAAAATCAAATCTAGAGTTATAAAATAAAAGTAGATTTGTCCATTTTCGACCATTTTTTGACAACTTTCTGACGCACATGCCTATGCATATAATTTTTTTCTGCACAAAATGGCTCTTTATCGCCTTACATTGATCCTTTCTCTACGTAACTGCAAAATTTGAAATGGTAAATCGAACTCATGTCTTTGTATTTCTGCAGCGCGTGAACCCTTTTGAACCCATTTTTAACCGAAATGTAATTTAAATTACCTCTACATAACACATTTTTTGGAGGTCGGACGTGCAGGAAGTTATTTTAATGCCTAGGTACCTTTTCATCTTACTTTCAACTCGACTAGACCTTGTCGCTGGTTTTTCGCTTTTTGCGTGCAGTTCTCCTTTAACTGAAACTAACTTTTTTCTAACTTAATCTCGTTTGTGTCTCTCACGGATTCCATTGTTTCCGTGTATCTTATCTTATTCTGGATATCCTGTATATATCTATATGTATATCAACATTTAAGAAGCTGAACATGCAATTAAAATAATATATATGAATTTAAACGATTAGGCATGTTTCATTATTTGTACCTCAATTTTAATATTTTTAGAAATAATCTTCCATGCCTTACGAATTCTAGCAGCAAACAATAATAACGTTTTCTTAAAAACTCATCAATCCTTTATTATTATAACTAAAAAATAAAATAAGAAAAGATTTGTAAAATAGCTAACATCGCCTAGCAATCTTGGTAACACTGAATTGGTAATTGTTGACAAACAAGTAACAGTGGAAAAGAAAGGGTCTTGGCTGGATTTTTCTTTCTCTCTCTGATTTACTTATTATATGTATTAAAACAGTACTTAATTTACCAAAAATTTAATAACGCAACATAATACAACAAAACCTCCTCAGAATCAGCGTATGTATCCTACAGCTTAATTAAATAGCTCAATTAAAAGGGTTAAGGGAGTATCGTCATAAAAGCGCTTAATTATGCTCGCGAAAACTTGCTATAAAATTGATATTTAAAAATGCAACTATTTGATTTTCCCTATACCAATATAAAGAGAAATACCATTTATATGTCTGTAAAGAGGTTAGAAACTCTGACTTTTTTATGTTTTGAAAAATACGGAAATTAAGGTGGTGACACTGATTCACTTTAAACTTAAATATCCGTAATTGCCAAAATGACAACATACAATATATACAAAAAAAACTAGGCAACAGTTTCAGAGGACAAAATAGTTTTATAATGCTTATACTTACTATTGGATACAAACTTTTCAACAATAGGCAAAATATACAAACATTGTTAAACTTATCACAAAATCAATATTCTTACTTAATTCGTTCTATTTTGATTTTATCATCTTGTTACATAATATTGCAATATCGTTTTTACTATTGTCAGTAATATAATTATATCGTGACTAATCTATGAAATTCGCCCCACAAGAGAATTTCTACTAATGGGGAGGTGTTGGTACTTAAATGAAGTTCTGTCTGAGGGACATGGAAAGAGCTCTTTATTTGATAATTCCGTAACATGCACAGTAACTCTAGACGGAAACTCCCTTATTATTCAAATTAATTCAAGGATATTTGCAGTTTTGCAATGTCGAGTTTACTAGCATGTTTCTTGATAATACGATATCAATGGAATATTAGGGATTTTGCATTAGATCATAGATTCATTTGCCCGCTATTCTCAGAAATAATAAGTGTTTTTCACTTCTGTAGTCTATGTACCCAATTTTTATGAACAAAAATGTTGAATACCTAATAGATATACTATTTTTGACACTTATTTTGATTAAATAAAGCATTATAACAATTTTTGAATAAAGTATTTATATAACATACTGCGTATAGCTCATTTGCATTATAGGAGGAATATTTTTAATTCTGTATGTTAAATCCTTTGTTACAAATTAGAAAATCGTAATTAAGCCAGCTTGCTTAAAATATGTTTTAATTAATTTGTTAAATTTAATATTTTGACCAGTAGCGGCTCGTGGTCAAGTTTTTAGGAGGGCCAATACATATAAACCACAAAGGGTAATCTGAAAAAATCAGAGACACGAAACAATAAAATGCTTTTGTTACTTCGCAACCGCATGTCCAGGCACATAAAATAAAGGTACATATTTCTATGAAAATACCGTTTTTCTCTTCACCTGTTTGTTGAATTTTACATTTCGGCGAAGGTCGACTACTGGAAAACGGATTATAAAGTCTTAATATTCTAAAACACTCTAGCTACCTTTCTTTAAAACATTAATTTAAACCACAAAATCCACAAACAAAATGTAAAATCTTCAAAATAAAATCTATTAAAATCGTAACCACAACCTATCACACAATCTACATTAAACACATCAACTGACAAAAATATTTAAGTTTCCTCGGCGCGGCTGTTGACCCAAACTTTGCCAACGTAACCGTATCTTACCTATGCGCCTCTATGGGAATTTGATCAGGAACACTGGCGAAAAACTCGCCTCCGTTTATAACCACGAGGTCAACGCAGGCCGCCAGTCGTCATCGATTCCAAATGAAACGAAACCTCTCTGGAGATCGCGGTGCGAGGCAGGGATAGTGTGTCGCGGAATTAAGATAACGGTCAACGAGTTTATACGCGTAGAATTAGAGGGAATTTCCAAATTTAAAAAAAACTGAAAATATATAAATTATGTATTATTTTATTTATTTGTTTCTGTTTGGAAATATTTATTGGGGGGTCATTGACCATTTGACCTAACGGAGGAGCCGCCACTGATTTTGACATTAAGCAAATAATACAATATTTTAGCGCTCGTGTAGGACCATGCAGGTATGCAAAGATTATATTTCGTTTTGTTATGTGTGCGTTTTTAAGGTCACTCTTTTTGTATTATTTCCCTATATTCATTATCGTTAAAGGAGTAGAATCCTAGTCGCTTGTTGAAAAATTTAGTCTTCTATCATAGATTCATTTTAATACCTTTCAGTACAAATAAATTTAAGAAATGTTGTTAGTGTGATTTGTTAGTACGCCAGTGATATTAGAATGTAAATATAATTAAAAAAGTAACAAAAATAGAAACGAAAAAGATTTTACATTTTTTTTACACAAGAACACAACAACTTCCGTTTTACGATGTCTTATATACTACCTGTGCATATTACCAGCCTACGACTACAAAATATTGGTATAAGTAATAAAAAGAAAAAAGCATTTTCATCATCATACTATCTTAACAAAATCGGTTTCCAACCCAGTATAGTTTAAAAGTAAAAATTGTGCCCTTGAGTTTGTATCAACCTGAAATATCATATAAGATAGACTCATCCAAACTTATTTTTTTTACCCAACTATATGTTAAAATTTTAATAAACAATTTTGTTGAATGCGGATGTCAGCATGAAAAATATTTTTTTCGATCATGGTTCCCGAGGCCTGAAAAATGAAGTTGGAAATGCCTCCCGGCTTGAGTTTGTTTTAAATTTATGTTAGGTGAATTAATATTTTATAGAAACCAGTTAAGTTACCAAATTCCAATATCTTTTCAATAAATCCTTATATTTATAAGATTTCATATAGAATAATAAATATGCTACCTGTCATACCTCTACGCTACCTATCATAACAGCATTCCTCTTTTTTAGTTCGCAACGCCAGTCTGGCAGCCCATATCTGGGAAGAAAGCTGTGTGGCAAAGTGCTAAACTTGTATGTACAGGACCTTTCCTCATGTCGCCACCCATATTTTTGGTTTAATTTTTAGAGAATGAAAAAAATGTTAAATATAGAAGTTGTAAAGTTTATTACATAGTTTTCAGAAAAAATATTATTTGTGTATACAGGATATCTCGAAAATGCGTGCAAAACACCTTGTATATTATGTGTTTATAAAATAAGCATCTTCTTGCTGATTATAAATATACTAGGTTTGATACCTTTGTCTTTTAAGACAATAAATTTGAAAATTGATTTGAGAAATCAGTCTTACTACAAACCACAGCAATAGTAAGAAGATACCTTAACCTGCAATAGCAATAATAGAGAGAGATAGAGAAAACTTAAGTTTTCTAACTGCATAATTTTTTGATTCGTGGATTAGATAATATATATGAATAATAATTGATAATATTTCTGGAAAGACAAGTTATACACAACTTGTAACTTTAAATATTTGCAGTTACCACTTGAGATATATAGATATACGTTTTTTTGACATATTAAAATTACACATGATAGTACTAAGGGGGCAGAATACATTATTATATAAATTAGAGTTCTTTATAGGTGTTAAAATATTAACGGATATATTACCGGTTTATCTGGGAAAAAACAACGTTTCACTGCACACAGATTTAAGTACGGTGTATAAAGCCCCGACGATATGGCGTCGACATAAACGACTTGAAATAACAACCGAATTTCCACACTTACAGAGCAGAAAACAGTTCCTCGCTTAATAAAGTTATAAAATTTATTCAAGAGGATTTAACTTGGTCGATGAATCACACTCAGAATCGTGGCCATCTGAGCTCTCGAAAAGAAGTAACTCATTGAATAAAACAATCGAGCGTTGCTTTGGCATCGCCGAGTTAAATAAAACACGTTGGGCCTCGTAGAATTATTTGGTTGTCTTTTTTTATTTGCTTAAATTAAATAAAGAGGAGATGATGGATCGAATAGAGGGACAAATGTGCTAACGAAAATGGTTAATGAAGCATGGTGACAGTGGTTGTAAATTGCCAAATTAATAGGCTTGAATTGAGAACGACACGCGTGGAACGGTCACAAATTAGTCAATTGTGAAAATGTGCTTCTGAAAAAGGGCGGAATTAATAAAAAAGTGACCTATAGGGGACATAATTAGAGACGTGTGTATGTAAATACAGGCTGATATTAGGGACTGGGTTTAATGCTCAAAACAATAATTGACGAAAAGTGTAAGAGAGTAAATTTAAACTTTTTCAATATGTGAGATAAAGGTTTGTAATTTTTGCAAGAAAACAGACAGAAGTAATACTTTTACGTTACATAAAGAAACACTTTTTATTTAAGATACACGTTTTTAATCTTTGGCTGGTAATGGTTATAATACGGGAGCTGACAGACAATTTTTGCCTTACAATGATTAGGATTGAAAATCTTCCAATCGGTAGATTGTATGAAGTAAAAAATACCCGCGCAAGCAGGCGATACCCCGGGAGAAAGCTGTCTGGTAAAGGGTTAAATTTGTACAGTACAAGTAAAGTTAAACATAAAAGTTCTAGGGTTCATCACGTAGTTTATATTTATATGTAACTATCGATAGTTAACTATAACAATCGATAGTTATCGATATACCGATATTTACCGATAAATATCGATAATTTTTGATATTTACTGTCCAGCTATTGGTATTCTTTATTTCTCTATGCATTCAGAACAAAAAAGTTTATCGAAAGATATCATCGGCAAGACGGCAGGTTAGGTTTTTTTATTTTATCATTTGATCACGTAATTACGAAATATATTATTTTCGCTGCGGGCATGGTCAGGCAGGAGACATTTTAAAGTGGTCCGTTCGTTGCATAGTTTCTTTCCTCGTATAACGGTCAACATAATATATTAATATAATATCAACATGTGCTATTAGGCAAGCTAATATCGTGATATTTGTGAACTTTTCGAGAAATATAAGTTTTTTTCAACGTTTTTTGCTGTCTACAATACATGAGGAAATTCTTTAATATTTTCAAGGAGTTAATAGTTGATTATTATGAATTTGTCTCAAAATATATAATAATAGTGTTCACACCTTGCAAGACAAATTGCAGGATTCATCAGTATTAATGATTCCTACAATATTACTTATGCCTTGAAACATTTAGATACATTGTAGTTAGTTCTCCATTTAATAATAATAATATTCTCATTTTTAAATAATCTTCGGTAGAAAATTAAGAAATGTATTGTAAAAACGCATAAATTGATTTCAATAAAATGAAGGAAAAAAATAGGTAGATAAGTTTCTATCTGCCTTTAAAAGTTTGGCTATTAAATCAAATCTGCAGACGGTTTCTTTAATCATACTTACATTTATTTGTTGATTTGAAGTTTACGACACCTAAATCTAGGCTACAATATTACAGGTACTGGGGTCCCTTGCACTTACAATTTTGCTAGAACATGATAATATAATTATTATATAAAGAGCGCTATTGACAGAGAATCAACAAATCAAAATGATTGCTAGAATTGAACTTTGTGAACCTAAAAACCCAAAAACATTATGAAACACGATTACCCCTTTCGATTTTACCGCCTCCCCATCAAACACCTCAGCTTACACATTAAATGTTTTGTATCCAGAATGAAATCGTTTAACGTTATTAACATTCATTTATAATTACCCAACGAAATAACCTGAGAAGATATTTGCCTTCCCCTCACCAAGTCGGGGTTGTAGCTATTTACCTTTTTTGGTTACACATATACCAAATTTCAAAGCAATATATTAAACCATTTTAAATTTATTGACGATTATTTACCTTTTTTGGTTACACATATATCAAATTTCAAAGCAATATATTAAGGGTTCATTGTACATAGAACCATGGTAATTAAAATTATATGTAAGCGCCATCTGTACATAGGCATGAAAAATCGACATTACAAATTGCCAAAATTAAAGTGATTAGTAAAATTGTAGTAAAAAGTTCGTGCCCCTAAATACCCTAAAAACTATATAAAACACGATATTTTTAGATAACTTACTCTTCTCATATATTCAACTTATATCCACAGACACTTTTTGTCCTAAGAATAAAGTTATTTAATATTTTCCGGAACTATTAAGGCAATATGTTAAAGCGAAACCTCCCAGCACAAAAATATTCAAATATAAGACAGTGAAACATTATCAGAATTTCCTTTTCAAAGTTGATACATTTCCTTTTCATACATTGATAACTATCGATAGTTATCGATAACTGCCGATATATCAATATTTTCTTAATTTACCTATTGTTATTCGATATATCGATAACTATCGATATATCGAAAAAACTTCTCTATTGTAGTTGTTAAAATAATTGTATTTTACTTAAAAATCGGTTGAGCATTTTTTTATTGATTATATGTGTTCTCAAAATACAATTTCGGAAAACTGCTCCTAATTTTCTAATACAGCTTGTCGAAAAAATGTTTTAATGATTGCATTCTTAGATTGTTGTTCCACAACCTAATATCTGTATTTCTCAAAAGACGTTTCTGTTCACTATTCACGTAAATATCGTTACAATTGTACTTATAACCATGCCAACTTTTCTAATGATAATGTGTTTGTGACTACCCAGGACAACTATTCAACGCGTGGGCTTAAACCAGTAGTACTTTTAAAATTTGTAGTGCCGCTTTAGTTAAAGCCACTATTAGAAGAAATTATAAAACTCCCACTGTCATAGAATTATGGTTTTTAAATGATAATCAGACCGGCATACTCGAAGGTGTGTACCACTATTTTGTAATAGTTTTGTTGTAAGAAAGTGTCATAGTAATTCTTTAGCTAGATTAATACGAGAGCATTCTTACATTCATCACATTAGATATCTGGTTCGATTAGAAGAGTAAGTGGTTATATTGGATGAACCATATTTAAATGTTATGATGTAGAGTATCCGGAAATATTTGAATACGTTTACTTGTGTAGTCAGATTTTATGTAAGAAGTGTAGAAGTATATTAAGTTTTCCTTTAAAATACACTTTTTTGCATTAAATATCTGTCGATACAATCGAAACGTGGACGAGGTTCTTACGGTATTTGATTATTAGAGTCTTATTTGTCCTTAGTAAAAAAATCTTCCACGTCAATTGAGAAATAATGGTTCTTTGGTTTCGAATGCCAAGTTAAAATTACTTTTCGACGTTTCGCCTGCGACTGCACTAGACGTCGTCAGGAGTCATCACTTTCTTGAGCTCCCCTTGAAGATAATTATCGCTATAAGTATTTTTTTTTATAAAAAAAGAGTTGTGCTGACTGTGTGAGTAATTAAATTCAGCAGTTAAAAATTACTTTATTCGTCACGATATTTATTATGTTTTCTGTCTTATTTGAAATTTGTTTTTTTATGCAAACGAAAAGAAGAAACGCCACAAATTTTTCAGGAATCGCGTACATAAAATATCCAATTACCAATTCTTAAGTTTCGAACAGATTGCCAGGAAGGGACTTACGTAATAAATGATTGAGACGCTAATATCTTTCCAGGAAGAACCACGTCACTAATCAATGAGTCAATGAATCTCGGTGAAAGATGAACCATGATTCAAAAAGACTAATAATATGAAGAGAAATGGTGTTGGAAAATGTTTAGGAATTCGACAATTATATAAACAGAACAGTGATAATGATAAATGAATTTTGAAAAAACTTATTTTGTTACGCCTCAAAAATATGTGGAAAATATTTTTCAATCAGTTGTATTACAATACGTAAGAGTCAGACCTGACTTTGTTTTAGGCATCATGCAGTTTTTGCAATGTAAGGATATAATGGTTTCGGGTCGGGTTTAAATCCGATTGAGCACGGTACGTAAATACTCCAGAAAAGCAGTTGATTTGTCAATTCTTTCTTTTCCCTGAGAGAACACCCGTTTGATTAACTAGATGTTACTTGAGGGTTAAAGCCTGTTACTCACTATTCAGTTAGTAGAGTTAATTCGACTCGTCAATGCACATGCCAACAAATGGCAAATCAAGAATGCATCATGCATCATCCATATTGTTCATTAGTTTTTATTTCATTCGTTCGCAGTGATTTTGGGGGTATCAATATTTGACAATACACAAAAAACAGAGTATTTGTTTCGAACGCATGGTTCGCCGAAGGTAAGGCCTACTTGGTGATCCACCTAAAAGCCAGAATTATCGCACAACTAATTGCATGGACGAACCGGGCCTTCCAAACCATGTGGGCGAATCGATGAATAAACCAATAGTGAGTAGCGGGTTTTAGGCTATATATATTACAAAATGGTACTGGTAAAAACACAGCGGGTAGAAAAAGAAACTTCTTCTCACCTATATGTTTTGATACCATGGTTCTTCACTATCTTCGATGAAAAATTCACTCGACGAAAATTTAATTAGTATTATTTTATAAGATATTACCAAAATTTTATTTATTAGCAACAAACAGCAGGGGCTTTTTTTAGTAGACATTCTAAATACGCCACTATCAGAAGCTAACACAAACTAAAGCTAATAACAAATTTTCGTAACAAATCCCTCTCAGTATAGTTTCGTATCGACGTAACTGCATGTTGGATGCCCAATATATATATATATATATATATATATATATATATATATATATATATATATATTTTTTTTTTGTTGTTTACTTTTTTGTTCACTACCAGTTTAACTGGGAGTAGCGATATCTATGAATTTTTAAATAATACCCCAAAGTATGTATTCACATTCCGACAAACCTTAAAATTCTCTAATGTCAGTTTTTAGATTTTTGAAATCGAATAAAAATGGCGGAGATATATGCGTTTGTTTTCTTTTGCTTAGGATTTATTTATTCCCAAACTAAAATAGCAAGAATTTCGTTTTATTGCATTTGTTGGTAAAAACTGAACTGCTTTAGTAATTATTTTAACAATTTTCAAAAATAAACCATAAATAACGCAGTTATTTGCATATTTTATTTTAATACACTACCCATACTCAAAACGATAGCAGAAATTTAAAGAAAATGAATCACTAAAGCAATTCAGTATTTATTAAAATATGAGATAAAAACATACTTTGCTATTTTAGTTTAAAAAATAAATGAGTGCCAAAATTAAAAAGATTTTTTTTTTAAATTTCATATAAAATAAAATAGGCAGTTTTTTTTTAAATGGCCATATATATATATATTTTTTTTTTAAATGACCACATAAATATATATATATATATATATATATATATATATATATATATATATATAATGTGTTCTCATTCCGAGTGTACACCCGTTCACTACTGTCGTTCTCACATTTGGCATTTTCGAAGCTTTCTTTCTCGCGTCCGAATAGAGACTGAAGTGTTGGTGACTGCGACGCTTTCTTTTATACCCCCATTCGGGGCCGAAGGTTATATCTGCGCAGGCGTTGGTCGTTATTTATGTTTTCCGGATGGTGCTGTTGTTGTTGCGCTAATTGCGCTTGAGTTTTTGCGATTTTAGATTTGTCGATTATTGTCTTCCATACTGTTGGTAGTTTTAATGATTCGCCCCTTTTATTCAAATCACCTTGTTTTTCAATTTCTATGGCTTCTCGGATTATTCTGGTCTTATAATGTTCTATATTGGCAATCTCCCTACACCCATCGAAATTTATTTTACGGCCGGAATAAAGCTTAGGTTGTTTGTTTATTTCTGATGCTGAGTTTATGCTCTTCCACTCTTGCTGATATTCGCCTGTTAGTTTGTCCCACGTACAACTTTTCACAGTCCTGGCACGGAATACTGTATACTCCGTGGTTTTCCAGTGTGATTTTGTATTTTGGGTTTCCGAGTAGTTTACCTATAGTTGTTTGTGGCTTGTGTATTGTTTGTATATTGTGTTTCCTAAGAATTCTTCCGATTCTGTCTGTTATGCCTTTTACATATGGTAAGACTACTCGTTGCTTTCCCGGTTCATAATTTTTGTTGTTCGTTGTTCGGAAAACCTGTGCATTAATAGCTTTCCCTATGGTGCGATTTGTGTAGCCATTTTTCTTCAAAGCACTAGATATTACCTTAAGTTCGTTTTGTCTCGTCTGTGTCTCAGTTAATCGCACGGATCTAGATATTAGAGTATTTGCTACAGCTTGAATTTGTGCTGGGTGATGATTTTGCATTTAAATATCTGTCTGTATGTGTTGGTTTTCTATACACGGTGTATTCGAAATGTCCGCTATGCAGTTTTGTGACCAAAACGTCTAAAAATGGTAGTTTGTTGTTTTCCTCTAACTCTAGAGTAAATTTTATTCTGGGGTGGATTGAATTTACGTGAGTCAGAAATTTTTCGAGCTCTGCATGACCATGTTGCCATATAATAAATATGTCATAGACATAACGAATCCATAATTTGGGCTTTAAACTTGCTTTCTCAAGAGCTTTTTTCTCGAAGTATATCATAAATAAATTCGCGACTACTGGTGATAGCGAGGACCCCATTGGAGCACCATCCATTTGTTTATACATTCGCCCGTTGAAAGAAAAATAAGTATTTTTGAAGCAATGCTCCGAGAGTTTTATTATATGTGCCTGGAAATCCTCGTTCATAGCAATCTTGTCCAATGCTTCGTCGATGGGAATACTGGGATATAACGATTTGACATCTAGGCTTGCTATGATATCGTTTTTTTCTGGGACGATATCTCCTATAATTCGAGTGAAATGCTCCGAGTTTTTTACAAATGAATCAGCTTTTTCTACAGTTGGTTGCACAATTTCAGAAAAGTATTTCTCCAGTTTTTGTTGCGGCGAATTAACAGCACTAACAATAGGTCTGATGGGTGCCCCTGGTTTGTGTATTTTGGTAAACCATAGAGTTTAGGACATCTGCTCGACTTTTCCCGTGGTATGATATTTTGTTGAATTTCGGGGTTTATTGGTGAACTTTTTATTTTATTTTTAGTTGTTTTATTTAGGTACGTTGTCGGGTCCCTTGGAACAGGCCTATAACAATTGTCTTGTAGGATATCCTGCATTTTTTGTACGTAATCTTGAGTATTCATAACCACAGTTGCGTTTTCTTTATCTGCTGGAAGAATTGTGATGTCTTTATTTTTTCGAAGGTTTATTAGGGTCCTTTTTTCAGTGGCATTTAGGTTTTGTTTTGGTGTTTTGCTTGATCTTAAAATTCTTGCCACCTCTTGTCGAATCTCCTCTGCTTTTGTTTCTTCAGAGGAGTCAAGGACAGCTTCCACTGGAGCTATTATTTCTTCTTTAGGGATTTCCTTAGGAGATATCGCAAAATTAAAACCCTTACTTAGTACGGATTTTTCACTTTCTGAGATGAATGAAGGGAAAAGTCGAGCAGATGTCCTAAACTCTATGGTTTACCAAAAATACACAAACCAGAGGCGCCCATCAGACCTATTGTTAGTGCTGTTAATTCGCCGCTACAAAAACTGGAGAAATACCTTTCTGAAATTATGCAACCAACTGTAGAAAAAGCTGATTCATTTGTAAAAAACTCGGAGCATTTCACTCGAATTATACGAGATATCGTCCTAGAAAAAAACGATATCATAGCAAGCCTAGATGTTATATCCCAGTATTCCCATCGACGAAGCATTGGACAAGATTGATATGAACGAGGATTTCCAGGCACATATAATACAACTCTCGGAGCATTGCCTCAAAAATACTTATTTTTCTTTCAACGGGCAAATGTATAAACAAATGGATGGTGCTCCAATGGGGTCCTCGCTATCACCAGTAGTCGCGAATTTATTTATGATATACTTCGAGAAAGAAGCTCTTGAGAAAGCAAGTTTAAAGCCCAAATTATGGATTCGTTATGTGGATGACATATTTATTATATGGCAACATGGTCATGCAGAGCTCGAAAAAATTTCTGACTCACGTAAATTCAATCCACCCCAGAATAAAATTTACTCTAGAGTTAGAGGAAAACAACAAACTACCATTTTTAGATGTTTTGGTCACAAAACTGCATAACGGACATTTCGAATACACCGTGTATAGAAAATCAACACATACAGACAGATATTTAAATGCAAAATCACATCATCACCCAGCACAAATTCAAGCTGTAGCAAATACTTTAATATCCAGATCCGTGCGATTAACTGAAACACAGATGAGACAAAACGAACTTAAGGTAATATATAGTGCTTTAAAGAAAAATGGCTACACAAATCGCACCATAGAGAAAGCTATTAATGCACAGGTTTCCCGAACAACAAAAATTATGAACCGGGAAAGCAACGAGTAGTCTTATCATATGTAAAAGGCACGACAGACAGAATCGGAAGAATTTTTAGCAAACACAACATACAAACAATACACAAGCCACAAACAACTATAGGTAAACTACTCGGAAACCCAAAAGATAAACTCAAACTGGAAAACCACGGAGTATACAGTATTCCGTGCCAGGACTGTGAAAAGTTGTACGTGGGACAAACTAACAGGCGAATATCAGCAAGAGTGGAAGAGCATAAACTCAGTATCAGAAATAAACAAACAACCTCAGCTTTACATCATCAGGAAACCAGAGATTGCCAATATAGAACATTATAAGACCAGAATAATCCGAGAAGCCATAGAAATTGAAAAACAAGGTGATTTGAATAAAAGGAACGAATTATTAAAACTACCAACAGTATGGAAGACAATAATCGACAAATCTAAAATCGCAAAAACTCAGGCGCAATTAGCGCAACAACAACAGCACCATCCGAAAAACATAAATAACGAGCAACGCCTGCGCAGATATAACCTTCGGCCCCGAGTGGGGTATAAAAGGAAGCGTCGCAGTCACCAACACTTCAGTCTCTATTCGGACGCGAGAAAGAAAGCTTCGAAAATGCCAAATGTGATTTTGGCGAGACGTCAGCAAAACTGTTCTTTTCAGAACGACAGTAGTGAACGGATGTACACCCGGAATGAAAACACATTGCATTTTTCCATCCGTATATATATATATATATATATATATATATATATATATATATATATATATATATATATATATATATATATATATATATATATATATATATATATATATATATATATATATATATATATATATATATATATATATATATATATATATATATATATATATATATATATATATATATATATATATATATATATATATATATATATATATATATATATATATATATATATATATATATATATATATATATATATATATATATATATATATATATATATATATATATATATATATATATATATATATATATATATATATATATATATATATATATATATATATATATATATAAATATATATATATATATATATATATATATATATATATATATATATACGTATATATATATATATATATATATATATATATATATATATATATATATGTATATATATATATATATATGTATATATATATATATATATATATATATATATATATATATGTATATATATATATATATATATATATATATATATATATATATATATATATATATATATATATATATATATATATATATATATATATATATATATATATATATATATATATATATATATATATATATATATATATATATATATATATATATATATATATATATATATATATATATATATATATATATATATATATATATATATATATATATATATATATATATATATATATATATATATATATATATATATATATATATATATATATGTATATATATATATATATATATATATATATATATATATATATATATATATATATATATATATATATATATATATATATATATATATATATATATATATATATATATATATATATATATATATATATATATATATATATATATGTATATATATATATATATATATATATATATATATATATATATATATATATATATATATATATATATATATATATATATATATATATATATATATATATGTATATATATATATATATATATATATATATATATATATATATATATATATATATATATATATATATATATATATATATATATGTATATATATATATATATATATATATATATATATATATATATATATATATATATATA